>OZ010593.1:3598132-3640632 GCA_963932145.1 Acanthosepion lycidas | reverse complement strand
CTTTGCTTATTGTTGAAATCAAAATGAAAAGGAAACTTTTTCATAGAGGTTAAGAGAAAGTATCTGCTTTGCTGAATTGGTGTGTTGCATGGCTGTGCAACGCTCCAATGCATTAATGTGGTGTTATACATTGTCCATCTATTCTTTCTCCACTTGCTTTTTCAATAGTCTTTACTCAGTCCTTGGAAATGTCTATATGGAATAAATTTCAAATTACTATAAAAGTATCTTTTTCTGGATGATCTAGTAGTATGATTTTTCTGGATATTTCAGCTTGTGTTAGATTTTTGTTTGGCTGCTTTTGTCTCTTTGGATAGATTTGAGTATCCCACTTGTATTTTTAATTCCTATTTTTACAGAATTCGTCTTATAAATGCACTTGAAGAAGTTTAGTATTTGAGTGCCCGAAAAAAATAATTGCTGATGACAACCATGATAATGTTTCTGTCATTTAAGAAAATAATGTAATTTCTCTGAGATATTATGCTTTCTCTTTAATTAAGAATTTAATTCTTAATTAGTGTAATTTTTGATTAGTTTAATTCTTGACATTGTTGCCTTTGGTATTGCAACTACTTTAGAAAAACAAACACCAAGGAGATCATCTAAAATCTTTAATAACATATTTGTGTTCTTTTGTAATCTGATGAACTGTGTTGCAGTTTAATCAAGCTTTGTTTTAGATGTCATCAGTTTTATAGTGAAATGAGTCAATAGATTTTTTTTTTTTTTTTCATTGGAAGATGACTACTGATTATTGCATAAAATGATTGCTTGCAATTAAAAAGGTATTTAATCAGTGTTGGAGAATTGCAAGCCTTTAAGTATTTAAATAATCATTTTAGTCAAGTGTAAATTGTTAATAAATTGAACAGTTTTAAGTCTAGAGTCTATCAGAATATTTTGCTGTTATTCTCAATCTTGAATGAAGACCATAGATTCTAGTATATTTTTGTTGTTCTTCGAAATGTGATAGAAATTTGTAATGTATAAATTATCAGTTTTTGAAAATAGGAATTTGAATATTTAAAATTATTACAGTGTTTTCTTGATATACAAGTTTCCATTGTCAACGTGTATTTCTGGTGTTGAGATTTTTTTCCCACATCAAGTAAAGGAAAGAAAGAAAATGATAATACATGGATGTAACTTTATTCTTTTTGGAGCATGTGAAACATTTTCTTTATCAACTGTATTCTATAAGTAATTATTTTATTAGTTAATTGTAAGTCTTTTTGACAACTTTGGAGCTACATTTTGTGGTAAGAACAAAGCGGGTCTAATTTGCACAAAACCACCTTGCTCCTTGTCCACGGTTATAATTTATAAGAGTAATAATTTTCAGTTTTCACAGCTGTCTAATAAACTTAAATCAATCACATTATAAACTTTTTCCATCTAATTTAGTTATGATGCCTGGTTTTGAATGGCAAGCTAAAAAGGAGAACTTAAAGGCTTAATGTTTTTCTTGTCAATAAGTGAAGAGTGTGTGGAAGCTGGCCACTTTTCACTAGACCGTTTTTTCTTCAACTTCACTCTGGTTGGTGATGTATAGCTGATCTGATTTTATTTTCTTTTTTCACTGGACCTATAGGGTGCACTAATGGCTATAAAGAAGCTTTCACAAGTGGAGATCAGGAACCATGGGTCTTTCGTGGTGGTCTTCAGGCAGAGTTCCAAGTATGTATGCTGATGGCGACTGCAACCACCTTTTTTCAGCATTCTCTTCTGGCACCAGGCGTCGACGAAAAGCTAAAATAAAAAAAAATCTTTATTTAAATATAAACATAACATTTTTTTCCCCCCATTATGTTGGAGTAATGAGACATTGTTTAAGATGAAAGAAAATAACTTATTGCCAATTTTCTCCTCTTCAAGCTTAATATGATTTTTTCTTTTTCTTTTTCTTTTTTTTTTTTTTCTTTTCGCGCTGCTTGCTCTGAAGAAATCCAACTTTACTAGTCAACCTTGGAATTCCTCACTTCCTTAATTTTTATTTTTAATTTTTTTTTTCTCCCACAAGTCATTATCACCCTCAGCCTTTCTTAGTAAAGAAAAGCATGTTTTTATGGGAAAATGCATTGATGAAAATCTTTTCTATATATTATTTTTATTTTAATTTTTTTTTTTTTTTTTTTTTTTTTTATTTTTATTTATTCATTTTTACATTTTTTTTATTTTTTTTTTTTTTTATTTTATTTTATTTTATTTTTTTTTATTTTTATTTTTTTTTTTTTTTTTTTTTTTTTTTTTTGGAAAAAATATTAAAGATTCACTTTTTTTTTTTCTTTTTCTTTTTTTTTTTTTTTCCTCATTGATCCAAAAACTTGCAAAGTTGAATTTCTTCACTGAAATATTTTTCATTTTTCTATTAAATTACATTCTTTTGCAGTTGCAAAGATGTGCGCGCTGAAAAACGTTTTAAAGCTTGGATGCCAGAAACCATTTTTCATTCTTGACTTTTTCTTTATTAAAGAACTTGAGGGTAGGGTGGGGGTAAGGGAATGTGAGAGACAGGAAGCAAAATCATTTTTTTTTCTCTCTCTCTCATAATTCCTCTCTTCTACTTGATCTTGTCATTGAGATATTCAAGTCATTTTTTGACTCTATATTGAAACTGGTTTCTGTGTTGAAGAGTGATTGTTGACATTCATGCCTCTATCAGTGCTCAGTGCTACCTCGGTCACTTGCTTTATTAGTGTTTTCCCTGGCTCCATTTTTTAGTTGTGGATAATTATCTTTGACACCCCCACTTAAGTCTTCCAGTGCTCACAGGATGAACTGTTGTAGTTAAGTTGCTTGCTACAAATCACTAAAGCACATAAAAGTAAAAATTATTTTTATATATTAAAAACATTTTTTTATTTGATAATTGTTTTTTTCTTTTTCTCTTTTTTTTTTTTTTTCTTTTTATTATTATTATTATTATTATTATAGGAAGCTAACACACTCACTTTGGTTGGTTGTCAACTGGTCGCTTCCTGTTGTTGTTCATTGCATTTATGAAACTTAGTTTTGTATTTCTTGGTCTTGCGTTATTACTGCTGCTACTGCTATCACCTCAGTCTTTTTAGGGAGTGTACAAGCCCCCCTCTAAAATGTGCAGGCCTGTACAGAAACTTTATATAGATACAAATGAAAATACATGAAGAACACTCATTCACATAATAAACATACACACACACATGCGCCTTAGTTAGGTGAGAAACTTAAGAAGTGAGCGAACTAGCATAAAGCACTGTTCTAACGATTGCACCAATTTGTTAAGCTTGAGGAGTGGATTCTATTTGATCACCCATCACTTTAAGCAGATCATGAGAATTTGCAATCATCTAGAGATACATTTCTCTAGGTTGATTACTAATGATTTAAATACTCCAAAATTTACATAAATTTTAATGTCATTTGTATATTGAGAAAACCAAAATTGTACCTTGTCGTCTCTTATCAATGTAAATTACATACTTACTTTTTTGGCTTACGCACCATTTCATATCCTGGGATTAATTTTTATTCTTACAAGTAAACAAAATTTAGTTTTAAAAATGAATATTTTGGGTATTTCATAGTCAAATATTTTTAAGTAGCTAAATCATGTTTGAGTTTCTCTTGCAGATTTTTTTTTTTTTTTTTTCACCAAAAATATCTTTTTGGAGAAGAATATGTAAATTACTGTTTTTCCAAATGAATCCAACAATTATAAAATTATTAGAATGATTTTTTTTTCATTTACTTTGCTTGTTTCTCATGATCTGCTTGGAAAAGAATTTCTTAACCTTTTTAGAAAAAAAGTGCAATTTTGTTGGGATGAACTTTGTTATACATTGAGCCCCATCTTGATTGCCTGTGACATCTGCGCATGCGTTCTCCTCCAGCCGAGAAGTGTCACCTTATTCTCGCGCGATACCTGCATCTTTTCTTTTTTCTAGGAATGCTAATAATTTTCTTTCCTTTCTCTAGCATATGCTTCCAATTGATGGAGCTCATGACCTTTTCCTATTGAAACCTCCGGAGCCTCCTGTCAACAAATATTACAACATTAGACCATATGTGGCTTTGGATGAGGTAGGTAGCACCATTTTCATTTGGTGCAGCTCCACTTAAATTTATTTTTCTCCAGGTTTTCATCTAACCTAGTGGCTCTTGGAAATTAAACGACTCACAAACTGTTCTACTTTTTCTTGACTGATTGGTACCAGTGAAGAGAGGAACTTGTTGCTTTTTCCTAGTAAGTATATGCTGCTGTGTCGTAAGGATGGCAGCCAACAACTTTTGCTTGGGGACTATTTCTTTTGAGATTGTTGGCAGGCAAATCTTTTAACCACTTCAATTTTACTTTTTCTTAAGACTTCAGAAACTGTAGCTAAGATAATTTGTATTGTTTTTATTTTCAAAGAAATAATTACTCTAAATTTGCTTTTCAGTGCTTAAAAGCATTAGCATCATTTGATAACTCAAATTAATACTTTGTTCATTCTTGATTATTTAAAATATTAGATGAGATCTAAATGGAATGTCTGGTTTTCACTTCTTTTTTTTAAGCATCAGTAGCAATACCTAACTGATTACATTTTTTTAAAATTCATTTTGATTATTTAGTTTACTTTGGACACCTGTGAAAAGTAAATTAAGCAGTCAAACTTTTCTTTTAAGGCTTGATTTATCTTTAAGTCTTTTCTTTTCCTACCACTTAACCAAAATTATATTTACGTATCATGTCATTGGAAATTTCTGCCAAAAAATACTTGATTTTCTAACATATTATCAATGGTTTTCTTTTTTTCTTGCCCCTTTACAAGAAATTTACATTTTACAGATAAACATTGTAAACTTTCCATGAAAGCTTAACATCCTTTTATCTAGGATTTCACTGATAATCAAATTTTCATAAAAATTTTTTGCTAAAATTTTTATTGTAAAAAAATTTTTTTTTTTTCTTTTTTCTCTCATTCCTTTTATTTTTAATTTTTTTTAATAATTTTGTTTATTTTCCTTATGTGTTCATCAAAATAAGTTTATTTACAGTTGGTCTTCTGCTTTATTGTTCAGGCTGCTGTGTATGAAGTCTGCCGCCGAACATGTGATGATGGCATGGATGGTACAGATGTCTTTCCTGATATGCCAGATCTTATTGGAGACAGGTAGGAGGAATTGACTTGAAGTCTTTACACTAGGCAAGAAGTATGCAATACAGCATAAAAATATCAATTATAAACATATTTTCTAATTTTAAACAAAATTGCTTTTAGTATGAATGTAAAATTTATAAAATGGTAGTTGATTAAATTTCAACAAAAAAGTAGCATAATGAAATTTAAATTTTGTGTATGAACTACGTTTAAACATTAATTCTATTTGCAACATTTTTATTTAAAAACTTTATGCTAACAGTCTGAACAGTTGTTATTTCATTATACTTGTATCATTAATTGGAATATTTTAAGTTTTAAACCTAATGAATCTTAATTGGATTATATTGGAAAAGTGTTTTTTTTTTTTATACTTTGCAAGCTGTAGTTTGTTTTTTGTATAGTAAGAAAATTTTAGATATTACCTCAATCTTATTAAAAAAGATATATATATATATATATATATATATATATATATATATATATATATATAATGGAAACTTGTATCTCATTGAGTATTTATCACTTTTTTCTAACAGGCTTGTTGGTAGTTTTGTGACTCTCAGCCCAGAGTACTGTTTTGTGGTAGAAGATGACAAAGGTGTATGCTGCTATGCACTTGCAGCTTTTGATGCAAAATTGTTTCAGCAGAGAACAGAAGATGTCTGGATTCCAGCGATGTGTGAAAAATATCCCAAACCTGTCAAAGAGGAATTGACACCAGCTGATGTAAGTATAACTATTACTTAATTTTTTTCCTCCCATTTTTATTGTAACAAAAGTTTGTCACTAATTATTAAAGAAAACATAATTCAATTATTGACAATTCTATAGAGATAATCTGATTGATTTATGACTGCTATCATATGCTTATGTCATTACTGACTTTTATCTCTTAAGATTTTTTTTTTTTTTTTTTTTTTCATGTAAGTTTTTTGATAAATAAAAATTCCAATTTGATGCTACACACATGTGCCTTTTACTCACGTTTAGAAGTTGTAGCTCTTGCCATTACATTAGTTGCATCTAATCTGTTTAGCAATACGTCATTTTAGAATAGAGAATTTATCAATTCATATAATGCCTCTTTGGATTCTTTTAATTAAGCAAAGAGTCCTTGAACAAATTTAAAAAAAAAATTGTAGATATAAATTTGTCTTTTTTAATAACATTTAGTTTAAACTGGAGCAATAATTAAATGACCTGAGCTCTTGTTAAGTCTTTCTTCTTCAAATTAGTTGAATTCTATTATATAACTTCCACCACCTACTATTTTCACAAATAATGCTCTTATAACTTTGTCACTAAAATTGATTTTTTTTTTTTTCTCCTCAGGAGGTTGTGCTTAGTTTCCACAATCGTCCACCACGCATTCCAGCAAATGTGTTTCAGCGTTATCCCTCAGTGATCCGTATTGACATTTTACCTGGACGTATCTGTGACCCAACCATTCCTTACCGATTATTAGCAGCTTGTTTGTCTGCCCTTAAGACTAATGGCTCCATTGGAGTATTCTGTGAATTGAATGTTGGGGACAAGTACCTCCTTGAATTCTACAGTCGCCTCGGATTTTTCCAGTTTCTCAGCCCAGAATCAGGCCCAGAAGACACAATGTACCTTGGGCGCATCATTTAGCAGCAATAATAGAGATGACAATCTTTCTTTTCCTTTTTATTCACGAGAATTCATCACTAGTGTCAGAGTAAGTCATTGGAAATCTTACTCTCCGACTTATTCTGGTGGCGGTGGGAAAGTGCTGTTGCTGCTGCTGCTATCTGATGTTGTCATCAATGGCTGACAAGAGACTCTGTTGCTGCGTACCCAACGTTGATGACCAGCATGAGGAAATAAATCGGCCTTTTTTGTGGGCTGTTTTGTTATCTGTGATCAATGATTCCATACAGACATCTTGTATGTTATATTTTGTATCAAGATTATTTAACTTGTAAATAAAATGTTCGTCTATAAAAGAATATTTTGCATCTCTTTTCTTTTGCATGTTAGAATTGAGAAATGATGATAATTTTTATTTCATCTTTATTATAAAAGTCTGAACATTGCTTGTGTGTTTGCCAGAAGTAATATATAGAGAGTGGGTGAAAGAAAGATGTAAATTTATCGTGTAGGAAAGTGGGTAGAGAAGTGAATGGAGAAATAAACCTCTCTCCTTCCACCTTCCTGTGATTTCGTGCATGCTTATTTATATTTCAGCTTTCTTTAAACAAACAATATTTTAAATATTTTTATTTCAACTTTCTTCAAACAGACAATTTTTTTAATGTTGAAAGCAACTCCAATGTTTATAATCTGAACCTTCAGCAACTCAATGGGTTATGGGTAGTATACTTTTAAAGAAGCAAAAAATATTGTAAATAAGTGTTTTGTAAATAAATGTAAAGTTTAATAAAATGTATTATGTTTCCTAAACTAACTGCAGATAAATGTATTTTTAAAATATCTCTACTTTCACAAACTCTTCATGAAACTAAATGTATACAAAACAAGGTTGACCTGACAGGTCACGAGTGGTCTAGTCTAAATTAAAAATGACGTAAGCATGATAATGAAACATTGAATGATTTAAAAAAAAAAAAAAAAAAAAAAATCTCACAAGTTCATTGTTTATGCCAGACTTGTTTCACTGACCTCTGATTGATACCACAAGTTAAATAAAGGAAAAAAGTATTTTTTACTTGATAATTGTTCCAAAATGCAGGGTTCCAAAATGCAGGATTCATGATGCTGACAATTTGGATATCATTAAGAGAAGCCATAAAGTTGATTGCTTTTAAGTGAAATGTTTTGACTTGATATGAATAGAGAGATAAAGAAAAATATAAAAGTATGGTGAGGTTGCTGAAAGCTACATTAAGAATTCATATTCTATCCATCTTGTCCCTTTTATTGTACTATATTCTAATTGGTTTAGTTTATTCTTAATCACTGTTGCTAATCTTTTATTGTGCCTAATTTATAAATGAAGCTTATAAAAGCATGGATAGGTGAAAAATAAAATTATATAAGGTGTAGGTGGGGCTTTGGAACATATCCTCACCTTTTTGATTAATAAATATTAAATTTACCATTAACAAAACAAAAAACCCTTAAATTTATGGTAGTTGATCGGCTTTTTGGCAGGATAAATGCTAAGTTAATGCAGTTGACTAGAATGAAATAAAGGCCATTGAAAGATACTTGGACTAATAGTGTATCATTTGTTTGAAAACTTTCCAAAAACTGCTTCAGTTTTCTCTTCTATTTCTGTTGTGATTACTTTGGATAAAAACATTGATTTTTAAGGATTTATTTAGTCACCAGTTTTTATTTATAGGTTAAATAACATTTAGGTTTACCTTGAGATTGAAAGTTGCATATATTTCATGCCAAGTGTCAAAGATCACTGTTTATAACAAGACAAAAACCAAAGAGTTAATTCTTTAATACATTGTAAATTTCATATTTTCTATTCAATTAAAATTACTCTCTACTTAATTCTAAAATTAAATAGGGTTTTGAATTTAAAATGCAGTACATTTCTATAGGTATGGTCATAAAATTCAGTAAATCCTTTTAATTCTGACTCTTCACTGATATTTTTAGGTAAGGGCATAAACTACTTTCTGTACACTTAAGGTAGTTTTCATTGATTTGGTATAATTGATAGAAAAGGATGGATAAGTGAGCTGTCTGGTAAAGTCATATTTTACATGCTCATTAAACAAAAAAAAACAAAAAAATATATACTAATCTCATTGAAATCCAGCTTTTAAGAAAAGATTGCTAAACCATCTAAAAAAAAAATTGTTTCAAATATTTTAGATTTGAAATTGGGGAAAATATTTCATCTGTGATTTATAAATTTTAAAAGGAACATTATTCACGTGTAAATAAATAAAATTTCAGAATTTTATTAGCCTATCCATGTTTATTACAGATATTCTAATTTGGTGTTCAGCCTTTGAGGATATGTTCAATAAGTGGTGTCTACTTACAAGAGACCTGATCTTCCATTGTACTTGTAAGGATAGAGGTCAAGGCAATTGTCGCATGCTTTTTAAAGAAAAGACTGAACTAGTTTTCTTTTTTTTTTTTTTCTTTTTCATGCATAGACACTTAAATAATTAAAATAAAAGCTATTGTATAACAACAAAGTGAGATGTTAAAATGAATCATTGCTTCTATAATTTGATTTAATTTGAGAAAGTGTGGGGAGAAAAAACCCTTAGGAAATATCTTGTGTAAAAAAAAAAAAAAAAAAATTTACAAATACTCATAATTTGCTGCTGTTGGAATAGCAATAATCATCTTTGCCTTCTGACATCATAATTTTTTTTTTCTAAATAATGCAGATTTAATAAAGTGACTGAAACTTAAAAAAAATAACAATTTCATAATTTTTATTTTTATTATGAAATTTATTAAATTCTTTATTTTGCACTGTTTTAATACCTAATTGGATTTTATTATTATTATTATTATTTATTATTATTATTATTATAATACCCCAAGCCAGGCAATAAACCCATTAAGATGCAAAGGGTTACTGAAAATGTATGTATATTATGAAAAATAATACAGTATAAATATTTCCCCCAAATTTTATACCTCAACAGACCTGCTAATTTATGATCTAGTCCTTTCCTTAATTATGCATTTTAATTCCTAGGACTGGTTCCAAAAAGTGGGGTGCAATTTGATTTTTAAGGAGAGTAATTCAGGAATGAGTTAATAGCTGACTTTTTTTTCTAGTGAGTGTATGAGTGTGTATGTTATTAAAATTTGATGATTTATAAAGTTGTTTTAGTGACAGTAACATCACATTGAGGGGAGTGTCTTTGTTTTGATTATTATTGTTTTGACTATTGTACTCCTTGACTTCCTCAGATGTTTTTGTATATAACTGAAATTTTATATTTGAGAAAGAAAATTAGGCCCAAAGCTCAGTTTCTACCACCTATTTACACTATAGATTATGTAAAATCTGGATATTCAAGCTCAGTGAATAAAGTAGACAAGTGACATTAGGTTTAAGATTTCAAATTATAAATCTCCACAACTGACACCCCCCCCACTACCACCATAAAAATGGAGCTCCGTATTGAAGAGCTACTTGATAAGTGGCAACAAGTCATTGCAAATGTAACTGAATAAAATTTTATGTTTTTAAAGAAGTTTATACACAAAAATGGTAATTATTTGACTCAACTGTAAGCATTATTTAAAGTCAGACTAATGTCTTCATCTTTACTATTATTGTAGTGTTTCAGCTACCGTGTCCTTTAGCCTTTCTTAGATGTCTGTCAATCCTTCAGAGAATTTTATATAATCTTTTATTTAATCTATTTTCTTGGTCTATGTCTAGGGATATATTGTCATACACCATGGGACAATAGCCTAGAACAGCATTTCTCAACCTTGTAGAACCCTTATATTTTTATTGCAGTTCATGTAAGCATAATATACAATGATAAATGAATCCGTCATCTACAGGTCCTGTCCATTAACCAGTGAATGTGGTTTCACACTGACGCTATTATAGTCTTTGCTAAACACATTCCCTATGATTATTATAATTTTTAATAATATAAGCAGCTGAAGTCTTTAATATAATAACCAAAGATTTTTCAACAATAAGCCGTACATGTATAGAAAAACTATGAATATAAAATTAAACTGTTTCTTGCAGAACTTTAAGAATAAGTAATGTTTGTTTAAAATTAGATTAAGTAAACTTTAAATTTTCTAATATTCTTCAAGTAACCTTTGAAAAAAGTATATTTTATTTTTGCAAGATTTTTAAACTGAACTTTGTTTAGTTTACAAATGTTTCAATCAAAAATGATGGATATCTTTGATTTTACTGAAAACAAAAAAACAAAAAACAAGTCTATTCCAGTCAATATAAATTTGCTTAATGGGTATAGAAAATTTATTCCTTTTACCTTTTTTTTTGAATTAAAGTTAAAAAGAAAGCTTCAAGAAAGATTTTTTTATTTCTGGAAAAACATTTTTTAAACCTTAGGTATTGTGAATCTGTGATCATTTTTCACAGTTTGTAATAGTTATCAATGACATAAAAGTTTAAAACTCGACATTTGGAAATAAAAACAGACTATAACTCTTCATGAAGTCAGGAATCTATTTTTGATATTGTATCTAAAATAAATTTTATATTATGAACAGGACCACCACCTCCAAATGATAAACAAAAAATCAATATTTTTTTCCATTATGACAAATTTTGTAGCTTAAAAATTGTTAAAAAAAAATCTATTTTTTTTTTTTTTTTTTTTTTTTTTTTTTTTTTTTACGACTGGATCAGTTAATTCAAGTATTAAGAATATTTTTAATAGAAACAGTATTTTTAAGCAATAGTTTTTATTTTAAATAATAGTTTGTTTTTTTTTTTTTTTAAGTAATATTTCTGTGTATAATGACAGGATATTATGCCATGCATAAACAGAAAATGCTATGGTGGTGGGAGGTAATCATAATTATCTCCCTTTTGAACTACTCGACTATAAAAGAAATGGTTGAACCTCATTTATGGGCAGTAGCCAAATTGCATTGAATAAAGCTTCATTACAAGTTTAACTGTTTATCTGTTTTTCTTTACAGCTACAATGCTGAGTTTAAAAGTATTTAAAAATAAAAACAAAATGTATCTATGGATTTTCCTTGTTTTTGATTGTGGCCAGATATATAGTTGAAATGTCAAACTCCAAATGAATGATCTAAATACGTGTTTCTTAACTGGGGGTCGATGTAACATTACTGGGTGGGGGGGGCACTGGGATTCACTCTTCTGCGAAATGTTCTTTTTGGAGGGTTTTTTTTTTTTTTGTTTTTCAGTTGTTGTTGATGTTTTGTTTAAAGAATGTGTCCCACTTTATTTATTTCTCATTTCATTGAAAAAGGACAAGTGTGTGTGTGTGTGTGTGTGAAAATACTGACTTTAAAATGTTTCTTTTCATGCTTCAATTTAGTCAAAAGGCCTACTAATATATAATATTATCTTAGTGACAATATAGTTATCATTTTTTTCCACCCTTGAACTACTCAACTATAAAAGAAATGGTTGAACCTAATTTATGGCCAGTAGCCAAATAGCATTGAATAAAACTTCACTATAAGCTTAAACATATTTCTGTTTTTCTTTACAGCTACAATTCTGAGTTTAAAAGTACTTAAAAATAAAAACAAAATACATCAATGGTTTTTTTCTTGTTTCTGGTTGTGACCAGAAATATAGTTGAAAATGTTAAACTCCAAATGAATGTAAACATGGTCTAAGTGATTTTAGACAATAGTTACATCCAGTGGTGGACTGTGTCTAAAAATATAGGCTGCCAGGAGACAAAGGGGACCCGTCCACAACTACAGTTCTATCATTTAGCTTTCATAAAACCAGTCTTCCCTCCACTCCTTTTCACATCCGTTTAACATTGCTTCGTTCCTTCGTACACTGACTGATTATTTGTTTGTTTCTTTATTATGTTTTTATTTGGTATTGCTTTTTTGAAAAACAATTTGTATTTTATTAAATTAGATTACAAAATTCAGGAATGAAGTTGCAAATTTACTTATCTAATTATCATTTTAAGGGTCCTTCAGAAATTCACAGCTCTTCTTAGCTCCCTTGTCCCAAGTTTTTAGTTTAACTAGAAATGTCTCTTTCAATTGTTGTTTATACATTGTGAAAAAATGCAATTCTGTGGATTAATTTATATTATCTTCAGAGTTTCTAGGGCTTCATCATATTCTTCATAAACATTTGTATTCCACATAAGTGACAAGAAGATTAAGATTCTGCAGCCAGAGATTCTAAAAAATTATTGAAATTTCCCAATCAATGGTTGTATGTTTTTGCAGACACAAATGAATTTGAAGCTGTATTAAATTTTTTAGATCTCATGAACTTTTCCATATTGCTTAAGGCAATTTACTATAAATTTTATTCTTCTAAATTGCTATAATTTGATATTGAATTAAATCGATAATTAAATTTATTGGAATTCAAGAAATTTATTATAATTTGAAAATATTTGCTTTATTTATTTATTTATTTGTGAGAAATAGATCGATTATGCAACTAGAAAAACATAAATATTTAAAATTTTCAATCAAGTGGAGTTTAAGTTTTTTCAACATTTATGTCATTGTCACAAAATGGAAACTGGTTACATAATTATTTCCCTGTTTGTGATGTGGATAGCTGCAATATTTCAGCATTGTTTCAGAGACACCCCCCCATATAATATTATACCATCTTTTCTTATCAAGCACAACAGTATGGATTGTAAATAAATTATAACAGTATTTATGTAATATTATATATGCTTATATCATTATAAACAATTATAGCAGTGCTGTCATTTTGTAGAGTTCAAATTAATTTGTAGATAAAAAAAAGAGGTGTTATTAACTAAACTGACATTGTCAAATACTACAGATGAAAGCAAAATCCATGAAAATATGCTGTTAATATGAAATAATAATCTGAGGTTTGCTACAATTAAGAAAAGTATAGTTGAATCAGTATAAGAAAACTTGAAGATGTATCAAGTAGATTTTCAATTTAATGGCTAGTGTTCTAGTCTAACAGACCATTACTACTCTGAGGTTTGGTGAATTTGGTCCATACTAACTACTCCATACTTGCAGTTTTGTTCCATACTAAGCTAAACTATGTAAATCTCAACAATAAAACCATGATTGTATTGTTCTGACTGATCTCCTAAACATTCATTTTATGAAGTCAGTAATCTTTCCAATGAAAGAATTTCAAATTTTCTAACAAATAGGGTATTGTTTATCCATTATCAATAATTCATTATACTGAGTTCCCAATAATATGACATCAAAATATCTCCTGATAATTTGTGTTCTTTTAAATATCAAGAGCCTTAAAGTTAGATGATGCCTTCAATACAGAGTAATTTTGAAACTTCTAACCAATCATTAACTTGTGAACATAAAAGGACATATAGCTAAACATTTCCTCGTATTTCAAAAGAAACGCAGACTATTTTGAACAATATCCGGTCTTTAAATGTTTTTCATTAACCAAAAAAGAATTATGCTCACAACAATGAGAAATTGAGCTATTTGAAATGATATCATAGTAAACTTGTCTCACCAAATCAGTTACAACTAAGTAGTGAGTTTCATCCTGACTGGGTGATCCATATTTGCTGCCTTGCAACACATCTAAGCTATGCTTAGTAAATCAAGAGTGTTAGTTTTGATTTTGCACCACAGAGTAAAACTAACATGTACATGATAACATGTAAGAACAAAACAACAAATGCTTTTTGGTGTGAGGCAAAATTTAAAAAAAAAAAAAAAAAGGATAAAAATTATTAATATAAAAACTTTTTTTGTATTTTCCAATACAGCAGATGTAAGTAGAATGTTTTTGTGCAGGTGAGGTGTAGTGATTTTGAATGTGGGTAGAGTTGGTAAGGCCTGGAGTTGATACGTTGGTCGGTCAGTTGACAAGTTATGGTGGTGATGATAAGAGAGGTCTGGATTGGATTAATGAATCATAATCAAGGAGAATTGTTGGATTCTGGTTGGATAGGAAATAAAATGAAAACAGCAAATAACCATCTTGTGAGGAGGTGTGAAAAGATAACAGAATTGTTGATATAAGGTTCTTTAGTTGACATTGGTCAGGAAAGCAATTTGGTGTAAGGATGTTGTTGGTAAGGCCTGGAGTTAACAGATTTATTCGGTCAGATGACCAAGGTCATGCTAGAGACATTGAGAGAGGTCTGAGTGGATTAATGAAAGCACAAATCTAATTTTGCTGATACAGGGTATGTGAGCGGAATGACTGTATGTGTATATGGTGTGCATGTTTGGAGTGGGGGTGGCTCTCAAGCAGATATGTGTTGGGTAGCTTGACTAGAATCACCATGTTGGTGTTGAGAGTAGCTGGGTGTTGACAGCCCAGTCTGTTGGCCACATTTTGTATCACTCATTTATGAGCAGCTTTCTTATAAACAAAATGTAGATGCTCTTTAGCTCATCTTTTATTCATGTTTTTTCTCTGGTGGAAATGTTTGTGATTGGTTTATTCTATGTTGTTTTGCATTTTTGAGGGGGGATTGGTTACAAGATATGAAAATATCTCTAGTAAGTTGTATATTGTAGCATTCAAATGTGTGGTGTATGAAGTGAGAGCATGAAAAAAGAATATGCATAACCTGGCTGATTGCTTGGTAGCTATCAATTTTGGTTTGTCATGTGCAATACAGTAGTCCATTCTCTCTGTTCACAGGAAATCATTTTCACAGCCTAATGGTACGACAGGCAGTCAGCCATGTTTTGGGTAGCCTCTATGATTAGCATGCATGTGTGAAGTCTCTCTCTCTCTTTGCTTTCTGTTGTCTGTACTATTGTCTGGCTTCTCTTATAGCCTATACAAGGGAAACATGTTGAAGTAGTTGCAAACATTTGTGGCAAGCAAGAGTTGTGTTGATAATGGCTAGCATTCTGGTATATTTGAGGGTTTTTTAAAAAATTTATTTTGTATGGAGTGTAGTGTGTGTGTGTGTGTCTGTGTGACTTAGCTAAAATTGGTGTGTAGTTAGAAATATATGTTTTCTAATAATTGTATAAATTTAGCTTTAATTTTTTAGATCTAAGTTGTGTTTATCCATTACAATACCAAAGAAATAGTGCATCATCATAAGTACTCACTACTCCTCTCAGGTCATTGAGTACCTGAGTTACTCTCTTGTACTATGAATGAAAAGCATCATTCAATCTGTCTATGCATCTTTTTAATGTCCACACATGTAACCCTGATGGTGGTTTAAAGAATACCTCTCTCCCCAGCATATTACCCTGTAAAAATGCTGATGTGAAATCAATTGTCTCAGTTTTCAAACTCATAACAAATGTTGTTAGCATCACCAGAGACAAAGCTTTTTGGCTGCAGGTTGGAGAGTCTATTTGCAAATTATTCAAATCTTCCTGCAATCTTTAACGTTCATGCACACAATAGAATTGGGTCAAAAGTACAGTTTTCCATTGACACTGCTAATATTTTAATTTCCTTCACTCCCCCAGCAATTATTATAAAAGGCAATGATTAGAACTTTAATAAAACCCAAGTATATGAAAGTGAATTAATACATATTTTTTTCTTCTTTGAGAATTTACAATTAAAATATTAAACACTATTTATATATAAGATTGTTTATTTACAAGAATAATTTTATATTTACAACATTCTAAAAATGCTAACCAACAATGCAATGTTTATCATTTATCAATTTATAAAGAAAAATATTTTTATTCATAAATTTATTAAAAACGTGCAATGAAGAAAGTTTAAATAAACAGATAACAATGAGTAATTGCTATTATAAATTTTGAAGAAATGCATTTTCCAGGAATTTCTTTCATGCAACAATTCATTTACATGTTTATAAAATTATGAATAAAAGACTTGTTTTGATAGTTATTTATAAAATGATAGATAATAAATATTCTATTCTAAATGGTTTACATATTTTGATAATTTTGTAATTTTTTAACATTTTTGAATAAAAAGATTTCTACACATTTCCATCACACTAGATGTAATGTGATGCTATAAGCATTGCATCATCCCAATCAGTCCTCTTTGTTACCTTGTAAAATAAACATTTGTAGCGTACACATATTTGTGATTATATTAGCGTAAGTGTGAAAAAAAAAAAATAATATGCAAAAATTTACGTACAGTAATGAATACAGTACATGTACATTACTGTACAGTACAGTAACATGGATTCCTTAAGTTTTAATTTGATTAAAATTTATTGAATTAAAAGTAGGCAAACTGTGACAATGCTGAGTTCACTTTGTTTAATCTCTATGTAAAGTGTGTTTTAGTCTAATATACAATGTATAATCATTGAATTTTAAATTGATATCAATAAAGTACAGTAGAAAAATGTAAAAGAAAATATTATAAATTTTAATTAGAGTAAAATAAAATGTATAAAATGCAGGTACAGCAAGTAAACTATGCAGTAAAATAAACTACGTATCCTGTTCAGGTTGATTTGTAAGGAACATTTCATCACTGCAGTTTTTTCCTTTACATTTTCCCATCCAGTTACTGTACTGTACAGTTTCCAATGTGTTACTGTACATGTAGAATAAATTTTAAATTTTAGCGGGTGATTTTTTTGATAATTTTTGTAGCCCACAATGACACCCAAGAAACTGGTTGCTACTAAGAAGAGGGAAAAAATATCTGTGCAAAGGAAAAAGGAGATTGTTCAGAAGCATGAAGAAGGTACCTGTGTCTCTGACCTTGCCAATCTATATGGACATTCAGCATCAACAATTTGCATTATCCTAAAGAACAAGATAGAAATAAAAAAAGGTTGATGTAGCCAAGGGAGTTAGCATAATTACCAAGCATCATCCAAAAGCCCAATAAGATGTTGAGTAGTTGTTGTTGGTGTGGATGAATGAGTGGGAATTACGTAGGTGATTCTGTGCCTGAAGATATCACATGTGCAAAGGCAAGGGCATCGTATGTGAATCTTATCAGAAAAATACCAGGCATGTCTTCTGAAGATGAAAATGCATTTAAGGCAAGCTGAGGATGGTTTGAAAAATTTAAAAAGACAACCAGCATCCATAATGTAATGAAACATGGAGAGGCTGTGAGCTCTGATGAAGCTGTCTTGCTTTAGAGGTGTTTTGAATTGACTGAAAATACAAACCTGACCCTAAGGGAATTTTGGAAGGATCACTTCGATACCCTAAATTACTTAAATCTCATTGATAAAGCCTGGGAAGGATATATTTATTTACATTATTTGTGTATAATCTTTAAAAAAGTACTTCAATTTTTCATAAAATATGATTTTTATTGGTTTTTATATCCATATTTTTGGGGCTTGGAATCAATTAATTTAATTTCTGTTATTTCAGATGGGGAAAATTGTTTTGACATACAAAATTTTCAGTTCTGAATACACTCCTGGATTGCATTAAATTCCTAGGTTGAGGTTCCACTGTACTAGAAAAATTATCTAAAATGTTATAAATAACAGGATTTTCTTCAGTGTTAGCCCCAATGTGGCATAATGAGACAGTATAGACAATATGAGCTGACAATCTTATGTGAGTCTCAGGATCCAACACAAAATGTCTGTGTAGACGTCCATATTTGTTCAAGAAATCAGCACCCATTATAGTATTTCCACATTAAAAATGGCATTGGTGATGGTGAGATTAGCTGTTTCCCTATAAAAAAAAGTCAGCATTCATTGATCAAACAGTGTTACTGTCAGTTGAAATTTATAAAATCTTTCCTTTGAAACTGGTTTTTCAGCAAAACAGGTTTCTCAAGTCAAAAGTTATTGCGCTTTCAATATTGGTGGGCAGTTCCCTGCTAATGTTATGTTTAAAGTAGAGTAGAAAGATGACATATTGATAACATCATTATTTTCAATTTGAGTTACATGTATTATCTATTTTAGCTGTTGAAAGTTTTCAAATTATATGATTTCTGTTACCTGGTAAAGTTCTGATTTTGTAGCACCAGTCTATAAGATCTAATGAAGGACTGTCTTCTTTAAGACCTAAAGGATTCATTCACTCAAAGCCATTTTTAATCCTTGATCCGAGAAAATGGTTATAGCTGATAGTTTTGACACATCTGAACGTGTTAGACTCCATGAATGACATCTGTAGAAGACTCTATGTTTGACTTGAGTTCTTAGGTTAATGTTTTGGTTTTGTGGCATCTGGAGGCATTGGGCAAAACTACACCTAGCACAGCTTATTCTATGTTCAATTTATTTATCTAAATTTCTTATAATTGATTCAGAAACCAAAGTATTTAAAATGTTTTGATTTATTAATTAGACATTCTGAATTTTTATGATGGATTCAATTTATGTACAATTACTGCCTTTATTCCAGTCTCAGATTATAGATTCTGTAAACTTAAATTCAGGAATAAGCATTTTTGCTCATAAGTCTGTATAAGGGACTTGTTAATGAAACTGAAAAGTAAACTTAGAGTCTTTCCATTCTGTCTTCTCTAGCAGCAAGAGTTATAGAAATCCAAGTGCAAACTATCAACAAGAAAAATAGTTTTAGTTATGTGGTCATGAACAAATAAAAGACAATAGTCTTTTCATATCTGGCACACCCAGTTGTCATCGACTGCCAACTTCAGCTTTTCACAGGGTCTTCTCTCAAGTGCAAACCAACCTTGTCATCACATGAACTCATGATTAAGTTCAGGGTTTATGGTTACTGAATTGAATAAACATCAAATTTATAATGAAGGTTAGGATTACAGTTGTGATTTGGGTTTAAATGGAAAACACTTTCCTTAGTTTTAAAGGAGTTTGAATGAAAGTAACTGAGAAAGAAAAATATCTTTAATAAAAGCATATATTTTAGTTTTTATTATTGTTAGACTAGATAGAAACGTTGTTTTATATTATAAATCGTATAAAAGTAAAATATATCTTAATTGAAATGTTTCTTCGTATATTTTGACTGAATTAAATTTAAAGTAATTGAAATTTTATACAAATTTTAAAAAAAGGCAAATGTATATGTGTGTAGCATAGCGGTTATTATTATTGAAGGGTTAGAATTAAGTGAACTAGGCTCTCTACCCTTGGGCAGTAGCCAGTATAAGAGAATGACTACTCTGAATTTAAAACCATGAAGAAGGAAACGAGACACCACTCCACTATCTTTCCTATGAAGTCATGGCAATTCACAAATAAAGAAATGGTCTCTGTGGAAAGCTATAGCCGCTCGGCTAAGATAAAATAATGTAAGGAAGATAACTCCAATTATATTATCAGAGTTTACTTCCTAAGAACGTAGATGGAATTATCCCCCTTACATTTAACTTTTGTGGTGGTGGTGGGTGTTATATTAGGTTGGTGCAAAAATAATGTCGTTTTCTCACATATGTTACTATGTGAGAAAACGACATTATTTTTGCACCAACCTAATAATTGTATAAATTCCAATTTCAAATAATTTATGTACAAGTCTTGATAAATTTGAGAATTAAAGCTTTTACCAATTTATCTAAATGAATAAAGAAATGAGTTTTGCAATCTCAAAAATAACAATAAAATAATAAGCAGTAAGAATATAATAGACAGCTAAAAGTTTTACCTGTCTATCTTGCTGCTATTTTTACTAAAAGACAATATTTTAGAAAGAATTAGCTGTAAATAATTTAGCCGTGTAAAAAAAACATATTTTACGAGACTGATAGAAACTCCTATTCATATTAAATTAAAATAAACCTTTTTTTTGTTATGATAGACCACAAAGTGTGCGCAGTATCGCCTCATCAGTGATGCCATTGACTTGGGGTTATGACAAGTTTGGGGGTCTTTCAACATCATACCTGTTCGGCCAAGCGACCCTACCGGAATAATACCTGATTGGGCTGGCGACCCTGAAGTTAATGCTCACGCACGCACGCACGCACGCACGCACAATAACGAACATCTCATATAAACAATTGCAACTGCTGATTTCGAAATAGCAAGTGACCGATGAGAAACGGCCTAAGTCACTTCACTCTCAGCCATGACGAGACAAAAGTAGAACAAACCGAATGTTTGTGTTTTACCACTTTTAGGTCCAACACGCAGAAAGACACACATTTAGCAACGAACACTGTTTGATATAACAAGTAAGTAATTTCTACTTGTCGGGAAAGTTTTTATATACCTTATGAAACAATATATCACTTTAAAAAAACAGTCGTACACATTCACTGGTAGTAGGAATTATGAATTATCTTGCGGGACAGCTAAAAACCCTGCATGCACCGGGAAAACCAAGACATCGCTGAAGAAGAAAAATAAAAAAAAAAACAGCTTCTCATCAAACGGCGATCTTCGTCATGTCTTTGTATATTTCTATCTTTTTTTATGCTATTTCACCGTTGAAACTCAAACGGCACCTCAACGCCCTTCGATCTCCGAGCTCCATGGATCTGATTTTTAATCCATAACCATTTTGAAGCTTTCTTTACAAATTCTGGCATCCACACATTTCATCCTGACCTGGTGTATTCTAAGGCTTGCGCAGATTGTTACATTTCTTTCCGTAGTCGCAATCCATTAAATCTCATCCTCTCCACCTTTCGAGATTCTCTGGGGTATGTATTGTTGTGTGTAGATGTAACGTATTTAGGATTATTTCTCACGAAATATACATGTTGAAATGTCAGTCCAATATGCTCCTGAGTGCCGTCTTTCTGATGGTTTGCCGTCTCTCCAGTTGTCACCGAAACTTTTTCTCGGTCGTCATCTGGTCTATTTCTGCGTAATTCAGAAGTGAAAATCTGTTGATTCAATAATTGATGATGACGCAATATTTACAAACTTCAGAAATACTGCAAATCATATTGAATAAAGAGAACGTTTAGAACTAAATTAATTTCTTTAATTTTATGGAATTTTAAAAGGTTGCGTGTAGGTGAAGGTGCGTGTTCAAGATATTCAAGACAATAGAAGCATACATGGTGTTTACTCAATCCCCCACCAGAATGAAATGTGACACAAGGTATTTTTAAAGTGGGGACTCGAGCGTGTACACTCGGGCAAGGGACAAAAATTCCCCACAGCCCCCGCAACCATTGTTTGCGCTGGCCTCGGTGCGAGCACCGATCCCTCCCTCTGGTGCAATGGGAGGGAGCGGCCTCGGGCAGTTGTTTCCCAGGGCTGGGCACCTCTTCAGTATAATTTTCTACAGTTGCCCCTCGATCCTTTGACAGAGAAGCCCCTGAGCGCACTCTGTCCAAAGACATAGATGCAACTGAGAGATGATAAGCCTGCGTTGAAAATCCCTCCGAGGAGGAATTTACACGCTACGATAGAACTAGAAGTATACAAAAACTTCAGTTTCTGAGACGGATGTTTATTCCTTTTATGATGACGTGAAGAAAACTTCTCACTGTCTCTTCTTGTGTATGCCCATTTTCTTATTGATTCAGAAGTACGTTAAGATAACAAGGGTTAAAATGGCCGAACTCAGGTCAGCTTTGCACTAACTTGGAATGATCAATTCACTTACTTCATGAGTACTGTAAAACATACTGTAGCGGTATTGACGGCGTAAATCAACCCGCACACTTTTTACTTTACGAATGTGTAAGCAAATAAAAAGTAAACAAGAGAAAAAAACAAGAAAATAACCTAAACGACAAGAGTTTTACAATAATTATTAATATGAGTTACTTCCCTTTAACTGGGTTAAAGTCTTTACTACAGTGTAACCCGGATATAAGAGAGATATTATCTGGTCCCAAATTAGAGCCATACTTACCCAAACAAAATAGACCAAACAAAATAGATAAACCCGGATATAAGATTCTCCGGCCCCGACAACTCTCTTATATCCGGGTTACACTGTATATGCAAAGCAAAACTAGACAAACATTTAACAAACTAAGAATGTTGTTAATACACAAAAAAGGGACAGGCTATAACATCGATCTGGCTTCAAAGAATATAAATGTATCAGGTGAGAACGAGAAGTGGCCTATCGTATTGGCTAAGAAGTAAGTAACTCTAGAGTATGTTTTATCTATAAATTTGGGAAGGGTCATGGTTTTTGCAGTCATTCCAACGAACACTGTACTAAAATATTTTTTTTACCTGAGCTCACAAAAAGTTGAATTAAGATGTCGCTCAAAATGTTCACTGAAAGAGAGTTTAAAGAATCTTGTAAAACTGAAATTGTGTTGATAAACTTTTAGCTTCAAAGAAGTTGGAGAAGTGAATGTTCCATAATGTTTAATTTGTTTTCGTTGCTCGTAGTTGAATGTATTGTTCGTAATTGTTTGTACTTAAGTTTCGTAAGATTCAATAACGTGATTGAATAGTTTTTTTAGTAAGTTGCAGAAGTTGGTGAGTGAGTTGTTTGGTTGAAATTTTAGCTTGAATTACAGTGAAGTTATTTCATGTTAAAGAACATTGAGATTCTAACTTTGTACTTCGCTGCAGTAATGATACAAGTGTCGTGAACTCGTTTAGCAAATGCTAGTCGTCGTAAATTCTCACTGACTGGGTTCGCTCTTACCTTTAAATTTATATGTTTTTTAATCACGTGACAGGATCCTGAAGGCATTGTTTTTTCGTCAGGTCAAAAACTAAGTTGATGTTATTCGGACGTAGTGGTGAGCGGGTAAATTGTTTTTTTAATATTTGTTAACCACTCAGAAAGCACCTTACAATACTCAGTCTGGAGCCTGATATGATTTGTTTTGCCTATTAAGAACAATGTACGTGAAGATACACGAGATGATTTTAATATTTATTGTCCAATGAGAAGTTAAGGTTTTTAGAAAACATATATGAAGCTGTGATCCGCTTTTTGCACGAAAATCGACATTGGTATTTTAACCAAACCACGTCCGGACGATGTCGTTGGGAAGTGGAAAAGAAAAAGATTGTGTCCTTTCCGAAAGTGGGGTCATAAAATCGCTCATGTGACAAGAAATCCTTTCCCGTTTCTTGCATCATGGAAAATTAATTTATTTTTCACTCCTTTATAATTATTATTTTATTTATTGGCTCTATTTCATTATCTAGCGTATAAGGCGAATGTTTTACGAGACTCATAAACACCCCGGTTCATATTAAAATAGATGAAACCTCAAAAGTAATATCTAATACTCATTTAAATATCGAATATGATTTACAAAACTGCAAGTTGTATTGAATAAAGAGAATCCCCAGAACTGACAGTAAATATTGAATTTACTGCAACATAAAACGCATAATTTACGAAAACTATAACTACTCCTACTGATATTAAATTAAAAAAAAAACTTCAAATTAATAGATTAATAGAAACACATTTAACCGTCAAATAAGAATAATTCTCTAAAAGATTCACAAATACTACATGTGAAATAAATAAATAGCTTAGAATTAACGTGCTTTACAAGTCTTATAAATACTGCTGTGACACGATAACTAGGCGTATATTAAGGTGGATTTCTAAAATATGTATTTTATTTTAATAAATTAAGAATAGAAAAATAGTTTAAAAACATGTGTTTCGTTTAACAAAAGTACCAAGGGAAAAAGAAAAGGAAAAAAATAAATAAATAAACGCTTTTTCTTTTATAAGTAAATTTGTAGAAGAGAAAAGGGCATCAGATTACTGTTAAATCCTACTAGTCTTCCAATAAAATATTTGATTAAGTCATTTGATGTGATAAAAGATAAACGTTTAGGAAATAGATTTTAGATGACCAGGTCAAAAACTGTCTTTACGGTATTTCGACAAAACATTAAGGAAATAAAGAAAAGATAATAGAATTTTCCCTTTCTCCAGGCAATAAAAAAAAAAGAAAAGAAAAAAAAAAACGCTTGACTACTGAGAAAGTGCCAGGTCTATATAAAAAAAAACATCCGACGGCCTTCACACGAAGATTTGTTAAGATAAAAAGATAAAAAAAAAAATCCTGGAAAATACATCGCTGGAGGCCGAGTGCAGACGGGATGTCCGCGGGATGTTTACACATCAAAGGAAGCAAAATTTAAGTATCTTGAAATTTTGAACTTACAGTCGCCAATGCTTATCTTTTGTTTTCATCCGGTGGTCTAGTGGACTTCCGATTATTTCAATATAAATACAAGTGATTTTTCCGAGCCGAGCAGTTCAGCCGGGCGTGTGCTTGAAGTAGCCACATGTGTCAGGCACACTGAAGAAGTGAAACTCCGTTCGTCTGAATCAGTCGGTTCGGCCTTTGATCTCCATTAGTTAGAGTTAGAGCTGAGTGTCACATCGCCTATCCCAACGGCAAGACTAAGTCTGAACGAAATAAAACGTCAATTAAACTCATCTAAGTTGTGGAAGTTCGTTCCTTCAATGGTTTATCTTGTGCCCTCAGCTTGAGACTTCGACTTTTTCAACCAACCCCCGGCAACATCACAGCGTAGAGAACGGCCCCCGGAGAAATTGCACGGACCTCAACAAGGGGTGTCACACTGTTATTCAAATTAAGATGAAAGAAAATCTCAGAAGCAAAATTGAATACTCATTTTTCCGTTGCCTAATAAAAATTCTACACAAGATTTACAAATACTGCAAATAATAATAAATTAAATAAAGAGAATCTGTACAACTAACACTAAATACTTAGTTTACTGGCGTATATTACGCCTTACAAAACGAATAAATACTCCCAATCGTGTTAAATTTAAAGAAAATTCAAATGCAATATTTAATACACATTTAACCGTCGAATCAAACGCATTTTATTTTTTTAAATACTGTAAGTTATAAGTTATACTGAATAGGGAGAAAAATTAAAATACTTAATTTATTGGCTTATAAGACTCATAAATACACCCATTTATATTAAATTAAAAGAAACCAATAAATTTATTTAATATAATCAATTATCCAACGAATATGATAGATATTTGACAAAATTTACACATCTGACAAGTTATATTAAATAAAAATAATCCTTAGAAATAATATTAAATTCATAATTTACCGACATATGGCAGACATATTTTACAGATCTCATAAACTGTTCGATTAATATTTAAGGAACACTCAAAAGTAATATTTTATGCTTGGAACGTGGAATAAGATGATTTTTTACGAAGCTGAGAATTTCTGAATGTTAAATAAAGAAAAACCTTAGAAATAATATAACAACTTTACGAGGATATAAAACGTGATTTAAAGATTCATAAATACTTCCATTAAAATAATTTTTAAAGTCGTATTTAGTACCTCATAAGCATTTAAAAATACTTAGTTATATTCAATAAAGAGAGAGCTTACAAAAGAAATATTATATTTTATAATATATTGGCGTATAAGACACATACTTTTAAACTCCGATTCAAGTTAAACGAAAATAAATCTCAAAACTAATTTGAAACTACTTGAAACTTTGAAACAGTCTCACACTTTACAAAATCTACAAATACTGTTAAATCATATAAAATAAAGAGAAATATTAGAACTAATATTAAATACATAATTTACCATTGTATAGGTGGCATGCTTTACAAAATTCATAATATTATCAGTCAGATAAAATCAAAAGAAATTTCAAAAATAATATTTAATATTCCATGAAGAAGCGAATAAGATCCATACTTTACGACTTTTAAAAAATACTGCAAATCACATTAAATAAAAAAAAAACTTACAAATAATATGAATACAATATTTACTGGCGTATAAGACGCATGTTTTAAAAGACTGATAAATTCTGCTTTTCTAGTTCTAAGTATTCTGTCCCTGTCTGTGTGAATAATGCTTTGTAATCACTTCAGAATAAAAAAAATGTTATAGTCTGGACAGAAATGTCTCGAAGATGCTATCTGATTCCAGAAAGTTAAAGAAAAAAAAGAACGATGTGGAGGAAATTGTGAAAAGGAAAGCCTGGACGAGTGAAAGAATCATAGACATTACTGTTTTCCACCCTTGTAATATTGTTAACATTTTAAATATTAATTTGAACAAATAAAATATTTGGTAATTTAATATGAACATGGGAAGAGAGAAAAAGTGATTCCTTCATATCTACAGATTTGATAGATTGGTGCTGGATGGAATGAAGAATCAGTAGATTTAATATATTTCATTTTTTCACTTAATAGATTTCAAAAATCTTGGAAACATGCAATGATCGAAATTATTAGATTATTCAGAAAATAATGTTCGATTTTAGAATAAACATTTCTATTCTAATATATTATTATAATATCTGAACAAAAATATATTACGCATTCTTAATGATTAAAGTGTTCGCTTTGTTAATTACATTACATTACTTTGTTAATCAATCTATTTCCGAATTTAACTTAAAATTTATATACCCCTCATCTTGAACATGAAAAAAGAGAAGAGATGCGTTTACTTATTTTGGCATGAGTTCAAACTTAGTCATAATGCTTCTCAAACTGCTACCATGATTAACAAGGTACCGGGGGGTGTGAAGGATCAACTTATGATCGAGCAGTATATCATTGGTTTCTGAAGTTCCACTGTAGGGATACGAGTCTTGATGATCAAGATGGTAGAGGATGTCTATCTATAAATGAAAATCTACATGAGAACAAAAAAGCCTCGTTTAAGTGTTAGAGAAATGTTTCATTCAGATAATGGGTGTCAGCATTTTAACAATATCGGACCATCTCAAGAAAATTGGCATAGTGAAGTAACTCGATAAATGGGTTCATTTCTTGACTGAATAGCGACTTGTGATGGGAAATGGATCAGTTATGACAATCATAAACGATTGGTTCAATGGTCTGATCATGACAAAGGACCCAAATAATTTTCAAAATTGCATCAACAGATTATGGTGACTGTCTGGTGGTCCATAACAGCAATCTGGAATCTAAGCAGCGCGTCACTGCCGAAGTTTACTGCCAGCAACGGAATGGAATACAGATTCAGTTAAGCGAAATGCGACCCGGCATTAGTCAATCAACGAGGGACCATTCCTGCTTCATAACAATGCTCGGCCACATGTTGCTTACATAACACTGCAGAGGCTCACCAAATTGAGATACGAGACTTTTTCACATTAGGACATATTCCCCTCATCTATCGTCAACTGACTACCACCTTTTCAACCATCCTGACAATCTTTTAAGCCAAAGGACATTCCATTGCAAAGAAGATGCAGAAACTACATTCAAAGATTTATTGACGTTCCAAACTTTAGAGTTATGTCGTAAAGGAAAAATATTCTTGTAACAAGAGAACATAAATGTATAGATATTCAGTTCCTATTTTGACTAATTTAAACACTATATAAATAAATTAATTCATGAATAAAAGTTGATTCTAAAGTCAGACATTATTTTCCGAACAACCTAACAGATAATGAGTCACAAAACATATAAGCAAAATAATTCAGTTACGTTTATACCAAATACCTTCGCCTTTGTGGACCCTTCTCTATGTAAATGAAATTATGTGGAAGTTTACTTACTTGCTAATAAACAGAATTGTTTATAACCATTTTAGTTCTCACCAGTCGAAGTGCAATTTTAAATGCACTGAAACAAAGATGCATCTTTGTAGTGAGTAAATTGTTTTTGTCTATATGAAAAAATTATAATAAATAACTATTGCTCTAATGTTGGTATTGAGCACTCTTTTGAATTAATGCTGTGAACGTTAGAATTTATATATTATTTTCCTTCTCATTACATTCTCAACTTCGTATGGTTGCTTCAATTTCGGGTGAAAATAAAGACAAACATTGTCCAACATTTGTATATTTTTTTTTATTATACTGTTCCTTGATCTAAGCATTCGGCTCACGTGAGCCGTCTTCAGACCGTTTATACGGACATTTAAACATATTCACCATCAAAGATGATATTTTGCTATGTTGACATAGAAGGTTGCTATGCGACGATAACTGTCGTGGAATAGCGTATGTAGATATAAAAGTGGACACTGAGGTCAACACCAAGTGACGAGCCACCGTAACGTTTTCCGCTGACATGAAATGGAAAGATGATAGTGAATCAATTGCTACAGTATTATTCTTCTCTTATTATAGGAAATAAATCATATTTCCAATATAGTTACACACCCACATACATACCATATTAAAACACGACCAAACTTTATTTTCTACCCAATAAAAGACTATTAGAAAAATAGATAGATTCTATAATACAACACACATGCCGTTTACATCAAAGTGTCTCCTGGTTATAAATTAACGTCACCCTGTGAAATATTTTTTTCGAGACTACTTTCGGTAAAAATTTCTCATAAAACCACACAAACTTCGGTTTTCAAGAAACTGAGATGCAACTGTCTCCAAGCCGAAGAGAAGACATGGCTACATAACTTTGCCCCAACGTCTACTGAAAGAAGCATGTGTCGGCGATTCTTCAAACGAATCACCTACAACAAAGACTGTCAGTGAATCTTCGCTAGCGAGAAAAATATTTCGTCAACCTCATCTTTTTTCTGTGGACCAACTATTTAAAATTATTTTCTAAACTATACATTCTTCTGTCTATCAACTACCCAAAGACGTTTAGATTTTTAATATAGAAACTTGAACGACGGAATTTCCTATACTATTTATCCTAATCATTGTTCCGCCATTTATTTACACGAGTTGTTTTCCTCTTTCCTTCAATATGTTTTACTTTTGTGCGTTTCAAATTTTCCAAGCTCTCTTTCGTCATTATGCGCCCTAGAAATTTAAACGGTCTTTTTCTGATGTTATGTATAAGTGTTCTTTTTGTTTCCATTTTCTCTAAAAGTTCGTGCATGGTTCTTCTCAGAATACTTCTGTAGAAGAACATTTCTGATGCTTCAAGTCTTTTCTTCATCTGTGAAGGAAGAGTTTGTCCAGCATTCACTGCCATAAGGAAGAATTTTTTTCGTAACAGTTTATTAAGAACCATCTATTAGAGTTGTCCCCCTTTAACATTGTTCGTATTTCACACGCAATACTTTGGTATATCATACAAAGAAAATACATTCGTCACTGGCATCCAGAATTATCGTATTTTTCAAAAAAAAAAAAAAAAAAAAAAAAAAAAAATTAAATGCTTTTCTGTGATATTTTAAACAATAAAAAGTAATGTTTGTTTTAATTCAGATTAATTAAACTTTAAATCAGTTAATCTTTCTCAAATAAAGTTTCAGAACAGTATATCTTGTTTTTGAAAGACGATTTTAGCAATTTTGCCAATAATAATAATAAAAATTATTTGACTTAATTTAAATTCAGTTTGAAATGAAGCAAATTCTTTTACTTATTGGAAATATTAAATTTAATCTATTAGCTTGAAATTAAAACCAAAATAAAAACTTTAATGATTTTTCATTTTAAAAATACAATTCTTAGCTTGGTCCACTTGCCACCGAGATAGATAAACTCGGTGCCCAATATATAGCACATGTTTGCTGACCAGAGCCACCGTCAGATTGCCATTGGTGCCAACTAGTCCATAGACAGCCAGTATGTACTCAACAACTGTAACTATCGGAGTGGTGTCAGTGAACCAAGAGCTGTGTATTCACTTCAACATTGTATGTTTTCAATTTAACTCGATAAATCAACTTTTGGCAGTTCAAATATTCTCATGACCTATAGGGCATTGTTGACGAGTTTTTGTTTGCTAAGTAAGTACGTTAATGGTGATGCAAAAGGTGAGACAATTTTTTTTTAATGTTTTGAAGATTATTTGAAGAAATACAATGTTCCCCTTGGGAATATTACTGTAGTGGCTACCCCGATGGTGCACCAGAAATGGTTGGTCATTACAAAGGATTTGATGTCTTACTCAAGAAAAAGACTTCCCAATGTACGTAGTATTCACTGTCTTTTACACAGACGCCATCTTGTAGCCAAGAAACTCAGCTGTGAACTGCATGTTGCCTAAAAAGTGTGTATCAGGCCAATAAAATTAAAGCTCATCCTCTCAATTTGCGACTATTTGTAATGTTATGTGAAAAAAATGATGAAACTTTGAACCAATTCCTTTTGCACACTGAGGTAAGGTGGTTGCCAAGAGGCGATAACTTGTAAAGACTTACTGACTTATATGACTCAACTGGATGCGGACCCATCACTATGTGACGAGTTGAAACTGTGTCGAATCATCTGTTCAATTTAGCAGACCTATATTCAAAATTTAATGAAGTACAGAAATGTCTGCAAGGTAAAGCTGTTACAATTATTCTAGCGTGATCGAACAATCCTAATAGGCTTCCAAGTCAAAACAGGGCTATTTAAATTTTCATTGGCATATAGAAATTATAAATATTTTTCAAACTTGCAGAAATTGGAAGATGAAAACATTTCAGACTGTGATTTAAATATATACATAAAGCACCTTAAAAAATTAGGGGAAAGACTTTAAAATACGTTCCGAGGACTTGGAGAAAATGTATGTACTCGAGTGGATTGTTACACCGTTTGATTTGGAAATAGAAACTGCAGACATTGAATCTCATTTAGAAAATAAATTCGTTGATATGTGTGGATCTCGAAACTAAATCATTGTTCAGAAGTAAAAGCCTCAGCAACTATTGGAGCAATGTAAATACCACAATGGTTGAGCCATTTTTATATGCATTCTCAAGTTTGTATATGGTTGAAGTTTGTTCTAGCCATGCAAATGTTGTTCTAACAAAGCAAAAGAAACAGAATGAATCTGAAAGAGCACTGGTGACTTACGATTAAAACTCACCAATTTCCAATCAAATATCAATGCCATTTCTGATTCTCATCAAAGATAATCCTTCTCATTAATGATTTCAACCAATTAAATAAAAAGGTATGTTAATTGATTTTTAATGTATTTAATATTAGGCGCCAAATGACAGTATACAGATTCTCCTCCCTTTTTATTGCCAATCCAATATTTCAAGAGACATATTCAATTATCATGCTGTATTTCTGCCTATTTCGATAAGTTTAAACACTCTAATGTAAAATCTAACATTATATTGAATATTTTGCACATCTCTCATGATTTTTACAATGACAGTAAACAGTTTTTCTATTTTGTTTCCTTATATTTCATGAGGGATATTTGCAGGGTGGGAGATACAGAATAACAGATTCACAGGGCTTCGTATGCAATTTCTTTTACTGGTACATATGGAAAGCAGAGTTTGTTATGCAGTTTCTCTCCCTAATGAATACAAAAACTTCACATGTACTTAATTATTATTTATTTATTTTCTTGTGTATGCCTGGGGGTCGGCGGGGGATCAAAAATCCCATGAAGGTGTCAATGGTTTAAAAACTTTGAGGACCCCTGCTCTAGTGTCCACGGTCAACATTTATCTGGATAGTTTAGCACTGGTGCATCAATAACTCCAGTGTCAGAGAAATAAAGAACTTATATTTCTTTTTCAAGACCAGATTCAGACTCATGTGCAAAAACCTAACAAATTTGTTGTATTCGTGTTAATGATCACCACCGAAGAGGATTTTGTTTGGCTCGAAAGACATATTGCTGGAAATGTAACAAAGTTGGACTCTTTCGAAAATTATGTCATTTTATCAAATTTGCTGTTATTTTTTTATTTTATATGATAGAGAGATGATTTCTTTCTAGTTTATTTTGTTCTTAGTTCCTTGGGAATATTAAATTTCCTCTTTCCCCATAAATTTATAGACAAATCCTACAGATGAATTATAGGATTTCTTCGATGCCAGTAAAAATTCTTGGGCTTGCCTACACATTGTTTCTTTCACTAACTGTGTTGTTGAATTTGTATGACTTGTTTTTGCTATATTTTGACAAACTTTTATAATTTTTTGGAACTGTTTTTCTGACAAATCGTGTTTTATTTATGACTTTTATGATTTGCATTTTTTGATTTTCAGTTTTGTTTTCTTTTATTGGGTTAGGCCTTTTTTCTTCTGCTTTAACATTTAGTTACACTAGACTTGAAATATAAAAAGTTCTTATATAATTTTATTTTTTGCTAGCATAATTTTATTCGACAACAAATTATTTTCATACAAATTTGGCGGAATTTGTTTGGGTGGACGTGTTTCGTTGTTTTGTTTTAATTATTTTGTATTCTGTTCTTTTGTATTGTTATAATTGTGACATTATTGGGTAACTATTTACTCAATGAATATTATATATTGTTGGGTGGATTTTTACATTTAAAAAATATATTACATCTATAGTGTAGCAAAGAACATTAAAATGATTGACAAAAGGCAGTCAATTAAAAAGAGCCTTCTTGGGTCCACATCAAAAGTAGATCCTCTGGATTTGGGAACCAAGAAAAAAGATTACGATTTAGAAGACATTTTGAAATCTGTGTCAAACAAAGCCCACATTATTTTTTTTTAAATAAGTCGACGAAAAGCAAGATGGCAAAGTAAAATATGGAAGAACAAAAAGACAACAAATTAAGTCAGACCCCTAATATTAGAAACAAATCAATGGAAGCCCCCAAAGAAGATAAGAAACATAAACTATAGATCAGAACAATACCAAAGAAAAAAAAACAAGACAAATGGCTGGAGTATTACTCTCCCATTGGAATATCCATCTGAAATGCATCATCAAAGTCACGGAGTTCCTTGAGACGGCCAAACAGTACGGTCACTTTATTAAAAATAGGGAGGTGGGTAGTCAACCGTGATGAATTAAAGAACATTGAAAAAAGAACGATGTTAGTTTTTGTGGTCAACAAGCGTATGTGCAAAATTTGTTATTCCACAAAAGACACAGTGATTAAATCACTGATTACCTTGCGGCTTATATCCCAAAAGATAATTAAGAGAGTCAGTTTTTCATATGAGACATTCTGTTGCCCACACCTGAGGACTGTCAGTAAAGGATGTTGCGAGATCTTATAACTAATGATCTGATCTTTTGAACTGAATTCCAAAGGCGGTAGACTATTACTGTGACTATATACATGGTGTATTTCTATGTAGTTGGGGAACACTTAGGTATATACATGATGCAGTATGGCCATCTAGGAAGATGTTAGATCAAGAAGTTTTCAGTTCCATTCACAACAGTTTAAACACAGGTGTGTAAAATATTCTGTCATTGTGAAAGTGCGGCGAGACTAGTCACCTTCTGGAATTCTGCCCCCAACCAACCAACCAACCAAAATCCCCCGAAGCTGATGCTTCTAGTTCTGCTGTGCCTGTAATGGGCATGTCTGCGGTTGATATTGGTGGCTAAAGCACACTATTTGGGTTCTTTGTCTGCCACAAATGTGGAAAAGTAGAAGAGTCAAATGGAATGATTGGCCATGAGTAGGGAAAGAGGGAATGTTCAAGCTGTGAGAAAGAAAGACCCAGTACTAGAACAGGGGGTAATAGTCTGACCATCTATGCAGAAAAGATAAGGGCAAAAAGGAAGAAATATGCCCCAGTATTTAAAAAAAATGAAAAAAAGAAGGTATTAATACTTGAATTAAAAACCAAACCAAAGAAATCTACACCAAGATCCTATTTATCTGCCCGTCTTCCCCGATGCATAAAAATAATCAATGACTAAACATTTAAAGATCAAGTCCCTTACACTTACCCTATCCAAAATGACACCATTATAAAAAGAAAAACCCAGCTGGATTAGCATTTCTTCCAATCTCACTTCTACCTTCCAATTGACCCACACATTCACCCAGAAAGACAAACTCAAAACAAAGATCTGTCCATATTTCTGAGATGAGGTATTATGTACATTATTTACATTACTAGGACTATTGCCCTCATCTTTGTCGCTATATTCATTGCAACATTTCAACCGATGTACGCTCCGGCCTTCTTCAGGTGGTTGGAATATCGAACGGAACCCTTTATTTCGCTCACTGGGGTAGACTGTTCTAGTTCTACGTGCCATGTTTAATGGATGTTAGTTATCAATTATCTTCTATTAATTTTCCCTCTGAAAGTTCTACACTGCCTTAACCGGGTATTGAACTCACACTCTTTGGGTCCTGTCACTGGATCTAACTGTGTGTAACTCCTGGTAGAATATTAAAAGGCCCAACTACATGAAAATTGGGGGACTTAATTGTTCAACCGAAGATGAAAGAAGACAAACTGGACATATATATATATATATATATATATATATGTCAACAAATATGTATTAAACAAATTACAAGGCACATATACATAACATTTGTGTGTGAGAACATTGTGTTTGTTCTTTGGTGAATGTTTGTATTTTGGTGAATGTTTGTAATGTTCATAGCGTTTTCCCAAAAATGGGAAACGCTGATCTTCTAAGAGCTTACATCTTGTCGCCGAAATGAAGAAGGAAGAGAGATTTACCTCACCACCACGCGAGATGGGATTCGGCCTGAAGGAAAAAGAGAAAGAGGCAAGAAGTTTCCCAGTATTTATAGTATGGGGAGAGAGACCTCTGGTGAATAATTAGGGAACTAAGGAGGAGGTAACTCCTACACACCTTTTTTTTAAATTTTGCCTTGTATTTGTTTTTTGGAATGAGAACTATAGACTTTTTTCTGCATATAAAACATAATATTTTGAAGCTAATATTTCGACCTCTCACCACACACACACACACACAACATATAAATGAAAACAAAATCAGAAAATGAAGTTTTCTGTTTTATTTTCAACATTAATAGTAGTAATGATACAGCCGAGCTCAATGGCATTGTCATAGATTGAAACCAAGAAGGACAAATTTAACCTTCTGTTTAGTTCCCAGATCCAGCAAAAAAGTAGGCAACTAAATCCCCCAGCCCCCTTCTATAAAGCACCGTGGATGGAACTTTAGCATGTTTGGTCGTTTATCCATTTCTTTGACTTTTTACATCAAATTCAAGCTTGAAAGTACACAGCTATAACAAGATGGCGCAATAGTAATAATGAAGAGTGTATTGACCTGGAATCTTGTGGTACATGCAAAACTAGTAAGAGGCAATAAGATAAAATATTTTAAATATAATATAAAAAAAATCTATACTGTGTGTCATGGAAATTCCATAGAGCATTTTAAGATTGAGGAGTCGAACGTGAATGATGTAAAGATTCCACTAATTAATTCACAAAAAATGATGAAATCCTACTTACAGATTTAGTGTCAAATTCACTTGAAAACCTCCAAAGAAACCATTATCTGAAGTATTCTAGAAATTTTAAAAACATTTCTTATTTATAGCTGGCTAACTTTTGTCATTTAAGTTCTTCATTTGGCAATCAGTCGTTTATGAGAGAGACGGTATTATTTTATGTAAACACACACGCATACACACGCTCACACACGCACGCACGCACACACACGCACGCACGCACACACACGCACACACGCTCACACACGCATACACACGCTCACACACGCACGCACGCACACACACGCACGCACACACACGCACGCATACACACACACGCACGCTCACACACACACGCACACGCACGCACGCACACACACGCACGCACGCTCACACAGACACTCAGACACACGCTCACACACGCACGCACGCACTCACACAGACACACAGACACACAGACACACAGACACACAGAGTATACTTTGGCAGCAAGTATTCATTCAAATCAGTTTGATTAAAAAGAACCGACAAGGTCTTTCTGTTTAATTTTTTGATTGTATTTTTCGAACAAAGAAATTGCAAACTTATTAGACAAATCTGATAAATTGACTGATATGAAATAGACGGAGAAATTATATAAAATGGAATATGTAAAAACCAGTTGGATATTTAAAATTTTTATATTTTGTTGTCAAGGTTTCGTTCAATAAAAATTGTTATCACCACTAATTTGCTAAAATATTAGCATACCATGATGAAAAATGCCTCAAATGTTAAGAGGAACCACGAGAAGTTTTTATTTATTTATTTATTATTATTAAATTATATTTAGTTATCCTTTTTAGAACGTTCGAAATCTTGGTTAAAATTTTTTTTCGTCATCCCAGTGGCCAAAGATTAGTATTAGGATTTTTATCGGATTTTTCCGGTGAAAAACATTGATTTGGAAATTCTTGCAAACATCAAATAATTGTCGAATTTTAAGAAAAATGTTTGAGAAAAGCTTTGTAAATATTTATATATATATATTTTTTACATCTGCTACTCCCTCCCCCCATTTATTTAATGTGGGGAGGGAGTAACAGATTAATGTTTATATTCGTTAAAAGCAAAAGTCCTTGGAGAATTTAAATCATCAATTTTTTTATAAAATAGAACACCAGTTACTGAAAATTTGCTCTAAATCGTAAAATAAAAAATGCAGTAAAACTAAGTCATTATTTAATAGGAAAAAGTTTTTAATTACTTTTATAAATAAGATATATTATGGACACTATTGCCTTAAACAAATTTTTTCTATGAATAAGGAAGTTTTACAAGGACTGGTTTCATATTTAAAAAATTTTAATTAGAAATTTAAAAGATTTAAAACTTTATAAAGTTTTAAATCTTAGATTTCTGCATTACTTTGTTCCACTTAGGTGATATTATTATTAATTACAAACTATATTTACTAATCATAAATAGAAAACCTTATTACAATTCATCGAACACCAATATTTTAAAAAGGATTTTAATTTGTGTGTGTGTGTGTATAAACGTGCTGATTTTTCTAAATACGGACCTTATTAGAAAATAAGAGCAATGACTATAGTAGATTTATTTCCAAAGTAACTAAATTTCAATAAAACATTAGATTACGGAGTATATTTACCTAAATTTTTAAGATTACTGCGCAGTTAAAAATTATATAAAAAGAAAAAGCACTAACGTTATATTCCTCAAGTAAATTTTATAGATATATCCACCGTATAAAAACATTATATAAACTCTCGTTTGTCATTCAAGTTGTCAACCTGTCCACACCTAAAATAAACAGCTACCGCCATGTTAAAAATGCATTTTTGCGATATTTTAAACTTTAAACTTAATATAAGTAATATTTGTTTAAAATTAAGTTTCCGTCCGATGAGTTTAGGGAATACTGTTATTAAATTGATTTATCTTTACAGATCATAAATTTGAAAGATTCTTAAAATCTATGAAACCGCTTAAAGAATTTAACATTGTTTTTGAGTGTTCATAAAAACGTTTTTTTTTTTAAAAATATGTGTATGATCGGATATGACATTAACATTTTTAAGAGTTGTTTCCCCCGACGGCAATAATATGCCTTCAGAAAATTTGCGTTTTTGTTCTGCAAGACTGTATGAAATAATTCCCTGATTTTGACCAATCATCGTCGCATTTTCAAATGATTTTTTTTACGTCTACTTTATTTCACTAAATATTTTTAATTCAATTTTTTTTTAAATAAAATTAATTTATCGTTTTTCAATGAGAGACATACTGTAATTATTAATTAATTATTTTCTTTTTTAATTTTAATTCTAGGGACGGAAACAAAGGGAATCACATTCTTCAGGCGTTAGACATTTTCGTTAAAGTTTGAAATCATTTGCATAGCAGGTTTTTTTTTTTTTTAATTTTGACTCTTCTGTTGTTAATGATTATGATTAAATAAAATTAGTGCAAATCATTACATAATTAATACAAAAATTTCACATTTTCATAACTGTCAGATTATAGCAATTAATATTAAAAATAAGGAAAAAATTAACACATAAAACATAAGATTTCATAATTGAGAGATGAGGTACCTAATAGGTACCTAATAGGGTACCCTATCTTATTTATGAATTTTTATGGTATTATTTTCATTTTTTATTAATTTTTATATTATTTCAGTTATGAAATTTTTTTATAACTGAGAAAATATAAAAATTAATATCATAAAATTTTATAAGAGATGTATATAAAAATTATATGTACCTCTCTTACGAAATTTTATCTCACTCTCAGTTTTTTTTTTAAGCGTTTCACCCCAAGCACGGCGGGAAGCCACTAGCACACAAGGGTTTACAGAGAGTTGGAGCGAGAGCAAATAGGAGTGATAGAGGAAAGGATGAAGAGAAGGATAGGAGATAGATCAAGGCATCTGGAGACATCGATTGACATTAGATTTGAATAGTTTGAGATTATAGCTATCAGGGATACAAGAAAAGGGGAGGGAGTTACACAAGCGAGAAGTGCGAGTCATGAAGCTATTGGAGTAGAAGAGACGGCTACACTTAACTGTTTCGACAGTGAAAGGGTGAGAGCGGGATGCCAGCCTAGTAGTACGCTTAAATTCATGAAGTCTGGGAACCAGCGAAAGCAGTTCATCGGAGCAGTTACCATGAAAGTATTTGTAAAAAAGACAGAGGGAGGCGACGCCACGTCTGTGAGAGAGCGGCGACTGCAGACGAGATGCCAGATCAGGGCCAATTACATTGCATATCCGTCTCTGGATTTTATCAAGGACCTTGAGACAAACAAACAAACGGTTATGAAATTTTAAAATTTTTCTATTGTTAATATTTTAAATTTTATATTTTCAGAAAGCCTCTTCAAACGTACGGCTATAAAAATCAATAAAATATTAGATTACTGAAAGTATTTGTTAATTTAAAAAAATACTAGGTAGTTAAATAATTCGAAAAACTGTCACATCTGTGCTTCTGTCCGATAACTTTCCTTCTGATCTAAGCTGTCAATAAATGTAATTTTCAGTTAATATCTCAAAATCAAGTCACCGCGGTTAAGACACACTTCTCTTATTTTCAACTATATATTTCTATTAAAAAATTGAAAAAATGTAAGTGATGTTTGTTTCAAATTAGATTGAGTAAATTTTAAATTTTCGAATTTTCCTCAAATAACTTTTGGAAGAGGTATAATTTATTTTTACAAGGTTTTAAACGGAGAATTTAACTTTTGTTTACAAATTTCTCAAAAATGGCGGACATCATCGATTTTAATGATATTCCGTTGACGAAAAACAAAAACAAAAAACGAGATATTTATCAAAATTTCGAATGTTTTAAAAAGCATGAAAAAAATTAATAAAATAATCAAAAAATACTTTGGTCTTTCTTCTTAATAATAACATAAACATTGAGATTATAAATCAGCAAGTTTGGGTTTTTTTTCATCATGGTATGCTCCTTTTCGGCGAATTAGTGGAGATACCTATAACTGGTGTATTTATTGGTTGCATGATAAAGATAAAGAATATTGGAATTGAAAGTCGAATATTAGGTTAAAATTTGATATTCACTTAGCAACCGAAAAGCACACCAATATAACCTACTTTCAATACAGCCCCACCAAAATTTTCCAATGCACACATTTTTGAATAATAAAAAACGATTTAAATGATTCAGTTTTTAAATGCGCACTCAAACGCACGCACAGAAGCCATAAGATAATCACAGAACGTCCACTAGAAATTGATACATATATACACACATAGAAACGCTACAAAATGAGCGCGTGACATTTACCCAATAATGAAGAGATTAAAACAAAACAAGATTGGGTATTAAAAAGTCGAAATGGCTCCAAATATTTTCAGACGACTTTTAATCTAATCTTTTACATTGAAATTCTAACATCGTTTATATTATTACTGTGCCGACTTCTGGCTTATCTACCTTATTTACGAAACAGACCAAGCCAGCAAAAAGGGATTTGATCAGAATAATGAATACGTTTCTCATGTCTCGACGAATATTACATGCATTTAATTATTCTACCATGCAATAAAAAGAAAAAAAAAGATTTGTTCTTTCCTTTAGAAAGCTAATCCATGTTTTACATTTCCCGAACATTTGGATAAATTTCCGTGTGTGTGCATGTGTGTGTGTGTGTGTGTGTGAGAGAGAATGTGTGTGTGTGTGAGATAAAGTGTGTGTGTGTGTATGTGTGTGTGTATGTGTGAGATAGAGAGTTTGGGAAGGAGGAGGAAAGATGTCACCCGTGGGATCGTCTTAATAAAAGTGATACGGTCCACTGCGGTGAAGCAAGAGACGGGTAATTAGCGGTTACGGTAAGCAATTAAAATAATTTCGAAATGCGGATGTATTATACAAATTCGGATTAGGTATGGATTAACGTAAATACGGGTTACGAGAGCAAACCATGCGGCCCCGTCAAACACACACACACACACACATACACACACACACACACGTCTGCGCGCGAAGCAACACCCGTAGAATGCCACTCATACATACACAAAAATTGTAACACTCCCCGACGCGCGCGCAGGCGCAGGCGCAGGCGCAGGCACAGGCGCAGGCAAGCACTTCCGCAATCATGAGATCCTAAATAATATGTTCATATATTCACCATCACGAACGTATTTTATAGAGAATCACTCTACCAGGATACATACATATGCACTGGAGATCCATAACCTAGACGATACCTTCCCTATTTCAGACTTTAAGTGGAATTCATCTATACGATCCATTGCTGAAGATGATGGGAAAATGGTTTGAACATTCTATCACTCCAGGAAGTATCAAATTTCTTCTGGCACTCTTTATTTTTATAAGAATCAGATTAGACTCCCCCCCACACCCCCGTCCTAGGTAAGTCCAACAGCCAGACCTCTGATCAGGAGGTTTGAGGAGCGTGGAACCACCTCTTAATTGCTGGTGTTCCCAGGTTCACCCTGACCCGGGAAGGTAGCACCTGTTAAGGTCCCAACTAACACTCAGACTACATCCGCATCCTGGGTATGACGATAAACTACATCCGCGTTCTGGGTAAGACGATAAACTACGTCCAACAGCAAGGCCTTTGATAAGTTTTTGAAAAAATAACGTTGCCAGCCATACGTTTTTGAAAAATAATATTACCAGCTATACGTTTTTGAAAAATAATATTACCAGCTATACGTTTTTGAGGAAAAAAATAGTAACAGAAATAGATTTTTGACAAAACAAAAATATTACCAGGAAAAAAATGTTGTCGGCATTAAATGACCCATTGAGTTTGATATGCCGTAAAACAAACCAAACCACCCCCCCACCAAAAAATGGAGTATTGTTGCCATATCTGGATGGGAGCTGCTCAATCCCCACTTTCTATTAGGCTGGTGCAAAAATAATGTCGGTTTTTGGCGTTAAAAATACGTCAAAAACCGACATTATTTTTGCACCAACCTAATAGCATTGATAGATTTCAAAACCATTGACATCGTCATGTGAAGGAAGGACTTATCCTCCATTCTTTATTCAACCCCCCCCCCCACCAACAGACGCAACGTTGCAATTCTATTGCTTTTCTTTCGTCATTTCTAAATATTCAGATGTACTTTATTCTTTACTTTCACTAGTTCAGACCTTTACATCTAGGACATCCCATAGTACTTTGAATCAATCTCATTCCTTACATGTCACAATGTAAGAAGAAAGCTCCTACCCCCATGACCATTGCTTTGTTTTTACAATTTTCATGAACCCATAACCCGTTAAGGTCGTAGGGGCACCACGCATACTGCAGCCGTAGTAGCAATTGTGTTTACGAGGCAAGACGGAGCCCAACCCATTCCAGGCTGGTTTTGAATTCAGAGTTTTTCCTTCTTTTAGACCAGTTGTCACTCAAGGCTATAGGATTCAGTCTCTCCTGCTATTTATCCATGGGGAGTAAAAGATAGATTCATACCTTTTCCAAATTTATTAGCAATGAACTTGACTGGAATTCGAACTCAGTTCTCCGATTCCGAGTTTCTATTCATTAATCCACCAGGCCTTCACGTTCTCATTCAGGAAAGTCTAAAGTATTATCTATCGACTGCCATTTTCTCAGATCAATGGTCAAAAATAGCTTTAAGCATATGGATCCCTCAGGTTTTAAAGAAGTGTTGTGGGGTTATTTCGCAGTGGAGGCTTGTATTTGTACTAAATCGGTTCTAAATAGTTCGACGTACAAAACGTTAGGAACTTAATATAATAGGTATTACGCAGAGTAATCTTCTTGTGGTCG
>OZ010593.1:3550632-3593132 GCA_963932145.1 Acanthosepion lycidas | reverse complement strand
AATTTTTCGTCAAGTCAAGGGGTGGGCGACATATCCGGTAATTTCAAAATCTAGCGGAAAGAAACGCCAAACTGTCACAATTACCGCAAATATTCCAATGATTTCCACTCGAACGTGCGGAAATGTCGCCGATGATAAGATAAATTCTATTTACCAAAAAGTTGTTGAATATTTTGCCAAGACAACGAATAAAGCCTTTATTAGGAAATCTAGCTGTGGGGTTTAAGTAAAATATTTTCTGGCCCCGCAGGAAACAAGAGAAAAATGTATCCCCCACCAATCTGAATCATTTGTGAATAAACTATTCGTTTATTGGATTGGATTATTATTATTATTATTATTATTATTATTATTATTATTATTATTATTAATATTTCCTTTGATTTCTGTTGTATACATATTTCCTTCCGGGTCCCAACAAGAGATCTAAGATCAGAAATGGGTTCAAGAAATTTTCCGCTATCATTTTTTTTTTGTAAAAAATAAAAAGAAGAAAAATCCAAGATCATACACATAAATCTCTTCGTAATGTGTGAGCTGTACTTGTGGGTACAATTTTTGTATTTCTTTAAGGCATGGGCTACCAGGAATCCCTTCAATGAGTTTATCCGAACATTTTCCAATCAAACCGAGGGATCTAAATATAACTAGAATTATTGATGTCCCCATGTGCCGAATTTTTGAGATTTACACTTCAAGATCCTTGTATTTTGATAGTTCTTTTTTTTTTTTTAAATCTTCATAAATACATTACAATCTGCAGTGACTGCCATGTCAATAAGAAAAGCTCATTCTGCTTTTGTGATCTTTGATCAAGATCAAGATGCGATTAGCTTTGATAGTTCTGTCCGTGTGTCTAAAATTGTTGTTATTATTGTTATTATTATTATTGTTATTGTTGTTGTTGTTGTTGTTGTTGTTGTAGTAGTAGTAGTAGTAGTAGTGGTGGTGGTGAAATTTTTTTTTTTTTTTTTTTTATATAAGCATCTCTTTCAAGTTTCAAAGAGAAATCCCAAGCGACATTAAGTTACATTAAATCAATTTTGTAAAATGTTAAAAAGTGATAAAATCATGAAGACCTAAGAATTGTTAAAAAGTTGAATAAAATCTTTAAAATTTTATAAAGTTAAAGAACTCGAACGAAATTCTAAAGAATTTTTTAAAATTAAATCCAAAGGTCGGTACCTTCATTGGTTCGCTAAAAATAAGCATACATGATGAAAAAAATATACCCCAAACTTAATAAAAACAAAGTTTTATAACGTCAAAATCTTTGTTATTATTCGGAGAGATGACCAAAAAAAAATAGAAAAATTACAGAAAATCTGCTCTAAATACTAAGATTAAAAAAATACAATAAATCAAAGTTTATTATTTAATTAAAAAAGCTTTTAATTGCTTTTACACATAAAATATATGCACACTGTCTTAAGAAAAATAAATTTCGATGAATAATGAATCATTACAATTGTTTTCATTTTTTAAATTTTAATTAGCATAATTTATGAACTTTTAAATGTCTAATACAGATTGTATTAATTTGTAGAGGTCAAATGATATTGTTATTAAATTAAAACCGTATTTACTAATCATAAATAGAAAAGCACGACTTTTTTTTTTAATCATTTCACCCCAAGTAAGGCAATAAAGTCATTAGGACACAATGGTTTACTGAGTGTTAGAGAAAATTTAGAAAAAAAAAACTACTATTAAGGAGAGAGGACAATAAAGGAACAAGAATTAAGAAGACAGAAGATAACGATAGACATTGCATTTAAATTTTTGAAGATCAAAGTTGACTGGGAAGCAAGAAGTTGGAAGAGAGTTCCACAAGCGAGAAGTGCAATAGAAGAAACGGTTACCAGAGAACTTACGGTTATATCTCGCCATTTTAAAATTCCAGGTACCATAGCGGAAAGTTCACCAGAACAATTACCATGAAAGTCTTTGTAGAAATGGCACAGGTATGCTATATTACAACGGTGAGAAAAAGAATTGAAACCGAGATGACATTGAAGATTCTTCTTTACTCTTCCTAACTGTCCTTCTCCTAGACCGATTGCCAACCAAGACTATAAGACCCAATTTGTCCTGTTATTTGCTCATAGCCTTAGAGGAGATGAATTCATATCTTTCGCAAGGGTTTTTGTACGTAAGTGAATGTAACAAAGCCGACTGCAATTCGATCTCAGTTCTCTGATTTCTTAATCCGAGCCGCTATCCATTACTCCATCGTGCCTTCGCAGCGGTAAGTGATCATTGGAGATCTAGTGACAGTAAATTTTCTTAATAAATCATTACCGCTTTAGTTTTCGTTTTTTTTCTTAACTGTTTTTAGTAATTACTGCCATCTGATTTGTTTTAATTCTCTCATAGAATACGCCGCGTATTATGCAAACAACTTCATTACACTCATTGAATTTTCCCGATTTTTCTATATGGCGTTTTTTACTGGAGATCGAATGAGAGTATGTATCCTGAATATTCTTACTGTTTTTACCCATCCTGTCATTTAACGAAGAAAATTCTTTTAAAATCTATATAAATTAAGAGATGGTAAAATGTGCAGATGGTGTAATGTATAGCGGCTCAGAATGAGAAATCGGTGGGCCAGGTTCGAATTTCAGTCGAGTTTATTACATCCACTTACACGTAAATACCCTTGTGAAAAGTATGAATCCATCACTTCTGCTCCAAGGCTTTGGTTAAATAGCATAGTGTGGGTTCTACAGCCTTGGTTGGTGACCATTCTAAAGATGGTGATTTGATAAAAACACCTACCCCATCCCAGGAGCCTGGACCACTCGTGGGAATACCTCGGCACATAAAAATATGTGTTGCGCATTCTGCTGCAGGCGGAGTAAGTTCGTATTTCTCATCAAAACGAACAAATTAAAAAAAAGAAAAGATTCAAATTATAACGAACTCATTATTGGATTATATTCTCTTAATTAATCTGTTTCATGCAAAATAAATAAAAAAAAAACTTTTTAATTGAAAAACATTAATAAGATACGTTATTTTTACTGAGTGAATACCAACTTAAAATGAAATTTAATTAACATAATTTATGGAGAAAGATATAATTTATACCGCATTTAAAAATATTTATAAAATTTATAAAATTATTAATTTACAAAATTTCAGTTTTAAGCATGTATCGATACTTAGTTATTAGGAATTTTTACTCTTCAAGAATCACATTTAAATAGAAGCAAGCATTTTTCTGTTAAATATTCGAGCATATTCTTGTATTTAATATTGGGTCCGCGCATCATGCAAAGATAAAAGACAATGTATCAAGTAGTCAGAGTAAAAGTCTAAGTCGAAGTAGTAAGAGGAGTCATTAAAAAAATCTGCTTGTGTCTAGTCTAATTCGTGTCGTAAATAGAAATATCTTTCTGGATTATAAACTTTGACCTTTGTCTGATTTCTTTTCTTTTCCCTTTTCTCTGTGGGCGATTTGAATATTTTGGCAAAGCCAAATATCTACCACCATCAAACTTCTACAAACACATACTAATGATTTCGATCTTCTTTGGATTTCCAATATTTACAACCTTTTTGCAAAGATTTTTGGGACCCCCCCACCAAAAAAAAGAAAAGAGAACAAAACTATTATTTGACACAAAATTGTCAAGTGACAACAAGTCACTTTCGACTTTTTTCAATATTGTCTCAAACTCCAAACAGCACCTCGATTTGGACAATTTCAACTCTTCTAAGAATTATCCAATGTTCCTTCTAGTGTTTGATATTGTTCCAATAATTACAGGGTGCGCGGACGGTGTAACAGCTAGAGCCTCGGAAAGTGAAATCGGTGAGGTGTGTTCGAATTCTGATCGAGCTACATTCAGTTTCGTACAAATACTCTTGGAAAAGGTGTGAAGCCATCTCGTCTTCCCCAGGTATGGATTAAATAGGCAGGCTAACTGTTTTTTCTAGTAGTGATTGGCAACTAGCCTCAGAGAATGACAACTTTGAATCACCCGGTTCACACTCCTTCCTGCCTTGTGAATAGAAGTAAAAATTTATCCCTTGTTTCTTTTTCATGGTTGGATTTCCGGTTCCTTCTCTTAAATTATTCTCATTCTCTCTCACTTCCAGTAGCATCTTGAGTCTTAGTGGCATTATCGCCTTTCTTGGAGTAAAATAAAAAAAACGGTTTGTAGTCCAGATGAGTTGCATAATACAGAGTCATTGAAGATTTGCACTTACAGTTAATTGTGTTGTGATGCTATTGACCTGTACGGGGGTCGAATAAAAGAAAAATTGCAACCCCCCTTTTACATGTTACACAATTTTGTCAGGGGCTTCAGCGTGGGATATTGTCTAACGAGGCTATTCTGATTGACTTGTGGTTTCGATCCTCACTAAGTATACGAAAAAGTTGACGAATAACACTCTTTGGCATGTAGTAAATAAACTTACCAATTTTCTCAGTTTCCGGTCCGGGGTTTGGTAATTTTTCCAGTTTTTATTCTTATTTCGTTTCCACTGTGTGACCTGTGTAAACGTACAGATCTATTTTCGACTACCATATTTTAAAGGGTCACCCCCCCCCTCCTCAGAATGTGAAGGCTGCTTCATAGGGAATCGTCGTCCAGAAAGTAGATCGTTATTGAAATAAAGTGGATAGCGTCAGTGGCAAGAACTAACGTCTGCGACAAAAGACGATTGTAAGATGCAATTTCTGGACATATACAAAAGTGAGTAGGGTAACACTTTAGAAGGAGACCTTTAGAGGCAATTGAATATATATATATATATATATATATATATATATATATATATATATATATATATATATATATATATATATATATATATATAGCTGACGGAAAACAAATTTGAGTCTTTTGTTAAAAAATAGATTGTCAGGATACAACGTCCGAACCACATGCATCTCAAAATTGCCTAAACAAGACCGTTTGTGTAAATAAATGAGATTTTACCTCATATGTAAAGTGGAGGGAAAGAAAGAAGGAAAAAGAAACAATGAGAAGTGATAAAGAGAAAGAGAGAAGGAGGTATGAAGATGGAAAGCATAGAAAGAAAAAGAAAAAAAGAAAAGAAAAAAGAAAAGTAAAGAAAAGAAAGAAAGAAAGGTTAGGAGCAGGAGTAAGAGATGATAGAAAGAAAAAAAGAAAGAAAAGAATAGAAAGAAAGAAAGAAAGAAAGAAAGAAAGAAAGAAAAAGTAAAGAAAAAGTAAAGAAAAGAAAGAAAAAGAAAACAAAGGACAGAAAAGAAAAGAAAGGAGAAAAGAAAAGGAAAGAAAATGAAAGAAAAGTAAAAAGAAAAAAAGACAAGAAAAGAAAAAAGGAAAAGAAAGAAAGAAAAAGAAAAAAGAGGCAAGAAAAGAAAAGAAAGAAAGGAAAAAATTGATGTATAAATAAATAGAGTAGGAGGAGGAATAATAGAAGTCTTCATCCTTCTCGTACCATAACTGTTCTCGGATATACGATACGCCGAACATGTAGGATCGATCCAGGGCGCAGGTGGCTGTCTTTGTAAAATTGCACCGTGTCACCTCGCAGGGCAATGCTTACGTGGATGAAAACTAAAACCGAATAAACAATGAGACAAAGCAAAAAAGTTGTAAATTGACAGAAGACATAAAACTATTGGCATTTCAAGTATATTTACCTACTTACGTATCTTGTAAATGAGGGGTTCCGGGTAAAAGCTCATTAGTTAGAACATTGGATTGGAAATTGAGAGGCTTACAGTTCCACTCCTTGTACATTGTAGCATGTTATCATTAAGACATCGCTTTGGGAGATGGTTGAAATGGTAAAGTCGTTAGAAGAAGTAGTAATACCTCAGTTCAACTCTCAAAATCTTTCTTTCTTTCTTTCTCTCTCTCTCTCTCTCTCTCTATATATATATATATATATATATATATATATATATATATATATATATATATATATACATATACTCATACCTCTTCTTCTCCCTCCAGCTATGGGTAAATAGCAGGACAGACTGGGTTCTATAGCCTTGGATGGCAACTGGTCTAGGAGAAGGAAAACTGAATTCAAAACCGGCGGAGGGTCGTTTGGGGACCTTGTGGCACGTATTCGGCCCTTCAAAAAGTGTGGATGGTCCTGCATGAAACCTTCACCACTATAATCAAATCTCTTGTGCTGTTGTCGGGCTGTCGGTTTCCTGGGAACTGATCTGCTTGACCCTCATACGTCGGATTCGACGGAAGAGTCGAGCGAGCGAGCGAGCATATATATATATATATATATATATATATATATATATATATATATATATATATATAAATGTAAAATATAAAAGGCTCAAACACTAATATTCCATGGTTATAATTTATTACATTGGAATCGTAATCACGATCCAATTCATCAGGCCTACAAATTCAAAAAGAAACTATTATATTATATTATATTCTTTCTCTGTCCTGAACATTGAGCTCTACCTGGATTCTATCGTCTTGGAAATATATATATATATATATATATATATATATATATATATATATATATATATATATATATATATATATATATATATATACACATTGGGGTTGAATAAGTGATCGTACACATGAAAATATTTCATATTTTTATTTGTAACATATTAAATTAACAAAACGGGAATATATCTACTGTATCAGATTGCATACTAAAAATGTATGCATATAAAACTAAATAATATTCCATGATTAAGAAAATATAGCAATATTTAAATTTTTAGGGGTTTAAAAAATGATCGTACAGCAGAACGAAAACATGTTTTCTCCATTTAATATTTTGTTGCAAAGCCTTTATTATGTTCAACAGCAACCAATCTCTTCCTGTATTCTTTAATTAATGATTCGCATACATTAGTAGGTATTTTGTCCCATTCTTCCCGAGTCTTCAGGTTTTTGATGTTTGTTGGATCTCTATCACCGATCTTATTTTTCAAAAACCGCAATAAATTCTTTATTGGATTCAAATCCGGCGACTGACTGGGCCATTGTAAGATGTTAACGTTGTTATTAGCAAGCCAATTCTTCGTACTCTTAGCAGTATGCTTGGGATCATTGTTCTGCTGGAAGATCCAATCAGGATGAAGCCTAAAATTCTCTACAGAAGCGATAAATTTTCCCTATAGGATTTGTTGATATTTTTCTGCATTCATTCTATCGTCTATAATTGCTAGTTTGCCAACACCTCGCATCGAAAAGCAGCCCCAAACCATGATACTACTTCCATCAAATTACTTCCATCAAATTTGACAGTTGGTATGGTGTTCTTGGGTGCGTATGCTTCGCCGTCTTTCCTTCATACATGATTCAGGGAATCGCGACCGAACAACTCAATTTTACTCTCATCTATACAAAGAACTCTTTCCCAATTAGAATTTTCCTTATCTTTATGCTCTGTCGCAAATTTCAACCTGTCATCTCTATGCCATTTCAGGAGTGGTGTCTTTCTTGGGGAGAGCGACTTTATACTGTCTTTGCGTAGTTCATTACTAATCGTTTGCTTAGTTACGTTAACACCTGACAAACTCAGATCATTCTGAAGGTCTTGTCTGATGGCGATTAGGTATTTTGGACTTTCTTCGTAATCTGGGAGAGATCTTCATGGGAGAACCGGGTCTGCCTTTGTTCTCAACAGTATTACATCTTTTAAATCTTGCAATAAATGAACCAATTGTTGAAAAAGGTATGTTCGTGTCACTGGAGATATAACCTTTTCCATTGTGCCATAGCTTAATAATTAGCTCTTTTTAAGCACAAGTCATTTCCTTACGTCCAGCCATTATTAGAACCATTATCAGTGAACCGTGATTGCAGAATGATCCAGTTTTGAACTGAATGTTGCAATAGAGTTACTCAGAATATTCTAGAACAGTTTAGAATCTTCTACTTTGAAGTACAACCAAAATCTACCGTATTATAATGCAAAAATTGATGCTGTACCAACACTTTTTCCACTATTCGAAATATAAAAATATGCATAACTATCACTTATCGATGAATTTCTAATTTTAAATTGCAGATTCTGATTATCTGCCCCAAAATACATATATAACATTGTTATTCGAGGTTTTCATTTGCTAAAAGTGAAAATAACAAGCATTTGTTTGCTGTACGATCACTTATTCAACCCCACTCTGTATATATATATATGTGAAGAAATTGAGACAAAGTGGAAAATGTTTATATCAAAGACGTGTCTTTAGTTTGACTAAAAAGAAAGACAAAACTATGTGTGAGATCCCAGACATTTTCCTTACACATAGTCCTTCTTATATAAAGGGTATTTTATTAAGATGGATTATATATAAGAGTGTTTCATCAAGACAGATCAAAGTTAGCAGTAAGTAAATCAGTAAAATTTCTTTATTTCTTTATTGGATCATGTTATTTAAGTCATTGCAATTATGTGTGAAAAATAATATCGCCCAAATGTCCGCCAATTTCCGAAAGGAAAAGAAAAATCATTAAACGCTTAAACTTAATTCACATTAAAATCGTTCCAAGTTATTGGAACACCCTTTATATATATATATATATCTATATATATATATATATATATATATATATATATATATATATATATATCCAGTGTGCAGTGACGGACCATGGCTAACAGTTTCATAGGTTTTTACACAACCATCAGGCGGTCGACAGTTATGTGTGAAAATGGCCACTTTATACCCCTCAGGCAAGTCCAAGATCTTAAAAGTGTGGTTGATACGTGCGTACCATGCACACATCAACCAAACTTACTGAGTTTGGGGGAGGGAATACCAATCCAATCAAGATGAAAAAGATGTAAATTCACAATTATGTTGAGAAAAATGAAACAACCACAAAAACAAAACACACCAGAGAAAGTTGATGAAAAGTTGTTTTTTTTTTTTTTTATCGATTTCACCCCAAGGAATGCAGTAAAGCCACTAAGACAAAAGGGGTTACTGGGTGTGGAAGAGTTAGAAACAGAACCATTGTTAAGTAGCAAGACGAAAATAGTAATCAGGAGGACATTAGATAGTGATTGGCATTGCATTAAAATTTTTGCAGATTAAAATTAGCTGGAAAGCATTCCGGCACTATGCTTTCCAGTCAAGATTAAAATTTCGACGACAGAAAAACTCACCAATTTTCTTTAGTTAGTTGATTTTGTTTAGCGGCATATCAACATCTCTATGGGTTATTTAATGCTGAAATCTAAATATTTTGAACGCCTTCAACTACAGATAAAATCTATTGTTAGTCATTTTATTATAAAATGTATTATTAGTAATTCTAATACAAAATGTATTGCTGATAATTCTACTGTAAAATGTATTGCTGGTCATTTTGCTTTAAAAATGTCTTGTTAATTTTATTATAAATACGTATTGGTTGTAATTTTGCTTTAAATATGTATTATTGGTCTTTTTAATATATATATATATATTGGTCATTTTACTATAAAAATGTATTATTGGTATTTTTACTATAAAAATGTATTTTTATACTTTCATCGCGTTTTGTTTTTGTTTAGGTGTTCACTATTTACCCATAGCTGGGACCCTAGCAGGTGCTATCACCCCGGGTCAGAGTGGACCTGGGAACAACAACAGTTAAGAGGTGGTTTCATGTTCCTCAAAACGTCCAGTCTCCCAATCAGAGGCCTTGCCGTCGATTGTAGTTTATCGTCATACCGAGGACTAGGCTGATCGCTAGTCGTAGAATATGCAGTAAAATGTAATCAATAGTTATATTAATATTTTATGCAACCGTCATTATCGCATGTAGAATTTATTTCATTATTGAATATTATATAAAGGCAGAAAATTCTATCGATCTCCAGAAACGAAAGAATATTTTAGCGTAGAATACATTTCAGTTCAGTCCATATAGGTAGGATGTGCGTGTTACCTATGGATTATATAGCAGGGCAGACTGAACCCTCTAGCCTTGGCTGGTAGCTAGTCTAAGAGAAAGAAAACTGAATTCAAAATAACAGAGAATCAACGGGAAACCACTCCACTAGCTTTCCCAAGAAATCATGTCAATTAACACATATTGAAGGAATCTGTAGAGGGTTATGATCGCCTAGCTTTTGAAGGGATATGGCATTTTAAAAATGTAGCTATGGGTTCGGTTTTGCTTCCCACATCCCACTGACTTTAATTCTACTCTTTAATTTTCAGGTTGAATCATTTAATGAAATATTTCTGATGGTAGAGTAAATAATTTGATGATAACGGACCAAATTTTAAATGTAAATCAGTTTTCGTAATACTTAAGATGATGCATTGAAAACGAGGCAAGAAAAAGGGATGGTTAATGGTCAAGAATTATCTCGCATTATGCAAAACGAAGGTTTTCATTTAGGATAATTTTAATATTTTATAGTAATTATTGTTTGTCAGGATTTCTGGGGCAAGGAGTCATAAATTATTTACACATGTACTAATATCCTCATTTTTGTTGTTCACAATGTTTCGACTTTTTTCCCTCCTGCCTTCTTCAGGCGTTTGTCAATTCAAGTAACCTTCAGGGAATTTCGAACTGAACCGGTTTTCTTTTTGTTAATCTAAGTGGGTAGAGTATTCTATTCTCGTTCCACGCTCTCTTGCTAAAGAGATTTCATCTTATCCTTTTTTGGTACTGCTCTGTTACCATCTTTCGTGGGATAATAGTCTCGTGGTTTAGCAATTGAGAGTTGGATCCTGTTTCCGTGAAGTACGGACTTCGGCTGGGTATTAATAAATGATGCAATATTTCTTACTTGTACGAACAAAATGTACATTTTTGGAACTTTACCCCCACAGCGACCTAAAAAACATATTTGAGAGGCTTGGTTTAAAAAGAATTTTCTTGTTGGGTTGTATAAACAGCAATTACCATATTTTCCGGCGTCGAAGACGTTTGAACCTCAAAGACGCACACATTTTGAAAATAAAATATGAACGTGTTGATTTTCTTAGCGTCGCTTAGATGTAGTATAAGGCCGAAAGACATGCAGTGAGGACCAAAATCCCTATTCAATTGTAATTGACTTAGCGTGTTAACCATTTACACCACGCCATGCCACGTTGAAGACCCGTGATTATATATAAATTATAGCTCTAATATGGCACAAGACCGAAAGTAGGGAGCATCCTGGGAGTATTGAACTCACGATTCAGTCGAGATTGAACTAGCGGGACAAGCTCGCTACCCATTCCACGTCGAAGTGCCCAAATAGAACGAAACATGAAATAAAATTAAATGTAATGTTTGGCTTTTACGAAACTTTTTTTTTTCGGGAAACGAAAAATAGCGTTTTTGATGTTGGGATATAAGTTGTTTTCATAGATATTTCATTTGAATATCGATTGAGGTTAAAATTAGAAATGCTTAAAATTTGTTAGTCCAAATTGAGAAAGAAACCATTGAAAAAAAAATCTGATATTAGGAATTCAGATCTTTTTAATTGGGACTCAAACATCGAGCCTAACTTTGGCTTCAAGCTGAACGACGTTTGAGTCATCAAGTTAGACAGATCAATCGATATATATAAAAGAAAGAAAGAAAGAAAGAAAGGAAAACTGTGTAAGTGTTTGTGTGTGTTTGTGTGTGTGCGTGCATGTGTGAGCGAAAGAAAGAGAGAGAGTGAATAAAAAAGATAGTGAGGGAGGAAATGAGAGAACGTAAAAGTTATTCAATATGTGTCTACACACGCACCTGTTTGAAGTGTGAAAATTTTTTTTTCGTTTGCGTCATCCACCGCCTGCTTTAATCAGTGTTGCGTCTTGGCCCAAACAGTGACTCATTCATTAAATCACAGTGTCCTCCTGTCACATACCCACTACCTGTCCCTCTCCCTCATCCACACTCATCGCCACCCGCTCTGAACACCAGAACTCACTCCTGACATCACCGCCACTATGAACCTCAGGTCATAATTATAGCCTTCTTACTTTGACTGCGAAAAAAAATTTCAGCGCATTCTTTTTTACACTTACAGATAGTTATATATATATATATATATATATATATATATATATGTGTGTGTGTGTGTATGTGCGTGTGTGTGTGTATCTGTGTGTGTATGTGTGTGTGTGTATGTGCGTGTTCATGTGTGTGTGTTCATGTGTGTGTGTTGATAGAGAGAGGGAGAGAGAGAGAGAGGACATACTAGAAACATTACACACACGCACAAAGCAACATAGTCTTACACTTTGCGTATGTTCCGTTCAACACATTTTTGCGTGTCATATTCCACCCCCCCCCACGCATTTTTATATTTATCTAAAATAACACTAACGGTGAAATAGCCGTTTCCATACAGGAAACATTCGACATTCATTGACCGAATTGTTAGTACTACTGTTGGTTGAAACTTATAAAATATTTCTCTTAAAAAAGTTTTTTTTTTTTGCAGGAAAATACTCTTCCCATATTTACTGTCCATCGCAATGTCTTGTATTGAGGGGCGTGTGCGAAAGTTCACAGAAGCATCTTTTTTGGAACAGTGCTCTAGCCGAAGGGTAAAGATTCGTCCGGGGAGGTAGACAGTCCCTGAACCCGTTTTACACGTTCTAAGGGAATATTTTTGGCCGAGCCTACGGGCTCGGAGAACCCACGGCAAACTCGGCCTTGTACCACATACATCCCTCGTGAGGTGGGGGGGTCTGTTAAATATTAACAGAAGCATCTTTTTGAAAATTAGCGACTAAAATTATTTTTTGGGATCGAATTTTCTTCTTTTTTTTTTTGATTGATATTTTTTTGGACCGAAGAGCCTTACTCTTGATTTAAATCTAGAAAACCTTCCTCCTTAAAACAATATTTCAGGAAATTAGGTTTTGTTCAAGTCTCTTAACTGTTATTATTCTTTCTAGTAGTGATGGGAATTTATTTTCTTTTTGGTCGTGTAGAAAGTCAACATCTTAACTATATCATTATTCTCCCTTCTTGTTAGATGTGCTATAAGCTTTTGTTGTTGCAGCTGTTGGAAGTCTTCAAGTAATGTATTATTTATTATAATAGAATTAAGTTTGTTGGCAGTCTACTCTGCTATTTACCCATAACTGGTGCGAGAAGAAATGCTTTTATACGTTTCCCAAAAGTATTTGCATGTAAGTGAATGTAAAAGACTGGAATTCGAACTCGGTTCTCCGATTCCTCAATCGAAAACGCTATCCCTGCCTCTCAAGATATCGAGAATTAATAGCAATAAATAAAAATAAATGTTCATTTATCTTGTCTATACTCAAAGTTTCACAGAAATTACATTCCCTCATCAGGAAATTTGATTTTAATATAATTGATTATATACGAAGTGATATTGAAAGGTTTTTAGTTCGGTTAAGGAACGATTTAAAAAAAAATCTGTTTGCTTAGATTTTACGAATCGAATCAAGTGCTTTTCAGTACAGTATATATTAGACATGTGCAGATGTTTCCAGTGCTTTCCTTTTTTTTAAAATCAAAGATTGGATAAGTAGTAGAAAATATATGAATAGATTTCTTTTTTAATACAAAAACAACAACAACAACAATAAAAAACCTCTGGAAACTTGAGCACACACCTAATACTTTCACGCAGGAATCTATTTATCTCATGTTAATGTAATCAATAACTATTAAATCGATAACAATTTTTATTATAAAAGTAATTATAACATTTATTTATTGGAAGTAAAAAAACCCAAAAACCTTATTTTCACGACCCCCCCCACAAAGACGCACGCGCACGCGTACATCAACAACTGATTGATCTATTTTGCCAAAAATAAATCAATTTTCATTACGTGTTGTCCTGTTATGTAATCAGAACGTATAAATGCTTTAATAATCGCATTAAAAATGAAAGCAAAAAACAAACAAAAAAAGAAGCAAAACAATCACAGTTTTTACCCCAACTATTAATTCTAGAATTTTGATTAGTGATATAGAAAATATCTTTTAGACAATTAACATTGTATATATTAATTACTGACCTCTGTTCATAAGTAGAAAAGTAAAAAGTTAAAAAAGTTTGGTTTGATTGATTTTGTTTCTTCGGTTTTCCTCAGGTGTTTTATTTCAAATAAATCGTTTAATGTCAGGTGAAATCTTGGCAAAGGAACTTGTCGAAATTATGCTTTTTGTCTTTACAATTATTTGCCAGACATTAAACGACATATTCGATGCCAGAATTTCTTTAGCTGGCTGATCGCTTGGCTGGTTTAATTTTGTTTAGCGGTATATCAACACCTCTATGGGTTATGTAATGCCGAAATCTAAATATTTTAAACGCAGTTGCATGCCTTCAAACTACAGATAAAACGTATTGTTGGTCATTTTGCTTTAAAATTTATTGCTGGTAATTTTATCTATAAATATGTATTTTTATATTTTCATCGTGTTTTGTTTGGGGGTTCGCTATTTGTCCATAGCTAAGACCCTAATAGGTGTTACCACCCTGGGTCAGAGTGGACCTGGGAACAACACCAGTTAAGTGGTGGTTTTACGCTCTTCAAAACTTCCAATCTCCCGATCAAAAGCCTTGCTGCCAGATGTAGTTAGTTAAAAAAGTAATAAAGAAAAAGAAAAAAAAAAAAGAAAGAAGAAAGAAAAAAAAGAAAGAAGAAAGAAAAAAAGAATTACCTCTCTAATAAGATACGCTATACCTCATTATTCACACTCGGACTACTTTCATCTTTGTTGTTATTATCACAACATTTTGGCCGTCGTTCCCTTCTGCCTTCATCAGATGCTTGCCGATTCAAGTAACCCCAAAAGAATTTTGAGCTTAACGGGAATTAATACCCGAACGGATCAAAGCGTTGATTTACGAATTTGGTGACAGTAATTGTGAGTTCAATCCCTGGACCGAATAGTCGGGACTTGAACTCGGTGGAAACAAGTCGAGCAATAACTGAACAATACTAAATAAGAACAAGACGAGATTTCCCTAAACTCGGACAGTGGCATGAGAAAATCTACTCCCTGTAGATTAAATGAAGGTAGATTACTAAAATCAACGAGTACTTGATGAAGGCCGGAGACCACATCAGACGAAATGTTGCAATCGCGACGAAGGAGATAATCATGTGAATAGAATGTGAAAATCTTCCACGTGTGGTGTATTCTCATTCTCAGAAAACCTGTTACCTTCAGGCTATCACCAGTTTATCACATTGAAAAATCTTTGACTAGTCAGCAATTCCAAAAAGTTCAAAATATGGAACCATTCCTTGAAGAATTCAACGAATCTAAACAGATGCATAGCCTATCGCTACTCTATTGCTATTTCCTTGGCAAATATTCAGATGAGAGATCCATCGTTATCGGTTGGCCGGCTAAAAGTCTCACATAGAAAACTTATGGAAGACTTTAGGACAAAATGTCATGGCTAGGAATCGATCAGATCTATGGGGAAAATTGCAGGAGGAATCGGCTAAAATTACAGCTGACGAATGTCAAAATTTAGTGAATTCCTGTGTATATTGATGTTCATCAATGATTCAAAACAAGGGTTTTAGCAGTAAATATTGATAAGACATTTTGTATCTTGTTGTCCAATTATTTTTTTATTAAAAACATTGTTCTGTTCATCAATTTTGGACACTAAAATTAAATTAATCACCTCTCCCTCTTTCTCTCTCTCTTTTCTCTCTCTCTGCGTATCATTCCAAATAACTTACAGATTAAAAGCACAACTACCATTTCTCTACATTTAGCGAAAATCTTTGAAAAATTGGACTTGTATTTTTAAGCAGATAGATTTTATTAAGTAGATACTATACTATATTATACGTAGAAAAAATAGGCGGACGTAGGGTCTTAAGTAGTTTTTATTCGGAAAAAAAAATGCCCGGATCAGTTTAATTCGTGTTTCTAAAAAGTGTAAAATCGACGAATGTCAGGTACTTCAGGAGTTTAGGGGTCAGCCCTGTTTGCAATAGAAATTCATAGTAAATCAATCCACCAAGAAGTATTCAACATTTAAAATCGGTTTCTAACACCATTACGGTTACGTATTCGATAGGGGTTCCTAATATCCGATAAGACCCGACTTTGTATATGAAGAAATCCTTAAGAAATGTGTTTTTTAAAGTTTTAGCTTATGCCGAAATAAGGACTTCATGAATTAATCCAATTTTTAAGTAAATAAAATCAACTAATGTCTTCGTATTTAAATAATTACCCCTACCCACCAAAAATGCCGGCGTTTACTTGTTTGTTGCTCTTTTGATAATTTTAACTGCACATTTTTAATTAATAAATTCGCATCGATTACTTGCCCTTGCTTTTTGGAATTTTTGACAGCAATTTGTATTAATAACTTTGTTTTAATTTTTTTATCTTGCGTTTATCAGTTTGAATAAATTGATTTAATTTATTTTTAATTAATGTAGTGAGAAGACGAACGCAGGTATAACTTATCTGAAACTTTATTCGACTGAGAATGAAGTATGTTCGAGTTGGAGTTAATTAAATACAGACTACGTATAAGGGGTGATAATCCATATAACAACAAATAAGTTAAATTTGAATAAATATAAATTGACCATATTTTAAAATGAATCAATTATAAATTGAATTAAACAATAAATAAATTCAAATACTTAAAGGCGTAAAACTAGCATTTTATTTTTTACTTATATAGACTGGTACAATAATATGATCACAATTCAATTGCACTTTTTTGTATCAGATGTCAAAATGGCGTACACAAAGCAATGAAATTCTGATAATTTTGAAGCAGGTTTTAAACAGGACGTCAAAACCGGTGACGTTTGTTTGCAGAAGTCGAAGAAAATGAAATAGTATCTGATTATACCATCCAAAATGGGCTTAAGTGAAATAAAGTCCTGAAGTGGTCGGCCATAAGTTGTCGATTATTGTAGTATAAAATTCAGGGTTGATGAGAACCTGACCCTCAGCACTCGAAAACTTTCATAAAAAACAAAACAAAAACGAATTTTGAAAAAATACAATGTGTAGGTCATTTGAGAAGCTCCACGAAACATCCAGAAACATTTGAAGGATTCACCATGAAATCTCAGTTGATAAAAAAACAAAAACAAAAAACGAAAATACCTTTAATATAGTTTAATAAATAATGGCAAAATTTAATATTAAAATTCAGTGTCTATTATTATTTTTACGACAGAATAAAAACGCCAGTAGAAATTCACTCTCTTAAAGAATTAATTTAATTTTACTTTATATAAAAACGGATATCTGCTTCATTTCGTGTCTGTGGACGTCAGAATGAAATACAGTGTTGGTGAACAGACATAACTTGATTTTTTTTTTACTTTTACATTGATGTTCACTCTGTTCAAAGCCCTGAAGCCACTCGAGGTAGAGGGTTACGGAGTCAGAGGCACAGTTTATACGGATATGTGGAGAAAATAACAGTTAACACTAGATTTGAACGCTTTAAAACTGTAGTGATTGGGGACGCATCCACTTGGGAGTCGATTCCATAGAGTAGCGATTCGTGGAAAAAAAGCTAATCGAGTGGAACTTGCATCTCACCAGTGAAATACGAATGTAACGAGGGTGGCTCCCTACAATGGGCGTGGCAAGGCGGATCTTAGCCACGAACGTAGGAACTGGTGGAACTGAGAAATGTCGTTCGTCTGAACACTTTCAGTGGAAATAGCGATAGGTCAGCGAGAGGCTTGCGATGTTTCGTCTAGGCTAAAAGGGGTATGTAGGGTATAAAAGAATTCAATCGCCCACAAGGATGTGGAGACACTTTTGGACTCTGAGACTGGAAAGTTAAGACTGGGCGGCTCCTGTCCATATATGGCAGCAGTAATCCATTTTCAGCCTGATCTGGCCCTTGTAGAAGACAGCATAAAGATTTGGGTACATACTGGAGTGGTACAGAGAACCGATCATTTTCTTAGCCTCTTTAGCGATCTGTAAATATTTTTTTTTCCGTATTTTATTGAAAAATTCAATGATTAAAAAAAAGTTGTTTCAGGCTCCTCTCTGGGATTGTGGACCCTGAAGCTTAATCTTCATTAGTTTCATAGTGGATCCTCACTGAAATTAAGTTTAGTTCTGTCTTCAAATCACTTAAGGTCAAAACAAAAATATCAGAACGTAAGCGATCATGATTATCCATATATTCATTTTTTTGTCTGGCACCCTTGGGTAATGTCGTGGAGTGATTTCCTATTGCTGTCTTCACGGATTGAAATTCAGAGCAATCCTTCTCTTAGATTGATTGACACTCAAAGTTAGGGAAACGAACCTACTCTGATATTTAACCCATAGATAAAAGCAGGAAAGATAGATTCATGCCTTTCCCAAGGACATTAGTGCAAAAACTGAACGCAGCAGGCGGTAATAAATAATAAGCGAATAAATCTTATCTAAACATAATTTTGACTTCTTCAAACAGGTATCTGCTACACATTTGTCTCTTTTTACGCAACACTGACCTTCCTAAAAGGATAGAAAATTAATTAACAAGTTTGGGGGAGGGGATAAATGTCATCCAAGTGAGAAAAAAAAATTCAGGAAAGGTATGAATTTAAACTGAACTTTTCAAATTCTGTCATCGCTCGTAATAATGGCAATGATGATGATTAAATTCCCGGATCTTAATTAACGATCATCATTGCATTATCACAGTTTATTGTAAAACCGGTAATTGTTGATTTTCAAGTTTTCATACGCTTTTTAGATATTGTACACAGAATTTCTTATGACTGTTCGTGAATTTACGAAGTAAAGTTGGGCTTTACTTCAAACTTTTGACGATAATGCTAAAGATAGTCGTACGGATGTGCAATTTGAGCCTGAGTGTGCAAGAGTGTGTTTATGTGAGGGTGATAATTTGTGCGTGCATGCCTGTATCTGTGTATCTGTGTGTGTGTGTGTTTGCATTTACGAGTGTGCGTGCATGTGTGCGCATTTAAGAGTGTGCGTGTGTCTGTGTGCACGCGTTGTGTATATGTACGCGCGGTCCTTGTCTGTATATGCGTGTGTGTTTGCGTGTTTGTGTGTGCGCGAGTGGCTGTCTATGCGTGTGCGGGCATATATGAATGCCTACGTGCGCATATCTGTGCATATAGGTGTTTTCGTGTGTGTGCGCACGTGTTTGCGTGTGCGTGCGTGTCAATGCACATCTTTGTGAATTTTACCGCCCTACATCTTATGAAACTTTCGGCTTACGGCCACATCACGTTGAAACAATCACCGAAGTTAAGCAACGTCGAGGCTGATCAGTACTTAGGTGGGTGACCGCTTGGGAAAACGCAAGCTTGGTTGCGCGGTTGATGTAATGGATAATGGCTCGGAATTGTTAATTGGAGAGCCGAGTTCCAATTTCCCGTTGGGTTCGTTATATTCACTTACAAGCAAATACCCTTGTGAAAGGTATGAATCCACCGCCTCTCCCCTTAGCTATGGGTTAATTAGTAAGATTTGTATCACTAAACCATTATTATCTCAACAATAACAAAAAATTATTACTATCTAAAAATATATTTTGGTTTTAAATAACCTGCAAATGATTGATAAGTCGTTAAAAATGAATCAATCGAACAATTTTGATAAAACAGATTGCGTCCGACAGAACGGATAATAAAGATATTTACCGCGCACATTCATTCTCTAAAAATGAAGAACGTTATTGATTTCTTGATATTACGATCTGTCGATTTCTGAAAAATCAGAACGAAACTCATGATGGAAGTTGATGTATGCTATAAAAATTGTGCGCATGCCGCGTGTATTCATATGGGTTTTTTTTATAATGCAATAATATACACAATTGCAATTCTGGACTAATCAGTTGTGTTCACTTTCACACACCATAGGAAAAGGCATTAATCTATTTCTTTTAGCCCTCCAGCTATGGATTAAACAGCAGAGGAGACCGGACCCTTTAGCTTTGGCTGGCAAGTAGTCTCAGAGAAGGAAAACTCAAAATTCTAGCTCTACTATCGTTCCGAAGAAAACATAGTAACACATATAATAAAGAAAAGGAATCTGGAGATAGCGACGATCGTTTCCGTCCCGAACAGACATCTATATATAAAATTCTGTAATTTCCGTTAGTCCGTCTGTCACACCCTCTAAAATAGCCACTGCTAGTTCGGTCGGTCTTCACTGTGTGTCCACCCGCCATTATAGGCATCTCTATATAAAATTCCGAGACTTCCGTTAGCCCGTCATTCCCTCGAAAATAACCATAGATTGACCGATCTAAACTAAATTTTAGGGAGAAGTACAGACAGATGTGGGGTACAAAGTACACTTGGTTTTACTAGGGTGCGTAGTTTAGGAAAATCAATTTTTATTATTTTCTTTTGAAAAATTAAAAGTTTTAATATTTAACATACAAAATACACCCACTATTCTTAATATAATTTAATGATTAAAATAAGAAATACTTAAAAAAAATGCAATATTGTTTTTTTTTTTGATTCTGTAAGTTTTTATATACAAGAATCCAATTTCTAGTTCGCCTTGCGTTTGCGAGAACTATATAACTATAAACAAATCACAAGGCCAAGCGGTTAAAAAGTTGGAATTTGTCTTCAGAAAGAAATATTTACGCGTAGCCAATTGTATGTTGCATGCTCAAGAGTAAGAATTTAGTCTTCACTGTTAAAAAGGAAAAAAAAAAAAAATTCTCAAAAAATATTGTTTAGCGTGAAGTCTTATGAAATTAAATTAAATTAAAGAAATTATTAAACTGTTTCCCCAACAAATCAACTTATGCAAATTTCATCGATTGGTTTACAAATTTGAACGAAATGTAGAGTTTGTAAATTTCGACCAAAATATGTTAACGATACTGTGAGGATATAAACACGCGTAAAACGTGTTGCAAAAAATTCTAGTGATATTAAAAATACGTACATTTCAATTTACTATTTACTTTGAAAATAACATTGTATTTTTTTTGATTAGTTTTTTAGAAATAAATATTTTTTCTTGTCTATGCTTTAGATTCTCCGCTAACTAAAATCATTACCATATTTTTTTCTTTTCAAAAATCTTTCTTTATTTTTTAAAATATTTACCCGAATACTTTGTGTGTGATTTTTAAAAAATCACAGGCTGTACTTTACAAAGTGAATTAAATATTTCGTACAAAAGGAGTTAAACTATCCAATTTTCGGGCTGTGGTCCATGCCTTCCGTTCCGAGCAGACAGAGAAATTAACGTTAACAACTACACTGGTATTTCCCCCCTGGGTATTGTTCGTTTAATTCCTAATTCTTTTTGTTCTTTTATCCCCCCCCCACCTTTCCCCGCCAGCAAGAAAAAAGTATTGCTCATTATCAAAGCTGATACTTACCTGTGTTAGTATTGCATCAATTTATTATACTTACATCATGATTACAAGGAAACAGTTGCTAGTGAGGCTCAGTGGTAGAACGCAAAGCAACAGGTGGCAATTATTAACTCTAGTTTTATGGTTAGTTATTATTAACTAAGTGTAGCTTGCTCTTGGCGCGAAGTCACAAGTATGAACCAACCAGCGTGTGTTGTACTCACTACCAATTAGTTATAAGACCAGATTACTGAGAAATAGACCATAATAAGTTTTTTGGTTGGTTAGTCTCAGGACCAAGGAAATCATAGTGCGTCATATTGGGTTCTTTAGTCTATGGTATCACTAATAAGGTAGAGAGAGTTGTTTTTTTTTAAATATTGACCACCCAAGACCAAATCAAAGTTTAGTAAATGAGGATGTTGCAAAGGCATACAGGGAAGAAACATACGTTGCATATCATGAGAGGATATGTAAGATAGATAACGGTTGATCCTAGAATTGAAGTGGAAATTCTTCCTCATTAATGAAGGGAATGAGGATGAATCGGCGCAGTGTAGGTGGATCCTAGTTGTGAAGGTCTGAACTGGTGGAACTAAGTAATGTAGTTCGCCCGAACATCTGTCATAGAAATAGCGATAGAGTAGCGAGAGGTTAGCAACATTTCCTCTGTGGGGAAAGAGGTTGTAGAGTGGAAAACAATTCATCATCTACAAAGCTGCCCAAATACTTTTGAATTCAGTCAAGACTGGAAAAGAAATACTAGGCAGCCCTGGCTCAGAAGTGACAGGAATACTCCATTTTGTTTGTCTGATCTGGCTCTTATAATGATAAAAAAATGGGAGAAGGAGTCAGGTACTTTCTAGAGCGTTACATTGAGCCGATCATTTTTGCAGCATCTTTAGCAATGGATCGTATATAGGAGTTCCAATTAAGGTTTTGCTGTGAGCCTGGGTCCCAATATACACTCTAGGCATGAAGACTCATTGAAAGTACAACTGTTCATCATGACTGGAAAAATGTTAGGGTCTGCTCGGGGGTGATGAAACGTTATTAGCATGGCTTTGGCGATATTGAAAGTTACAAACCAGTCCTCCACCCATTGAACTGTCCGAGCAAGATCAGAGCAGAGATCAACTTGTCAAGTTCTTCTCATCAAGATTAAACCATAAACCATGTTATCATCTGCATATATATATTTATTTATGATCTGAAAATATTCTTAGACTGATCGTTAATATATAACAGTAAAAGAGAATATTACACTTGTGTGTATGCAGTTCTTTTCCAAATAGGCACATAGTATTGGGTTATATGGTACTAGTAGAAGGGAAGAATCCTTGGTTAGACTGGAGTGAATTTATTATGGAGGTTAAAGCCATGTATTTGAAGAATGACCAGGAATTTTTTCTCAGAGGATCTGTCTAGCAATAATGACGTTGGTTATATTCTGTAACATATGTCAGTGTTCATTATGGGACCTTAAATAATTTTTCTACTTCCGACTTCTAAAGGAAAAATAATGATATCTTGCTCTCTGTCTGTCTGTCTGTCTGTCTTTATCCCCCTGGGCTGAGCGTTTATTGCAATGCATCTACAACAACATTCATGTCCACATTCGCAATATAAAAATTACTAATCGACAACACAAGTATCCTACACCATGAAAACAAAAATTCAGATTACAGATACTAGAAGTAATTTATATTAAAAAATTAAAGCCTGCACTGAAGAGAATCAACTATGAATACTGTCGTAATGTTCTGAAATGCCTGTAAAGGAACAGTTTTTTCACGCTTTAATGCGCGCATGACTATGACATTATAACAGAGAAAAAAATTCCATAATGGATAAATTTTTCACGTTCAAATGAACGCTCAGCACATTGTCAACCGTTTTGCATTTAAAAGCATAATGAAAAAAATTACGGTAATGGATAACAACGTATAACTATAAATGTAATGTATAAATACTTGTATCTCTGAATAATATAGAGTTTTGTACTACTTGCACCCCTGAAGATGATCTTGGAAGAAGAACGAAAGTACTTGGGAAATGAAAATTAAAAAAATTTAAACAACTCTAGCACATTTGTCTTATACTTCAATATCAATACACGGAAGGTTATTCGTGAGTATAAACGAAAAATAGCAGACATAATGTCTGTAATTTATTCACCAGATATGCCTAAAAGAGAATTTGCTACCTAAATACACAAATATATATATATATATATTAGGAGAAAGAAGAATGAAAAAGTGGAGAAAGTTTTCGCGTGACGCGTTTCGTCCTTTAGGATTTTATCGGACGAAAGTGGTAGTTATGTTGTTCCGCCTACACATGCGCACAAATTTTAGAGAATTTTAAATTAATTTTTTTTAAAATATGTGTTTTGGGTATGTCATCTATTAGCCGATTTAATTTAGATTTCGCTTGTTTTGTTGATGTTTCCATCACATTTGTTATCAAATATCTCACATTGTGATAATAGAAGATCTGTCAAGTCCGATAAAGGCCTAAATGACGAAACACCTCAAACGAAAATTTATTCCACATTGTCATATTTCTTTCCCCTAAAATTGTTCTTCATATATAAAAAAATTATATACAATTATCCCATATACACACACACACACACACACACACACACACACACACACACACACACACACATATATATATATATGTTAGCTCTATCTCTGATATTGAGCGCTTTCTAATAAGTACCGCGCATATAATATATAAATAATTATACATATATATATATTTATTTATATTTATATACACACACTTTTCACACACACACACACATATATATATATATATATATATATATATATATAAACAAATGTTTAGAGGTACAAAATTTATATATAATTTTAAAAACAAGGAATGTATTGATTTTAATTTTAAAAGTCTCTAAGGCCCTTTCGACCAACATCTCATCAGGAGGTAATCGTTGGATAATTAATTAACGAAAAGAATAGTAACGACAATAAAGAGCAAAAAGGGGGAAACACGTTAAAATAACAAACAAGTGTATATACTTGTAACGAGTATATACACATGCCAAGTCGTACAAAAAAGAGTGGTTTAAAATTATTCATACAGCCGATTCCAATAATCATTTGAAGATTTTGGAATCGGTCTGTATAGGATTAAGGAAACCTTCTCTCTGCCGGCAGAAGGAATTTGTAAAGTCTCTTAATCTGTTGGGGGATACTTTATTTTAACTGTCCCTCGCTTATTTATGTACACGTTATTTCCCCTTCCCTCGTTACAAGTATATACACTTGTTTGTTATTTTAACGTGTTCCCCCCTTTTTGCTCTTTATTGTCGTTACTATTCTTTTCGTTAATTAATTATCCAACGATTACCTCCTGATGAGATGTTGGTTGAAAGGGCCTTAGAGACTCTTAAAATTAAAATCAATACATTCCTTGTTTTTAAAATTATATATCCATTACATTCAGTTACGTGCTAATACACTTAGAAGAGGTATTAATACTCCTCTTCTCCCTCCAGCTATGGGTAAATAGCAGGACAGACTGGGTTCTATAGCCTTGGATGGCAACTGGTCTAGGAGAAGGAAAACTCTGGATTCAAAACCTGCGGAGGATCGTTTGAGAACCTTGTGTCACGTAGTGCACCAGGTCTCTTTATTTTCAAAAAGTGTGGTTGGTTCTGCACAAAACCTTCACAACTATAATCAAATCATATGTGCTGGTGTCTGGGCTGTCGGCTCCTAGGAACTGAGCAGCTTTACCCTCATACATCGAATACGACAGGAAAGTCCACCATATATATATATATATATATATATATATATATATATATATATATATATATATATATATACTTAGGACGCCGATTTCTCTCTTCCACACATTTACAACCATCAAAAAGTAACATACATATACATTGTTGCATAAGTTCGCATCTGGAAACATATTTTGCACAATAGATATTTGCTTTTTTTTTTTATAATATAATCTCCATCTTTGTCAATGCACTTAATTCAGTACGGTATATTAATCACATACATTACAGTGAACATTACAAATCAAAATTCATTAAATAACCATGTTTCAGGTTTCTGACTTATTGACTTATTTTCATATATATATATATATATATATATATATATATATACGAGAGTCGGTTGGAATGTTCATAGGCTGATCAAGATATGAATATAATTGTAAATACATACACCTGTTGGTAGAGTAAAAAAAAGACATGAAATTTACCAGAATACAACAGCTGGTCGGCCATATATATACGGTATTGACTGAGAATCATCCCCTACACACACACACACACACACACACATATATATATATATATATATATATATATATATATATATATATACATATATATATACATATATATATATTGATAATATTAGTGGTCTATAGAGGATAGAATCCAGGTAGAACTCAATGTCCAGGACAGAGTAAGAATATAATATAAAAATCTCAAACACTAATATTCCATGGTTATAATTTATTACATTGGAATCGTAATCATGATCCAATTCATCAGACCTACAAATTCAAAAAGAAATCGGAAAATATATATATATTTCTTTTTGAATTTGTAGGTTTGATGAATTGGATCATGATTACGATTCCAATGTAATAAATTATAACCATGGAATATTCGTGTTTGAGCCTTTTATATATATATATATATATATATATATATATATATATATATATATATATATATATATATATATATATATATATATATATATATATATATATGTGTGTGTGTGTGTGTGTGTGTGTGTGTGTGTAGGATCGATTCTCCTGAAGAATAGTTGTCATTTCCGTGAAACTCATAGTACAGACAAGATAACATTTTTAATTTTATTTATCGCTGTTAACTTTATCTGTTGATATCGAGCGTTGTAATTACAAAAAAACTTTCCTTGGTCGATCATTTTTTTTTTGTTAAACACAATCTTTGCTATTGTTATTTTTTTCTTTCTACACACACATACACAAACAACAACAACTTAAAGATACCTATTAAAATACATACAAATTAATAGAATTTAAATAAAATGTTATGTTAAGGCCAGCAAAAGGTTTGATGTAAAACTTGTTCAGTAACTAGAGCGACATATTCCTTGAGCATTTATCGATTTATTGAATATTGGAAGTAACAGTAAGAAAATACAATCATATTTAGTGGACTTTTATCAATAAACTGTTTTCGTAGACTATTCATTTATTCAGTTCGATTTGGAGCACTTTGACGTGGTGTAATGCTTGTCTCGCTAAAAATCATTTCCGCGTACTTCCTTGTGGTGTAAAATGGCTAGCAAGCCTGTCTCGTTAGATCAGTTACGACTGACTAGTGAGTTCGATCCTCACTGAGTGCCCCATACTTTTGACCTTGTGTCGCATCTAAGCTACGCTTAGAAAATTAGTTGGAGCTCCTCGACGTGATCTAATGGTTTCAACAAGCTTGTTTCGCTTGATCAATTTTTATTACAGCCTTTTTTTCACATCTAAGCTACATTTAGAAAATCAGCAATATAGTCAGTTCGATTTTCACTTTATTGATATTTACTCAGTCATCATGATCCTCTTCGTTTAAGAGGGGTTGTTCCCAAGCTAGTTTCAGTAACCATATTCTGTACTGAGTTCGATCTTCACTATATGTCCCCCCAAAATACCAAACAAAGCTTAGTTAGGCTCCTTGCTCTTGAGCCATGATTTAGAAAAAGGTTGCCAATTTAAGGGAATTTGTAGCTTCGCGTTAGAAATAAAAAAATATATCAACAGATGACCAAACTTCTTTTCGTAGATTTATTATTATTATTGTCGCTTCTATCTTTGCAGTAACTGCTGCTACTACTACTATTTCGACAGTGCATGCGACGATGACGACAACTATTATAACTACTACAACAAACTAGCAATATCTCCACGAACGGAGGACTAATCGTTAGTCGTACTCATTATTATTATTATTTTACAGTACTGTAGCTCCTGCTGCTACTTACCAAGGCTTGTTACAGCTGGCCGGGGTCTTGTTTAAACTCATCCCGTCAACACTCATTTGTTCATTCGACAACTACCGAGCAGATACAATACATTACACACGTAATGTATTTAATACGTATATTTTTACTTACGTCGTATAGTTCCGCCCTCTTTTGCTTTTAATATACACTACTACTCACCGGCCTCCCCGAAGCGCTTAGAACTGCTCTTCTTTTTCAAAGCAATGCGTATCGACTCATACTGCGTCTGTCCATTTGACTAAATGCTGTGCCAAGAAGTAGTCTGAGAAAAGGCGTTATTAAAAAAAAAAAAAATTAATCGTTAATTATAGCCACTTGTTTATAGTTACTGTTGCTCATTATTCTTTCACCCCTGCTTCATACCCTTCTTTACAAGAAACGTATTGATAGTCACGAAAAAACAAATTGTAAAAAAAAAAAGTATTTTTGATTTGTCTCCTTACCACAACGTGTTGCCTGTTGTCGACAGTTTTAAACTAAAAAAAAAGAAAGTTGTTGGAGAAAGAGGTAAATTAATTATTTAAAGATATTTAAGTGTTATAAAAAAACAACCCCCCTTTTTTTTTTGCACAGTTTATCCCGTGAAGATAACAAACCTTACTCTTACACTTACAGGCATCACACACACACACGTACGCAGGGCAGCCGGACGATTTTAATATTAGATAAAAAATAAAACGAAAAAGAAAAAAAAAGAAACCTTTTCGGAACAATTTTGAAAAGAAGAATGGCCGCTATCCAAGCCCATCTAACTCCTGCCAACTTGTTACCCTCTGTAAGGGACGAACAACGGGAGCGATTGGAGAAAGAATTCCAGGGAAATCGAAACCCGTCTGAATTTGAAGTCGAGCTGTTAGCAGCCGAAGTTGGATTAAGCACTTATGATGTGAAGGCAAGTAATCATTTGATATTTATTGACTTTTCGATTACATACTATCGCTTATCTTTTATTTTCTGTCAGTCACTCACGGTAATTTCCTCGTAAACCCCTACAACCACTGGATTTCTAAAAAAAAAAACATTACAGAAAGAGGACGTGTGCACAGTGAGATTTTTGTTAGGGAACCAGCAAAAAGGGTCAGTTTTTTTTTGTGGATAATGACAAATCATTGGTTATTTCTTCTAGAGGCGCCCAATTTCATTTTGATGTTAAATTATGAGTACTATTTATTCTGTGGATATTGTACTATTTCTTCTGAACTGTCATGTAGTAATTTTAAACTTATGTTTGTTGAGTTGTTTGGGTAAGCTCGTCTGTCCCATTTCGATAACATCTATCTATCTATCTATCTATCTATCTATCTATCTATCTATCTATCTATCTATCTATCTATCTATACAAAAATGAAAATACCAGAATTTCTTTCTTCTTTTTTTCTCGATATCTCATTCTCTCGTGAAACTTTAATAAATCTTTTATCAAATTTCGGCACCGAATATATTGGTAGGCCACACATTGCGGCAAGGAAACAAGTGAAAAATCCCCTTTTGTTTTTACAATTTCTTTTTTCTCAACTATCAGTATGTTTTTTACTAGTGTATTGAAAATAAAGAAAAAAGAAATTGTCATTAAGCCATGTAATACCAACAGAATAAGAATATTTTCAATCTGAATTTCTAGGATGAAATATTATGAAGCAATAGGATATTGTTCTACGGGACATACCCTCAGTCAGTCAGTTTTTTTGAAGATTTTCTCGCATTAGGTTACCAGTTCTTTCCGCATTAGACTAGCTGCCAACCAAGGCTGTAGAACACTGTCTATCCTGCTATTTAACCCATAGCTTGGGGAGAAAGATGGGTTCATACCTTTCCCAAGGCTGTTAGTGAATGTAACAAACTCGACTGGAATTCGAACTTGGTTCTCGGATTTCTCATTCCGCGTGAATTTGCTGGCATCATAATTGTGAGTTCAATCTCTGGACTAGGTAGTACAGACTCAGTGGAAACATGACGAGCGATACCTGAGCAGTACAGGTAATAAAAACAAGATGAGAAATTCCTAGATATGGAAAAACAGAACGAGAACAATCTACCAGTAGATTAAATAAAAAAGGGCTCATTTCGAACTAGCCAGAAGGTTAACTGAATCGACAAACACCTGAAGAAGGCCAGAGGGAACAACAATCGAAACGGTGTGATAATAGCGACAAAGATGGTGATATGTCTCAGAATGGAAAGGAGAAATATTATAAGTAGAGGGGGCTGCAAAAGTAGGTATACAGTAAGTTATACCAGTATTGTAATAGTAGTTCTAGGATTTATTTAATTCATTAAAATCGGTTTTAATATTTTTATTTCCATCATTTTTATTATAATACATTTATTATAATTTTTATAATCAATAATAATAATAACAGTTTTGCAGGTAATGCGCAAATGACGGGGGCAAACAGTTTGAACATTTGAGAGAATTATTGATATGTTTATAGAATCAAACGTTTTTTGTGTGAACGTGTTTATTTTTTCATTGCTGTATACCTACTAGTATACGCCTTGCTAATGTATTGATAAACTGGAAAGCGATGAGCAATTAAGGCAAGAATTACGGCTATTATATGGTGATTTTCTAAGCGTAGCTTAGATGTAGCACAAGGCCGAAAGTGTGGATCATCCATTGAGGATTGAACTCACTTCAGTTCTAAATTGATCTACTAACGAGACAAGCTTGCTAACCATTACACCACGACCAACTCAAAGTGTCAGCACACGACTATATTATATGTATTATTAACAATGTACCCGAAAAAAGAATAACGATATATTGATCAATATTTCTGATTGGGATCAGGGTTGGTATTTGTGTCTCCTTTCCGGCATTTATACGTCCGATCGGTGTAGTAATATTCCTGTGCACTGTGAAATGTATCACACACGCACACGATATAGCGCCTCTGTTCATTTCTCCGCGCCAAGAAAATTAGGAAAAGCAAAGGGAAAGTCGGTGCGTATGGTGGTGGGGGGAGAAGGTGTGAAGAAAAGAAAGGGAGAGGTTAAGAAAGAAAGCTGGACAAAAACGAAAAGAAAAGCGAGTGAGAAGGGAAGGGATGAAAGGCATGAAACGGAAGAAAAATAGACAAGAAGCTTGATTTCTCGAGTTTTATTACTTTTCTTCCTATTGGATCTTTTCAAAACTGTGAGTCATGATTTAGTTATTTTGGAGCTACGAACTCCGTACGTATGACTGTAGGTAAATACTACGCTTCAATTAGAAAAAAAAACAAAAACAAAAAACTTGGAAAACTAAAAAAAATGTAGTACCAGCAATCAAATAAAAAAAAAAAGAGAAGTGAAAAGAAAGAGGAAGAAGAAAAAAAATGACAGCGAATTGACTAAGGATGAGGTTCCTCCACGCTGGTTTCACTGGGATAAGAAGAGAAGATCACGTGGTGTTTGGCTGAAAGACAGGCGTTAGAGTTACAGAAGGATGCTAAGGATATCATGGACCGAGCGTGTGAGCAATGATGAGGTCTTGGAGAGGATGCAAACAAGGAGGGGGGGGTCTTATACTTAACATCAGGAAGAGGCAGCTGAAATTTCTGGGACACGTAATGAGAAAAGAGGGCTTGGAGAATCTGATACTCACGGGTCAAATAGAGGGAAAGAGAGACAAGGGACAACAACGCATGACATACCTGGCGGGCTTAAGCAACTGGATGACAGAACGTGGTCTGGGGGAGGTGGCAGAGGGAAGGAATTTGTTGAGAGCTGCAAGGGAGAGAGAGATATGGAGAGCCATGATCGCCTACGTCCTGAAAGGACATGGCACATAAAAAGAAAAGAAATACTACCCAATTAATAATACATAGATAATCTAAATGCAGTGTTATTATAAAAGAAATTTTACAAATAATTTTACTACAGAAATGCATTTAAAATCGGAAAGAAAATATTATCAGTGGTCTGAATTTAATACAAGCGTCAATGACTATTATTAATGTAAATGTATCAGTAATATGCATCCGTTTATTTGACGAGAGTTAGTGCTCTGTTTGGTTCAAAATTCAATCCGTTGGTGATGAGATTATTGACTTCTCAAGAGCGCAGGCCTGACTAATGGTATATGGAGGCCGTGATCTGCCCCAAACACATACTCCCACCCCTCCTCACACACTTTCGGTTGTCCTGAAAAAATCCAAAAGAATATAAGTTATTACATTTAGAGACGGCTTTTCTGCAAGAGTTGCCGAAAGTTTGTTGACAGCCAACCGCCATCGGGTCTCCACTCCGGATTTTCTGTCTAGATTTACTTCCATAACAGTTTTCCGTGTTTGGATATGACCGCATGTCAAAGGAGGCTTAAAATCAAGGTTATCCTTCGCCTTGATGGAGTGTCTTTCCGGCCTGACTGACTCCATGTTCCCGAAACAGCTGCTTATGATATAGCAGTTGTTAATACTCGATAAATAAAAATACTAGAAATCAAGACAAATTACAAAAGAGTCGTAGATAAACAAACGTAAATATTGAAAAGTTTGATAACCGCGGAAAAAATAGCAAAAATAAATATAAAAATATAAATTCGTAAATGTATAACAAATGATTTATTATATAAACAAATGATAAATAACTTTGATATAGAATTGTATTAAAAGATTAGGGAAAAAGGGATTGTCAGTGGTCAGTATTTAATGTAAGTGTTACAGAAAATAATAATTGTATAAGATCTACACATTGTTAATAATTTTAATTTATGAATGCATTCGAAATCAGGAAAAGGGTTTATTAGCTGTCATAAATTAGGATAAAACCTACTTATAGGATAAGGCATATTATATGCATAAAATAAAGGCATTGCAAATCCTTTTCCTGTAGAAAAAATGATTGATTTGTTTTTGACGGCTAATTTTACAGGTTATTTAAAGCCAGAAAATATTTTTAGGGTGTAAGAAATTTTTGCAAATAATAATGATTAAGTGATACACGTCCTAATAATTAACCCATAGCTGGTGGGAATAGGTGGATTCATATCTTTCCCGAGGGTATCTGTGCGTAAATAAATATGACGAACCCAACTGGAATTGGAACATAGCTCTCGGATTTCCCATTCCGAGCCATTATCCCCCCCCCGCCACAAATCCAAGCTTACAACACCTGATATTCTCAAAACGGTTACCCATCTAGGTACTAACCAAGCTCGGCGTTGTTTAACTTCGGTGATCGTACCGGTATTTCAACTTTAAATGACGTAAGCCCCTAGGAAAAAGAAAAAAAAAAGACATTATAAATAACATTACTATAGAAATGCATTTAAACTCGGAAAGAATGTGTTGTCATTGTTTGGGATGTAATAAAATAAAGATGATTACATGTGTAATGTAAATGTATTTGTAATTAGGCCACAATAACATTTTGTGGTGCTGTAATCGCATTTCTTACATTGTGGCTATTTATATCTCCGGCAGTTGGTTTCAAGTCATTATTGTCAGCAACTGACAATCGTAGATAATTATTCGTGAGCCAGAACGGCCTTGTGGGTGATGGATTATTTTCCACACTTCAATCCCTTTCCCACCGACGAAAGCCCCTTCTTACTCTGTCGCTATTTCCATGGCAAATGTTCTGCTCTGACGAGCTACGCTCCTTAGTTCCACCAGTTAAGACCCGCCATGCAACGTACACTGGAACGAACGACATCCATTTCCTTCGTATTCCATTAGTAAGAAAGAAGTTCCGTTATGACAGATACTTCCTAAGAGCCGCTACTTTATGAAATAAATTTCTGAGATAATTCTTTCCCGATCACTACAACGCGTCAAGTCTAGGATTAACCGTTATATTTCTTATGAGCTTAAAAGTCGTCCTATCGGGCGGCATTTAAGCTAGCTTCCACGGAGGGCTCTTGAGTGGGCTTTCATCACGATATGAGTAAATGCAATAGGCAACAATAAACTACAGAAGAACTCAAAACTGATCGCTGCATTTAAGTATTGCACTAATATTTAAGCTTACGTTTTAAAAGTGCAACGATAATTCTTCTGTTGCCAATTAATTTAAATACAATTTGATGTACGTAGGTCCTTACTTTCCAAACAATTATTTTTATTTCATGGGTGACATTCGCTGGATTTCGCAATTAATTTCGATTATTTCCAAATTTATTTCCAAGTTAAAAATATTGTTATCGTGCAAAAAAAAAAAAAAATTCGTCGCAAAAAATCACCGTAAAACAATCGCATTAATGAAAATATGGGAAACCAAAATTTCAGAATATTTTTAATTTGAGGGGACGGCCTGATTCCAAAATGGTATGACATATTAGGTTACGGCCTCAGGGAGTAAAGTTGAAAAAGTGTGACACACTGACACTCGTATTTATTATATAGATATATCCTCATGAGCTGCACTTCTTACCCACTCCTCTTATGCTCATGTAACAACTCCATTCAGTAACCTTCTACCTTGAATGGCTCTTGTACCTTGTAGTGAGTGAACATTAATAAAAAAAAACAATTTCTTTGAATGTTTTATTCTTGTGGCTCTGGGACAGATTTAGATAAGGTTAGCGACAGTTTCTTCCAAAATGTTAAATATTCCTAAATTCGATTTTAATTTTAATAAAAATAAATATCAGACATAAGGGCAATTTCATTAAAAGATATTATCAGATCAAACTATCACATTATTTCCTGGCGAAAACAGTAGTGATTTTTTAGGATTAGCCGTTGTATTGGTGTTCAAATATTGATTTTTGTGGACAGTCACCCCACCCAAGGAAATTAGTCTTTTAGTAACCCTCATTTCAATTTTTAAACATTTTCTTGAATTTCATTGGTTGTTAAATAAAAATAAGCTTCGAGAAATTTCCATAACAAAACAGTCAAAATTTGTGCAAAAATAGGCTGAACTGACATAAAAAAAATATTTCTCAAATTCATCCCTAATTTAAATGTTTCAAGAAATCCTGTTGGTTAAAAATAAAAAAATACAACATTCGCCCACGCATTTCCCAGAAAAAATTGCACAAAGCTACCAAGCCTCTGGAGCCGATTTTGTTGTTAAAAAACTATAAATAGAAATAACAAACGAATTTTCGTCTCATTTTGAGACTCACACACGCAAAGATACACACGGGAATAATGTGTCAAAAATTGCCGCCAAAGAAACAAACTTTCTTCATGAGAGATTGGAAAAATTCCTACAACAAACTTTTTCACTTAATATCTTTCATAGAAAAATCTTTTGTCTAAGTTAAATTCAACCTTTCAATTAAAGGCAGACAACTTTTTAGACATTGAACATTTCTAAAACAGCAAAGAACCTTTTCTCTGTACTTATGCACACATCATTACAAACAAAGAAATTGTAAATTTTGTATATAAAATTTAATTTGTTATTTTAAACATGTATTTTTTGTCGTGATTGAATATCGTTACCATTTGGCCATTTCTTATAATTTATGTCTGTGGATATTGCACAATCTTAAATATTCACGCATCCTTCTTAGATCCGCTACATCTCACACAATCTTTCCATTTTATAAACACTGCATTGGTCTCCTTATAAAATCCGTGATAATTAAGTGTTATTTTGTCGTGGTGCGTCGTTACGGAGTTGAACTGCCTTGCTATTTAGAGAAAATTTGAATTCCGTTTAATGGGTTTACCTAAAATGAGAAAATAACTGTCTATGTCGTAAATAAACAATACATTGATTTTGTCAACAGATATAGCAAAGACTTGTATATCGTCATTATTGATTAAGAGAGGAGAGAAAAAAAAAAAAGATTTTAATAGTTATATGAACACCCAAATAAATAATTTCATTGATATTGGATAATAAAAATGGTTATTTTTAAAGTGACCGTTTTAATATTAATCTTCAATCTTGTAGTGTTTATTAATTTTGTTGTTAATTCTCAAGAACAAAAAAAAAAAAATGTTTAATTTCTCTTTCATATGTTGACGTTTTATTCCATTTCTGATCATCGCTTTTTAAAATGATAAACATTAGTGTAGTGTAAAAATAGTTAAAATAAAAACGGTGTTATGGGAAAAACCGTCCTTTTAACACTACGTATTATTGTGGGCACGTTTATCCATGTTTACCAAACACATGCTCTCTCGTTCTCTCTCTCACTCAATATTTTTGTTTTAAATTCTTAAGAACAACAAAAGAAATGTATAAATTCGCTTCCATCGTACGTTTAGGCTTTATTCCAATTCTAATAATGCTTTTTAAAAGTTAACATTGGTGAAGAGCGAAAAGCGGTGTCATGGGAAAAACTGTATTGCGGGCACGATGATCCAAGTTTGTCAATCTATCTTCATACATCTGTCTTTACATATCTGTCTTTCGTTATCTATCTATCTATCTATCTATCTATCTATCTATCTATCTATCTATCTATCTATCTTTTTTAATCATTTCACCCCAAGGAAGGCGATACTGTCACTAGGACGCAAGGGATTACTGGGAGTGAAAGAGAATGAGAAGATTTTAGTGGGGAGAAAAAAACAATAAAAGAACAGCATTCAGAAAAACAAAAGATGGCGATTGACCTTGCATTTAAATTTTGGAAGAATGTAAGTGACACGTAAGCAAGAAACCGGAAGAGAGTCCCCCACAGGTGAGAAAAAGGAATTATTAGAATAGAACTTACGGTTGCAACTCGCTAGTTCAACAGTTGCCAATTGTGCAGTCGAGGAGACTATCTATCTATCTATCTATCTATCTATCACAGACTGTTCATTATCTATCTATCTATCTATATATCTATCTACACTTGTGCGTATCTTTATATCTGTTTTCATCCCTTTTTACCTTTCTGCTTATCGATCTCAATCTGTCCTTGTCTATTTTAGTTGATTTATCTGCGTGTACGTTTCTTACCTATAAATATGTCTGTGTGGTTACGTGTGTAGGTAGTGGGTGACTGTGTATATATTGGTAAGTCGAGTGTCTTATTTGGCATGCAGCGTATGTATGTGAACACGAGCTGACACAAAATGATTTCTTCCAAGACACTGAACATTTTCAATAAAAATACCACCCACTAATGATCCTAATAATGTGTAGGGCTTCAACAATGAAATTCTTCATCCGCTACGGACGCCTGTTCTTCTTGTTCATATATCGGTCTTCCAGGCGAAATCGAGAATTTGGCTGCGAACTGGGAATAAAAAAGTAAAAGCGACTATAAAGTTTCTTTTGTTCACCTTTATTCTCAAAACGCAAGCTGTTGTCCCAAAATTCAGCTTTGGTCCGATAACAATACAACAATTTATTCCACGCTCTGTACAACAGGTTTGAGTGATAGAACACCTTTAATTTTAGAATTTCGCTTGCCTTCTATCATGGGAGGGGCCTATTTTACTGTAACAGCTGTTCGGCCGCTTGTGCAACCAAAATTAATGTTTGCAGATCTGATCTAACTATACAGAATTATTCCTTATTTTCATGATTGCTTAACACTGTCAGATTTGATGCTTTTATTTACTAGTATTATTAGTAGCAATATAATCTTGAATTTTATTATCGGATGAAGCATTATTGATTAGTATTTCTTTCATTTTACTTTCAGTTACTTTTCATTGCAACTATCCAAACTGGCAGTCTACAGCCATTAGTAAGCAACACAAATAAAAATAATCAGCGATTATATTGGTATTTTTTAGTATATGAATATCAGAGATCCTGCCTTGTGTGCGGAGTTTAGATTATGTAGACTGTAATCTCTAAGAGAGAGTAAAGCCTCCCTAGCCAAGAGCGAACTTCAGGGTGAATACTTGCAGATTATAAGACAGATCAATGACTTTTTTTATTCTAGCGTAAACCGAAGATATGTCTACTTTTTTGACTCTCGTGTTAACTTGATCGATGTCTAACATTTTGAATCTTGTGTAACCCTGACCTATGTTCACATTTTTGATTCTAGCATTTTTTGACTCTGGTGTAAACTGTGCCTATGTCTAGCATAAATGGAACCTATGTCTACCTTTTCTACTCTAGCATACATGGGACGTATGTCTGCCTTTTCTACTCTAGCATAAATGGGACCAATGTCTACCTATTCTACTCTAGCATAAATGGGATCTATATCTACCTTTTCTATTCTAGCATAAATGTGACCTATGTCTACCTTTTCTACTCTAGCATAAATGGGATCTATATCTACCTTTTCTACTCTAGCATAAATGGGACCTATGTCTACCTTTTCTACTCTAGCATAAATGGGATCTATATCTACCTTTTCTACTCTAGAATAAATGTGACCTATATCTACCTTTTCTACTCTAGCATAAATGGGACCTATATCTACCTTTTCTACTCTAGCATAAATGGGACCTATATCTACCTTTTCTATTCTAGCATAAATGGGACCTATATCTACCTTTTCTACTCTAGCATAAATGGTACCTATATCTACCTTTTCTACTCTAGCATAAAGGGAACCTATATCTAGCTTTTCTACTCTAGCATAAATGGGACCTATATCTACCTTTTCTACTCTAGCATAAATGGTACCTATATCTACCTTTTCTACTCTAGCATAATTGGTACCTATATCTACCTTTTCTACTCTAGCATAAATGGTACCTATATCTACCATTTCTACTCTAGCATAAATGGGACCTATGTCTACCTTTTCTACTCTAGCATAAATGGGACGTATGTCTGCCTTTTCTGCTGTAGCACAAATGGGACCTATGTCTACATTTTTGACGATTAATTGTGATTTTACCCCGTGAGGTTTATGTTCAATACTAAATAACCCAACAATACCAATAAACCCACCGATATTATTTTGCTATTAAACCCGTTTAATCCCCGACTATTTTTTTATGTGATGACCAATGACAGTGAAGTAAGGGTGGAATTGATCACGTGCATTAGGTCAATAAGGGAGACGGATGTAATAATAAAAATTTGCCAACCAACCATCAAACCTAAACTGTCATTGTTCGTCAGATTAAAAAGCTTTGGTGTTTCGTCGGCAGTTAATGAAAAAATCCTCTCTAATTTTGCTCATGTTAAACAAAGACACAATTCACTTAGGTACATTATCGATATTTGTTACATTAAATGTTTAAAATATGATCTATGAAATATTTTGTCTTTACATGAATTCGACAATCAAGTTCCTGGACATTTGTCGACGCGGATATGTGTTTAATTTTATGTGAGAATTTTGGAAGGAACAAAAAACAAAACAAATTTAATTATTATTTGATTTACTAAGCTTACTTAGTCTGGCATATAGACGCGGTTGTGGGTCATCCTGTCAGGATCAAACTGTCAGTCGTAAATTGATAGGCGTCTAGTATAAGTATTTACTAAACTTAGTTTGGTACAGGTTAAAAATGTTGGATACTGCATCTGGCAACGTTAACGAACTGACATGCAAGACGAGCTTGCAAAACCACCGCGCCATTGTTGACACCTCAGTTAAAAGAAACACTTTTTTGAACTAAATACAAGTGCTGTCATATCAGCCGTAACTTTTCAACTTATTCTTAAGGACCTAATATTCAACTTTTCAACTTATTCTTAAGGACCTAATACAGGGGTCTTAATTATTTGGGAGATCGAGATTTTTCTCAATATGCGATAAACGGGAGTATCTTAATAAAAATGGTGAACGGAAAATAATCTAAAGGGTCCAAAATTTAGAACTTAAGCAAAGAAAGTTTTTTTTTTCAGAACAATAGAACCCTATTTTTAAGCAATGCAATGAAATAGAATCTTTCAACACTCATCATCTATATATAAAACTCTGTGACTTCTGTTAGTCCGTCCCTCACACCCTCTAAAATAGCCATACATTGACCGATCAAAAGCAAATTTTGGGGAGAAGTGCAAACAGGTAAAGGGGTTACAAAGTACAGTTGGTTTTACCAGAGTGTGTAGCTTAGTACAATAAACTTTAATTTTTTTTAAAATTAAAAGTTTTATTATTTAACATACAAAATACTCCCACTATTAAAAAAAAAACAATTTAATGATTAAAATAACATACTTATTTAATAAAAATGCAATATTGTTTTTTGCATATCTTTTCTTTAAGTTTTTATATACAAGAATCCAGTTTCCAGTTCGCCCTGCTTTTGCGAGAACTTTTAACAAATCACAAGGCTACATGCTTCACAAAGTCGGAAACTGACTCAAGAAAAAATCTTTACGCGTGGCCAGTTGTATGTTGCATGCTCAAGAGTAAGAAATCCCAAGAATTTATTCTTCGTTGTCAAAAAGGAAAAAGGAAAAAAATAAATTTTATTAAAAAATATTGTTTACCACGAAGTCCTATAAAATTAAATTAAGGAAATTATTAAACCGCGAACTAGGGTTTTTGTTAAGGTATTTTCCCCAACAAATCAGTTTATTCAAATTTCATTGATCGGTTTACAAAATTGAACGAAATGTAGAGTTTGTAAATTTTGACCAAAATATGTTAGCGATAACTTTAACTTTACACTAAATATTGTGAGGATTTAAACACGTAAAACGTGTTGCAAAAAAAAAAAAAAAAAAAAAAAAAGAAAAGATTCTAGTATCATAAAAGCGTGAAGGTAAAAACTTGAGCCTCTCGCCAAACTCAAGGCAGGTTTTATGATCAATCTGTCCAGAAACAGCTCCACATATCGGGGTCTTTTGTTAGCAGAAGAGAGATTGTATCCATCAATGGTTTACTCGACGTGTCGCGTACCTTATAAGTACCAGGTATTCTCTAATCGTTAACCATTTGAGTACTGACCAGACTCAACGTTGCTTAACTTTAATGATCAGACGAGTAGCGATGTTTCAACGTGATGTAGCGATAAGTAGAAAAAAAACAAAAAACTGAAAAAAAAAAACTTTAACCAATTATAATATTCACTGTTTCCTGTTTGAGCTTTGGAGAAAGTGTGGAATTAATAAACGAGGGGGGGTCTTAATCAGCTTTGGGGATAGGGATCAGAAAAAAGCCTTTAAAAAATCCTCGCATCTCTTAACCAGCTTCTTTTTTATGTACTATGACCATTCAGGACGTTGATAATAACCGCTCCCTACAATTTCACTTAGCTTTTAGTAAATTTTGTATTTTGTTATCCTTTCCTGAACCTTGTTCTGCCAGTCATTTGCAAAAGCTCATTAAGTAGATTTATGCGCTGTTTTCCTCTGCCCTCTTTCCTTCAATCTGTCCTAAGAGTATCAGATTTTCCAAGCCCTCTTTCCTCATTATGTACATTTGAAATTTCAACAGCCTCTTTCTGATATTAAGTATAAGTGTACTTTTTGTTTCCATTCTCTCTAAAACTTCATCATTGCTCATATGTTCAGTCCAAAGTATTCACGGCATACTTCTGTAGAACCACGTTTCTATCGCTTAAAGTTTCTTCTGAATCTGTGCAGAAATTGTCCAGCATTCACTGCCATAGAGGACTGATATTACATAACAGTTCAGTACTCTTTGTTTCTGGCGAAATGTTCCTGTTTCTTAATACTTAGCTTTTGGAAGGCTGAATGTATAAAATAAATGTGCCGGTTCAAATAAGCCTCCCGCCGGGCATTTTTAAGTTTAATAAACGTGGGACAAAATAATCCTGGTCAAAGAACGATTGTCAATCTCTCAACATGTACTCACTTCTGGCCGCTTCACTCGCGATGTGATTACTTTTCAGGCAAAAAAAAAAAAAAAAAGAAAAAAAAAAGAAAAAAAAAAGAAAAAAAAAAGAAAAAAAAAAGAAAAAAAAAGAAGGAGATGTGAACAAGAGTGGGTATTTCTCATTATGTTCTGCCCACTCCTTAAATTGGCACCGGATTTTCCCACGTCGGTTAGAGAGCGTGTCGGATAGGAGCGCCTACACGTATATTACGCCATAAATTCAAAGCGAAAATAAAGGTTCGCAACTAAGAAGTGTTGCAATCATACGGTCACACGCATGCGTACATACACGTATGCGCGTGCGCTTTTGCATATAGATGACAGAAACGCCAATTGCTTACAAACGTCAGCTGAAAACCATACGTCGTTTTGGGGGCTTTTCCCAGAAAGTTTGATCTAATTTTTTTTAATACCATGCCCCTTCAGGACGTGGGCAGCCATGGCTCTCCACACTTTTCTTTATTATCTATGTATTTCTGTACTTTCTTGAGGAAGATAATGGAGTGTTTTCCCGTTATCTTTTTCTCGGTTTGGAACTGACTTTTTTTTTCTTCTCTTAGACTGGTTGCTAATCAACAGATCAAAATGTAGTACCTGCCTTTAGGTGAACAAACCATATTTAATCTCTTAACTGTGTTTTGGTCTTTGGCCAGAACACAACAAATAAATGGGGGATACCTGATCCCGGGGATTACCAACCAGCGTCGCCACCAGCCTCATTACGCCAAAGAAAGAGGGTTGGTGAAATATCAACGCCAGCGCGACGTTGGTTGCAGGGATCGGGCAAGGGTTAGGGTTTAGCCCAGGTTCACGCGCTTAGGCTTCCCACTTTAAACCGTCCTTGTGCCATATCTCGTCACCGTGGAGGGGGCGAGTACATAACAAGTGTAATGGCCTGTTCCCCCCACCCCTCGACTTCATTTCTTTCTTTTTTTCCGCCATGAATGATGGATACATAGTCCCATGGATTCCAACCCCACATTACCTCTCCTATTGCACAGTGGTGGCGGTAACTGGATAATTTTTGTCCTTGAGCCATATATGGGCTCCCCACGTTAAACCAACCATGTGTCACATACTGCCATCGTGGTTGGAGGTGGGTAGTTAAATACAGTTATGTTGTTACTGTTTAGATGATAGTCCAGCCTATTGTAAGTCAACGAAAAGCACTCATTTCTCTATCAATGCCTTGTTGCAAAACAATATCAACTCACGTAAAAGAAAATAATTTTTCAACATTAATTCTAAAACTCTTTAAAAGGTTCTCATCCGAGAGGGAAAAACGCAGTATATAGCCTGTTTGACTTTTAACATTTTCGTTGTTTTATTGTTAGAGAATTGCTGTCTTGCTATGCTAACCCGTTTAGAAAAAAAAAATTCCAAGCAAGGCGATAATGCCCCTAAGATTCACAGAACTACTGAGAGCGAAAGAGAATGAGAAACATTTAGGAGAAGGAACTGGAAACTAAATGCTAAACAGGAAAAATTGGATAAACCTCTCTTCCTGTTCAAAAATGGAGGTGTGTGAACCGGGCGATAGGTGAACCTATCTACTCGCTACTCGTATTGAAAAAACAATAAGTCAGAGATTAAACAAAAAATAGTAAATAAAATTTCGGTGTTTA
>OZ010593.1:3540632-3545632 GCA_963932145.1 Acanthosepion lycidas | reverse complement strand
GCTAGAAATTTTAGATTTAAAAAAAATCTAGCCGATTTCATTTAGATTCTTTTTCTTGCCATCACTTTAGTTAGTAGATATCCCAAACTGTAATGATAGAAGTTCCACCAGGAATCGTGAAATGTTGTAAGAGTCAGGGCGCAAATTTACTGATGATGACCTTGTGCTCAAGGCACTGAAGAGACATTTTTGTCGTAGTGAATTATTTTTCTCCTTTGATCAAAGTAGTATTTTTATGCCAAAATTGTGGCCAGTTTCGTTACGGTGGGCAGCCAACTTATTTTATATATATATATATATATATATATATATATATATATATATATATATATATATATATATAAGGACATAAATAATACTAGATGTATAGATGTAATATGTGACTGAAATGTGTGGTAACGACAGATGTACGCATGCGTGCGTAAAACTCAGGCATGCAGACGATTTTATTCTGTTTTCCTGTTCCCCAAACTCGATTGTGAAAGCCGAAAGATACAACTTTCGTAGAACAAAAGGGATGGGTGTGAGAAAAAAAAAGTCTCAATGGAATAAAAATAGATTAAGTCAGCTAAAAATATTAAGGAGTGAGGCTTTTTAAAAGAGAGGAGCACAGAGAGGGAGGGGGATGCTCATTGAGTCCATTGTGTACCTTTTGTGAATATTTTCGATTACACTACATCCTTATAAGAACGCGATACAATTCACTGCAGATATACAAACCGGAAAGTAATAACCAAACAACGTATTGTGAGACTTGCATCGTAACTTTTGCACAATAAGGGAAAAACTGCGTTGATTGGGTTTGCAATGGCGTTTGTGCGTTTGAAGTGTTACCGAATTTACATGCATTAAACGATATCTTTTATACAAGCAGGAATACTCGGGCCTGGCCGTCTTTATAGCTACAAGCACGCGTGTTTTGTATACCTTGTATTAATTTCTTTACAAAGATATTGGCAATTTTTATTTGCTCCGAGAATGTTGAGTCAATCAGAGTTGTTGCAGCCAAGGGATTTAAATAGTAAAACAATTTTATATTTGTATTATTTCGAACTATTGTTCTCATCTCGGTTGATATACATGTTATATCACAACAATCAACAGATTTCCCATATCAGCCAAAATAATGTTCATCTGATGATGTCCATAGGGTATTTGGTCGAAACGTTGTGTCTATAATAACATCTATATCAACCAAGATGAGAACAGGCGTTCGAAATTATACAAGAATATTGATAATTACTCAAATGAAAAAGAAAAAATTCTATTTTTTAATAAATTTTCATTCAACACACACACAAACACAGACACACATATACATATGGGGCAATTCGATGTGGCGTAATGGTTGGTATGCTTGTCTCAGGAGATTAATTATAACTGAGTAGTGAGTTCGATCCTTACTTTAGGCCTTGTGCCACAACTAAGCTACGCTTAGCAAATCACTTTGTGTGTGTGTGTATATATATAATGAACTTTATTTTAATCCTTCATGAGCTTCTGATCCTTAGCTTTGTATGTGTGTATATATATATATATATATATATATATATAAAGAAATATAGTTTTAAGGTGTGCTATATTTATGGGATAAAGTGCTCAATATCAGAGATAGAACGTATATAAATATGAAAGTGAACATTGAAGTCAGCACTCAGAGGCGACAGGCTGTTTCATGCTAGATGCCTCTGAGTGTTGACTTCATTGTTCACACACACACATGTGTATATATATATATATATATATATATATATATATATATATATATATGCTAAAATGTAAATATAAAAAAAATTATGAAATAAAACGGAATATATGCAAATACAGACAGACGTACCTAAATGAAATCCACAATTTCAATATAATGGTTTTGCGGGACAATTATGTTACACACACACACACACACACACACACACACACACACACACACACACACACACACACACGTATATATATATATATATATATATATATATATATATATTACTCGAAAATTGACATTGAATTCCCATTTACGCAGGATTCAAAATACAGATAATATAGCTGGATTATAGTAAGTGATCATGTCTACAAATCAATGCACACACTTATTAGAAAACAATGATGTCAAGGACACATGGCACAGTGGATAAAGTCGTTAGTTAGATCCAGTGACAGGACCCAAAGTGTGTGAGTTTAATACCCAGTTAAGGCGGAGAGGGGAATTAACAGGAGATAACTGACATCTATTAAACATGGCACGTGGAACTAGAACAGTCTACCCCAGTGAGCGAAATAAAGGGTTCAGTTCAACAGTCCAACCACCTGAAGGAGGCCGAAACGTTGTGATAAACATGGCGACAAAGATGAGGACAATAATCCGAATAATGTAAATAGTGTATTGACAGTACTTAGGTACCATAAGCATTACTATTTATCCACCTTAGAGATTAACACAGGCCTTTACTTTTGCCTGCATGCGATGGCATAGACGGTAAATATCATCCTATAATATATTTCGCGACACTCGCACCTGCTAGAATACAACAGGAGTTATAGTTGGGCCAACTAAATGAATCAGGCGTGGTTCAATGCGGGACAGCTCTGGTGAGCGAGAAGTTGCCAATCATTTTGAGGAGTAGCATGGGTATCATGGGGGTGGGCATTATCCTGCTGGACAAAGCACATTGATTTCATGATATCGAAAAACCGGACGAACAATGTTCTGGGCGTATCTGGCACTGTTTAACGTCTCCTTCACATACACCAAAGAGGAGCCAGAGTTTTAAGTTATGGCCCTTTACAACCATGATGCGAGGTGTTGAGCCTGTGCGTTGCAGGTTTATACACGCTGAAAGATTTCGCTTCCCAGAAACTATAATCACCCTACAATACACACAAACTTTCTACATACACACAAACGTTTATCACTTGAATGAAGGCAGGGCTTATTGTCTTCGCTAAACGCCACAAAGGGTCATTCGATTTCTCGGGTATCGCACTTACGATATCGGTAGGGACCAGCATGATGGTGTAGCCACGAAAATAGAGGTGTCTCGAAAACTTTTGTCCTTAACCTTTGCTCCTCCAGCGATACTTTTCTGATATTTGTGCAGGCTGCCTGCCGCCTTCGCGTTATGCCTGCACTGGTAAATGGAGCAGAGTTAATGCAATAGCGTCACTTGTTTACTTTTTTTTTTGCACTGTAGTAGCGCTAATGACAGGAAGTAAAGCTGTGGCGGAAACAGCCAATCGACATTCACTGGTTCAGACTGCAGAAGCTTCCGGATTGCAGCTTGCAGTCTTTTGCTCCAAGATATATGTTGAATTTGCAGCTGAATATTTAAAATACGTCTGACAATATAAATACGCAGGCTAAAAAATGACGTAGATAAAATGTGATTTGTTCCGATCAGGTTTCAAAGGGTTAAGTCATCTTACTGATCTGCTCAACTCACTCTTATAACACTCTTGAATATTTATTCCTCCCTTGAGAGTTCATAGCGCCCCCAAAAAAGCGCTATTTCCTATATTGAGAATTGCTAGTCTGAAGATGTACGTACCGATAGTCTTACTGCAAGTAAAGAATCACCAACTGTTCGTGTTGACCTTCTTCTGTTCACATTGGCCTCCGATTTGTGTTGTGGACGCGTTGCATCGATTTTGGCGAGCCTCTGTATTAAATAGCCGTCCAGAAGCTGGTTTAAGGTTATGGGAATCTTCATTTGACCACTATTGATAATATCAAAGCATCACCAACGCGCACAACAATTCCTCGAAATGATCAGCTTGTCTCTTTAAGAGTCTACAGTTCAATTCCACTTAAACGGTTCTAATTGAACAGCAGAAGCACTTGTGTCTCTCCGTAGTATGACAATTGGGTGCTTACACTACAATGGATCTTATTGCAACATTGATCCTTAGGTATAGATGATGCACCGACAGAAGTAGCAAATAAAATAACTGATGATTTTGTAACTTTTTATCAGAGGATATACTACTTTCTAATATGCACACACTATACTAATGATCGACTACTTCCGAGCACACCCATCTGCTATTGCATTTAAACAATCACTGTTGTATTTGTTCAAAACCCACAAAGCCCACCGAATTATATTACAACAATGCTAAGCTGATCTTAATTACATTTTCGGGGGGGGGGGGTCACATCATCTAGCGTAATCAGTATTTTGAAAAAAGCCAGTACGCAAAAGCCCTCGGTCACGATCACTTTTTCATTTCACGCTGGAATAGCATTCAAGCATTTCCCAAAGGTGCCTCTTCAGGTCGATAACATCATCTTCCTGACAAATCGACCATGATGAGATTACGAAGTTCGATCAAAAATTAATGGGACTGTTGCTATGGTAACGGGGTAAAGCACGCAGAGCGAAGCCACTTTACCTCTGTCGCGCATACACATTAAGTTATAATGTAGTCGCTCATTTCTGTTGTTTATAGCAGTGTTAAGAAGGGAAATTTGTAGAGTGTGGTCGTCTCACCACACCACATCAGTGAACATGGATTGTGCAGTAGTCTTTGGCTAAACACAATATTCCAAGACAATCACCATATTCCCCAGATTTACGATTTTTTCTTCTTCAAAAATCAAATCCAATTTGAAAAGAACAAGATTTCTAGACGTCGCAGAAATCCAAGAGGCTGCTACTCGCTATACCGCAAAAGGAGTTTCAGGAATGTTTCCATCGGTGAAAACGAGCTGGGCAAAATGTGTGGCTTCAGAGGCGGAATACTTCGAAGGAGATTAAATGCCGAATTGATATATGTTGTAGTTTTGTTTTTATAGCACCAATCCCGATATTTTATGTTTATACCTCGAATAACCCGGGACTCATGGTTGGAAAAAGAACGTTCTAATCACTTGGCCACGCGCTTATATGATGCACATACCGTACCTGGGTCAAGATAGGCAGTGTCCTTCAAGGTGTTGCAATTTCATTTTCCGTTAATATAGACATTGTTGTATCGTAGACTCTTTCTAGAATCCTCCATTTTGA
>OZ010593.1:3510632-3533132 GCA_963932145.1 Acanthosepion lycidas | reverse complement strand
TTTCAACATTTTCACATTTAAATACAACTCGTTGGACGTCTTGTGATGGTGTCATGGTTGTCAAGATCAAATTACTGAGGAGTTCGATACTCATTAGGTGTCCCATGCTTGTGTATTTTTGCCAAATTTAAGCTTTACCAAAGAAAGGCCTGTAATGTTATAGGTCCTAACCTGGCATCTCGACTTCACTTACTTTCTCACCTACATGACGTGGCTTCTTTTTGTCTTTCTATAAACATTTTAATGGCAATTGTTCTAATGAGCTCCCTCCACTTGGTACCTCAACTGCATTAATTTAAGCGTACTACTAGATTGTCAATTAGGTCTCATCGTGTTATTGTTGTGAGATGCAATCGTAAGTTCTAGTCTAATATTTTCTTCTCTCGTATTTCTCGACTGAATCCGGTTCTTTTATTGTCCTTCTCAGCACTAGTCTTCTCATTCTCTTTCAATTTCAGTAATCCTTGGTGTCTTAGGGTCATTATCACCTTGCTTGGAGTGAGATGATATTCAGTAACCGCCTCACGCGATCGGATGTGGCGAGTTTATTGTGGGGTATCTGAGTCCGTAGGCTCGGCCAAAAAATTCCCCGTAGACCCCGTAAAAAAACGGGGTCGGGTAGCTGTCTCCCGAGACGAAACTCTGCCCTTCGGCATAGCCTCGTCCGGAGACAGAGTGACCAGCACAGTTCCGAAGTAATCCGGATTGCTTGGAGTGAGATATTTCTAGGGACGCTTAATTGTGATATAATAGTGTGTGTATATATATATATATATATATATATATATATATATATATTATAGTGTTTTAAGACATTTTTATGTTCATACATTCTTTTTATAGATACAAATATTTAAGTAAATGCTCTGTTTATAATAAACAGTTTTAAACATTTACCGGCCTGAGAAATATTCGTCCTCCGACAGGAATCGAACCTGTATCCTATACGGAACCGTCATATAGCCTCACGTGCCTTAACCGTTTCGGCCACAGCAAGGTCGATTTTACTGTCTTTAAACTACAATATCCCATGATTCTCGCACGTACATTCATATCTGCTCATGGCCTATTCAAATGTAAACAAATGACGTCACACATTATGAAATGAACAAAGTCCGACAATTATTTTAAGACATTTTTATGTTTATACATTCTTTTTATAGATGCAAATATTTAAGTAAATGCTCTGTTTATAATAAACAGTATTAAACAAAATTTACCAGCCTGAATGTCCGAGAAATTTTAATGGAAAATATTCGTCCTGCGAATGTATAAATATAAAAATGTCTAAAACTAATTGTCGGACTTTGTCCATTTCATAATATAGTATACTAGCTGGACTTGTAGGTTCTTAGATTCGAGTTCTATCTTTATTGGATTCCCTACACTTATGGTTTGTGTCAGAACTAAGCTAAACTTTTTTCACTTTAATGCAAGGGTTCTTCTACGGAGGGGGAGGTCTATTCTTGAGCTTACGTTGTTTCTTATCTTCATAAATGACCTTCTCGATATCATCAGTTCCCAACAAGGTATTTATGCAGATGACAACTATTTACTCCTTTCTTAGTAGCAAGCCGGGCAGGTTCAACAAAGCGAAACTGGCAACTGCTGTCAAAAAAGACCTCCAATCAATTGTTCACGAGACCAAGAAATGGTTTGTAAGTTTTAACGTCTCCAAAACGAAACTGCAAACTTTTAATCGTCATAGAGAACCTTTCCTACCTGCCATCAGCATGACTGATGCTAAACTCCAAGAGAACAATTCTTTGGACCTTCTTCGGCTCACGTTCTCTCAACTGATTATATTGATTTAGTTGCTAGGTCTACTGCTAAGAAAGTTGGTCCACTGAGTCGAGCCAGATAATCTTTCTCGTTAGAATCCATCTTACACATTTATAACTCTACCATTCATCTGTGAGTGGAATATTGCTGACATATCTACCTCGAGTATCCCCCGGGCCTTGTATAGGGGTGAACCTTACTGTATAAAAAATATCTGGTTTGGTACTCATATTATATATCTCAAGATTATTGACAAAATTCAAAGGAGGGCCTCTAATCGATCCTGATATGACATCTCGACTTCAGCCATTTTCTCACTTATGTGACGTGGCTTCCCTCTGTCTTTTCTACAAATATTTTAATAGCAATTGTTTTGATGGGCTTTACTCTAAACTACTAACCATTAAATAGAAATAAAAATAAAACATTAAATAAACAATAACATATGATATAAGCATACACTTATTTTAATTACATACACTACTTAAAAAATTATATATACATGCGTGGGTGCATCGTGCGGTGCGTGCGTAGGTGTGCGGGAGTGTGTACTATATATATATATATACATATATATCATTATATATATATATACATATATATCATTATATATATATATTTATATATATCATTATATATATATATATCATTATATATATATATATATATCATTATATATATATATATATATATCATTATATATATATATATCATTATATATATATATATATATATATATCATTATATATATATATATCATTATATATATATATATATATCATTATATATATATATATCATTATATATATATATATATATATATCATTATATATATATATATATATATCATTATATATATATATATCATTATATATATATATATATCATTATATATATATATATATCATTATATATATATATATATATATCATTATATATATATATATCATTATATATATATATATATATATCATTATATATATATATATATATATCATTATATATATATATATATCATTATATATATATATATATATCATTATATATATATATATATCATTATATATATATATATATATATATATATCATTATATATATATATATATATATATATATATATATATCATTATATATATATATATATATATATATATATATCATTATATATATATATATATATATATCATTATATATATATATATATATATATATATATAATGATATTTAAAAATTAAATAACTTCACCATTTATGCACTAGTCTATTACTAACAAAGCACAGACTTAAGTGTATCTGTGTACGCGCGTCTGTGTGCTTATATACGCGCGCGAATAGATGTGTACATGCGCGTATACACAGGCGTATAATTTCAGATATATGAAAATAAATTCTGACAATAATAAATAAATTTAATTATTGTGTATATGTGTGTGTATATATAAGTATGTATTTTGTGAGCAAGTCTATGTATAAGCATTTATCATTTAATCAATAACATAATTGGTATTATATATATATATATATATATATATATATATATATATATATATATATATATAATATTTATTGCCTAAGCATTTATACCAATTATTTATATAAAAACGTAAATAAACGAAATACAACCTACGTAACAAAAAATAAATGAATAAAATGCCCGTAAATAAAAATAAATAAAAACAGTTCCCATGTCTAGAGCCGGATCAAAACCAGACTAAGTCTGCTAAAGAAAAAAATAACGAAAAAAAGGGCAATATGATCGCGACACACAAACGCAGAGAATACAGAAGAAAATTTACACCAGAGCTAAATGTGTAGAAAAAGAAAAAATATAATCAGTAAATTGCTGATACTCCCTGAAGAGTGGGCAAACAGTTCCGTCTATGAAACTCTGGTGTCGAGATGCTAAAGGTAACATCAATCGGCTAAGTGACATATTTTACTCACGTTGATGCTATATATATATGGATTTTTTTAAAGCATTACGCCCCGAGCAAGGCGTGAAGCCACTAGGATGCAGGGGGTTGCAGAAGATTTGGAGCGAGAGCAGATAGGAGTGATAGAAGAAAGGATGAGGAGAGGGATAGTGAGTAGATCAAGGTAACTGGAGATGTCGATTGACATTACATTTAATTAGTTGGAGATTATAGCTCTCAGAGAAACAGTAATAGGGAAGGGTGTTCCACAGGCGTGAGGTGCGAGATATGAAGCTATTGGAGTAGAAGAGACGGCTACATTTAAAAGTTTCTACAGTGAAAGGGTGAGAGCAGGATGCTAGCCTCGTAGGGCACTTGAATTCATGAAGTGAAAGCAGCTCCTCGGAGCAATTACCATGAAAGTATTTGTACAAAAGACAGAGAGAGGCGACAGCGCGTCTGTGAGAGAGCAACTGTAGACGAGATGCCAGATCAGGGCCAATTATATTACATATCCGCCTCTGGATCTTGTCAAGAACTCCGAAGTAAACAGGTGGTGCACCAGACCATATATGGCATCAATACTCCATGCAAGGGCGAATGGTTGATTTGTCTATTTGAAGTATCGATTCCGGGGAGAAAAACTTCCTGGCGCGGCACAGAGAGCCAACTTTCCTCGCGGTGGACGATGCAATTGACTCAATGTATTTGTTCCATCTCAGGTCAGCAGTCAACGTGAGACCGAGCAGACGCAGAGAGTTGCTCTCAAGAAGTTGAGCATCAGACATTCTAATGGGGGGCAGGGAAAGATCTCTATGGTGATTAATAGAGATTTATAGATATATCAATAACTCTGCAGCCTAATGATGAAAAAAATCAACAAGAATATTTATTTTTAACACTATCTCCTTCCATGTCAATGCACTCAATTCAGTGTTGAACAGTAATTGTATAGATCAAACATTGTTTAGTGAAATTTTAAAATCTAAATTCAGCTAATAATTATGTAGCAAACTACAGACAGTAATACCCATTATATATATATATATATATATATATATATATATATATATATATATATATATATATATATAGTGTGCGATTGAAAAGTAACACCCCATTTTAAAATACTTATAATTTAGTTATTAACTATAATTTTTTTTACATGAAATGGATTTAAGAGGAAAACGTTTAGCATGAGGTTTTATTTAAAATTCGATATGGGCACCAGATTTCTCTAGCAGCTTCTGGAGCCGCCCAGGAACCACGTCAACTGATTTCACTAGGAACTCTTGTGGTATGGAAGACATAACTTCTTGTATTCGCTCTTCAAGTTCTTCCAAAGTCTTGGTTTGGTATCGTAGATTTGCTTCTATAACCAACCCCAAAGATAAAAGTTTAAGGGTGTTAAGTCAGTACTCCTAGCTGGTCACTCATATATATAGGGAGTTACTTTTCACTCACTCACTCACTCACTCACACTCTTTTCTCTCTCTCTCTCTCTCTCTCTATATATATATATATATATATATATATATATATATATATATATATATATATTACACAAAAAAGAGCAAAATTAGCACACACGAATACACGCAGAAGTTTTACATTTCTATCTTTTAGAAATGGAACGTATTGATCTTAGCGACAAACATGTTAACCCCTGCAGAATATTGTTGAAACTACATCGAATTACCTACCAAGAATTGGTTTTCGATAAGTAGAAGGTATATTTACAATCCGTAATTTGTAAATTTTGTTCGCAAATAAGACAACAGAGTCTTGCCTCTGCCTTGAGTTAAATGTGTGCTATTTTCCCCAATGAAATGTATTACATATTTGTAAAGGTCAAACTTTTTAGTAGATATTTGTTAGCTTGGGTGCATCGGATTTTACAAGTATATAGGTGTAAATACGTTTGTTCATTTGCCTGAATATCTCTTGCTTGTCTTTGACAGGGCCTGTATTCATTTTTATCTGTAACATTACAGGCACGTGTGTAAGGACAGACCTATTTGTCTGTTTTTTTTTATCAGATGAAGCTGTATATCTCAAGTTACATCAGATTATATTGTATACACATTTACGTTTTTAGGCAAAGTTGTGGTGTGGGTGTCTTAATGGTTGACGACATTGAAGATGGTATCGGTGAGCCGAGTTCAAGTTCCGTCTGAGACAAAGTGTGTTCGTAGCTAAGGTTCAAATAGCAGGGCAGAGTGGGCTCCTTATTTTTGGTTGAATTAAGACCATTGCTGTCTTGAGGCTAGATCGGAAATGTTTCGGGAGCAAAACTTGAATTTCTAAGCCAGTGCGACACTTTATTCAACCTTGTTCTAATAACTCCTGCAACGACACTGATGTTGCTGGTCCCCTTCCTTTCCCCCGGTCCACATTTGAAGAGCAGACAGTCGAGATTTTTAAGACTATGGTCGTGCGAGATTAACGGATGCCACAGATGTAGGCAAAGATAAGTTTTCAACAGTCATATCTAGGTTATACGAATATAACATTTTGTTTATATTAGATAACCCCAAGTAACCCGCCGTTTGAAAACAGTTTCTTTATTAATGAGCCTCGTAAATTTGAAAACTTGAAAACACTTTCGATCAGTAATATCCAGAAAGGAGATGGTAAAAAAAATGTTAAATGTACTGTCCTTTATGTGAGGCAGGTGATTATATATATGTGTGTGTGTGTGGTTCAATTTATATTACAATGAATCAGTCATACAAAAAGTAGATTAGTAAAGTTAATGATATAGAATTCGCTAACAAAATTTTAAAGATGCATTAACCTACCAATCACTCGGTGAATGTTATTATCCTTGTTTTTAAAAATTATAAGCTGTATAAGGTATAAATTTTGTTAGCGAAGTGATTTCGCCAATGAAACGGTAAAGTTTGTATATGACTGAATTAGTCGTTGTAACGGCCATAAATCAAATGTTTTGTAAGAGATAATGCGTAAACTCTTAAAACATGAAACAATGTCATCTACCTGGCTTATGTGATGGGTAAAACGGGAACATACTTTACGATGGTAAATCAGAAAGCAAAGGCAATTTTGAAATTTCGCGGTAATAGAAAACAGGCGGGCAGATGGGATGACGGGTAACTAGCCGCACGCAGTATTCCATCGTTCAGTCGTTCGAATAGCAGGTAGCAACGAGGTCAGACGTATGGACACTCCACCATCGAGGAACAACGCGTCGTTGTACGATTTCTGTAGGCAGAGGGAGTCAACCCTATGGAACTCCATCGCAAGATGTTGGCAATGTATGAATAAACGAAAGGTGTATGAGTGGGTAGAAGGCTTTAAAACTGGCAGAACAAGTGTAACGGAAGAAAGCCGATTTGGTCGCTCACCAACATCGTGCATGGAAGAACACATCCAGAGGCTGGATGCCTTGATCAGGAAAGACCGACGAATCACGTTAGCACAAGTGGCGGCAATTGCGGGCATCAGCCATGGATCTGTACAAGCCATAGGGCATGATGACTTCGGGTATCGTGAAGTTTGCGTGGGTTGTGTGCTCAAACATGAGGAAGGGACGAATATGCTCGTTGAACGATGCATCGGCGTGCGGGGAAGGGGATGTCGAAAAGTTGAACGTTCATCAGTGGAAATTAAGGAGTTGCATGAAAATTGCGTTTACTTTTGGATCTACCCTCATATTGATTAAGGCCTTAAAAAAGGACATTTTGAAAGTATATATAAATATTTACAAAAATATATGAAACAAAGTGCTAGGAAGAACAAAGATAAAAAAAAAATTACTCAACGCAAATTGGTGCATCGAAAAATATAACAACAAAAAGAAACAACAGAAAAAGGTTAACCAGTTATCGTTCCTCGCTCTTCAAAGCCAATCGAGGACAAAACATATAAACATAAGCATAATGATTAAAAAAGATGAGAAAAAGTTTAAACCACAATGAATATATATATATATATATATATATATATATATTAAGACAGTATTCTTTCGTTTAAACATGTTCTATATAACTTGTTAATTTTAATATAATTTTATAAGACCACATATAAAAAATAACATTATTTATTTAAAATATCATTTTCACCTGTCAATATTTTTTTATATCTTATCTTCCCAATTCTTTTTCTTTTTACTATTCTTTCTTTAACCAAAAGTTTTTACTTTTCTATTTTCTTTCTTTCTTTCTTTCTATTTTCTTCCTTTCTTTCTTTCTTTGTCTCAACAGACACCCGTTTCTTACTCATCCTCACACTTCACGTTTGCCACGCGCCAATTACTTTCACTCACCTGAACCGCTCTCCTTCCCGCTTTTTTCTTCGCCGGCAAAATGTCTACTTGTATCATTTATAGACCCAGGTGGGCCTTAACACCTGCGCATCCCAGTAGTTTATAGGCGCTAAACTCATGCCCCCCCCCCACCTTAATCTTTTCATGATACCTTCTCTATCTCCTTCACCCTCAAGTCAGGCAACTTGAATACGTTAATTTTTTTTTTGGGGGGGGGGGGTGGTGACCAGCCATCTTGCATTAAATATTCGCGTGTCACACACACGAATGCGGCTTTATGAACCGTGTCCAGTATATACCGTATACACTCATGCATAAGTCGAGAACTACATGACAAAAAAATCGATGATAAAAGTGGAGTTGGGTTTAAACAGAAGACTAATATTTTTTTTTTACTGATTTCAATCAAAGTCAAACTATATGGAGCAGCTTTTCTCAATCTTTTTACCCGTGCACTACCTTTGAAATAGTTTTTATTTTGTGATACAGGGAACACCTGCATAAAAATGATTATATACTATTATTAATATCTATTTATTTTATATTTTCTTGTAGCATGTCGTAATAAATTGATACTAGTCCTGAACACGAGTGAGTCACTCAATGATACACGAATCCGTTACATGCAGGCCCTGTCAACTTACAATACTTTAGAGTCAATACAAACACCGCTAAATACATTCCCTATGATGATTATAATTTTAAATATAGGAGGTTGAAACTTTTATTATAATATCCAAGGATTTTCCAACAATATACCGTACGTGTATAGTAAAATTATTCTATAAAATGAAACAAAAAGTGACTTAGAAATGCCTTAGCCTATTTATCACTGTTTCTTGTAGTACCCTAGGGACCTCTCAAGGTACCCTAAAGAACATCAGTTGAGAAACACCGATCTAAATTTATGTCTGAAGTTGTTTTACAGAGTATTCTTAATATTCATAGTCTTTAATTATCTTTTTATTTCTCTTTTATATATTAAAGTGTTTCTTTTTAGCACAAGATTTTTAGTTTCTACTCTACATATCAAGTTCACTATATAAAGTTTACTAATTCACTTATGTGTTAATACCCTTGGGAAAGGTATAAATCCTCCTCTTCTCCTCCTCCCAGCTATGGTTAAATAGCAGGACAGACCGGGCTCTATGGCCTTGGATGTCAACTGGTCTACCACAGAAAGAAATGGCAACCTACTGCGGGAAAAAATTTGCCTCGTCAGGCATGTATCGAAAGATACATGATCGCATAAGCGTGTATCACGCATAGCACATAACTGACAACTAAGTGACCTTTTGCAAAAACCGATCTGCTTAGAAGACGATAAATAGTTATCCGTATTTTAAGCTATGTGTTTCATTCAATTTGTATATTAAATAAAACCCTGTTACATTCCTAAGATGGCGCTGTTGTCTGCTAAAAAGGAAGTAAACAAAAATTCAAAAAACTTATTGGAATTTTGAATTTATAACCTGTCTTTAGAGTCAAGTTTGCAGTGATATTTTTTAAGCAAATATACGTACATTCCCCGGTGCATACTTTCTCCTGGTGGAAGGGGGGAAGCTTGGTTGGCGGCCGCTAGCAGTGGTTTGTGACCCTATCTTATCATTTGATTTTTTTCTATCTACATATTATGTGCGTTACAAATTAAACTAAGCACAAATTAATATTAAAGGATGTCAAATTTTCGATAATTTTGACATCATTCAGTTTTTTCAATTTTTTAACAAGAAAAAAAATCTAATTGATTTATTTAAGAAGGAATGATCTATTATGCCATAAAACTAACTTTTATTTAGATACATTGTATTTATTTTCAATTGTTCTAGATGAATTTTTCCCCTAATGAAAATTGTGTAGTCGATGTATTATAGATTCGGTCGATGGTCGAGGGTGGTGGTGGAGGAGACCATCACCGGTCCCGATACATTATTCATCGAACAATTTTATAAGCAAGAGCTTTCTGTCCAGATATCGAAAGAAAGTAAAAAGAAAGGAAGGACTAATGGAAAAGTATAAAAAAAGAAATAAGGGAAAGTGTTATGGGAAAAAAATAAAAGGAGGTGTTATGAAAAAGGAAAAAAGAATGAAGGATAGAGAAAAAGGAAGGACTTATTGCAAAGAAAGAATGAAAAAAAGAGGAAGAAGAAAGGAAAAGATTTATGGAAAAGAAAGAGAAAAAAGAAAGGACAAAACTTGGGAAAAGAAAGAAGGAGGAGGAAGAAAAAGATGATTTATAGAAAAGAAAGAAGGAAGGAAGGAAGAAAGTAAGGAGTTATGGAAAAGAATGAAAGGGAAAGAAAGAAAGAAAAAGAAAGAAAGGAAAAATGTGATCTATGTTAAAGAGAGGAAGCAAAGAAAGAAATAGGAAATATAACTTATGGACGCTATGAAAGAAAAAAGAAGAGAAGAAAATATAATTGGGGAAGATTATAGAAGCGAGAAAGAAAATCATGCTTCTGGAAAAGTAAGAAAGAAATTAAGTAAAAAAGAAAAAGAAAGAACGTAGGCGTAATAGATAAGAGCTGCTCGGGCAACAAATGGCGACAGCGAAGTTGTTTATACAATTGCAGGCAACAAATATTTATATTCGACCACATTGTTTATATGTCAGAATAATGGCGGTAGAAGTGATAAGAATTTAGAGAGTTGTCGGCTGTACCAGCAGAGATTGGCTTAAGTGGTTAGAGAGTAATAAACTGACTGAAGAAGGCAAGGATAGTGACTCTTGTTTATTAAATTTTAGCAGCAAAAAAACGGTCACTTGAAAATTGTTTCTCTCCCTTCTTCATTTACGAAATTTCTTATACCAAACCAATCGATATTTTTGAAGGTTTCATTGGCCAGACGAGCAGAATGCCAATAATTATGAACTCATACCTCGTTAGATGTTCCATGAATGTGGTTGCGTGCCTGACCCCCATATTATAGAGGCACGGTGGAGTAATGAATAGCGGTACGGGTTGAGGAATCAGAGAGCCGTGTTGGAATTTGACATTTGTCCATACACTGCTATGTATTTAGAGATTCTTGATAAAATGCAAAGAAGAATCTTGACCTGACATTTCGGTTTCAGACATTTTGTCATCGCTGCTTTTTCTATAAATATTTTCATGCCTAATTGTTCTGATGAGCTTTCCTCTTTGGTACTTAGACTTCATTAATTTAAATGCAGTACTGGATTGTTGGCAAGTTGAAATGGCTAAATGTAACCGTAAGTTCTAAGCTGACAGCTTCTTCTCTCGCACTTCTCGCTTGTGGAACTCTCATCCGGGTTCTTACTTTCCAATCAACGTTGAACTTGAAATTTTTAAATGCAATATCAATCGTTTATCTTTATTCATTACTCTTCTTTTATTTTTCTCGTATTTTCTCACATTCACTAACCCCTTGCGTCTTAGTGACTTTATTACTTGCTTTTTTTTAAAAGAATGATGTTCACCCTGTACAATGACCGAGAGTCACTCGAGGTAGAAAGTTACACAGTAAACGGCATAGATTATGCGGATATATAAGGATATTAACGGCTAACCTTAGACTTGAACAGGTTAAGATTTTAGTGATTGGGGAAGCATCCTCTTGGGAGTCGGTTCCACAAAGCATCGGTTCGTGGGAAGAAGCTGCTCGAGTGGAAATTACATATCGCCAATGGAATACGAAGGGAATTGAGGCTGGTCCGCTACAATGCACTTCTTTTCTCTGTCCCACTTGCCCTGATCATAAATGTGGGTAGAACAGGAATTAGGGAATATAGCAAAAAGGCAAAATTTACTAGGTGCAAATAGGAGAGGATGCCGTGGAGAGCAATGATTGCCAACGTTCCGAGGGGACACGACACAGAGAAAAACAATAGACACACTCTGAATTGAATGCGAATGTTAACGAAGTTAATCTGGTTGACCTATTATTATCACTGGGTGTCCCATGCAAAATTTGACATTAAATAACTGTTGACATGTAAAATCAATCTAAACTAACTTTTCATTTAAAAAAGAAAAAGAAAATGAAAGAACTGATAATGATTTCCTTTTTCAAATTTGAAAATAAAACGCCCTAAAATAGAATCCCAATCCATTAATACCCACATTAAAATCCGGTATTAATAAAAAAATAAAAAAAAATAAATAAAAACAAACAAAAATCTGGTATTAAGTATAAGTTTATACCCCCCCACCCCCCAAAAAAAACGGTAATATTTACAGGTTTATGGCTATGACCCATTAAATCCCACCGCCCGAAAAATAGGACGGCGAAAATTAAACGTTAGAAAAATAAGCCGAAATAAACTTTAAAAATGAAGTATTTTGTCTCTAAATATATCTGGGATAAAAAGTTATCATTATTTACACTATTCACCAAATTTTGTGTGATAAAAAGTACATTTAAAAATAAAAAAAAATAGGGAGAGTGTTAAAGGGAGATAATCGTGGATTCGAAATCAGAACATTATCATTGATAACTCTCTCCTCCAAATTGCGGACCCCAGTTACTATATTCTTAATACTTAATATAATGTAAAAATATCGCAATGATAAAATCGGTCAATAATTATTTATAACTATTTATACTGGGACTCATGCATGCAATTACAAGTCATCCATAATAATATTTTAAAATTTGAAATCATATTTATTTTTGCCATATGAATTTATTGAAACTGTTTCTAAATCTTTAATTGCCTTTCAATCATTCCACCTCACTTGCTATTCTCTTCCGCCTCGCCTGTTATCCTCTTCTGCCTCACCTGCTATCCTCTTCCACCGCACCTATGAGTAACCACTGGTCTACGGGTAGATTGTTCTCTCCATGGTTAGTAAGAGCTTTTCTTTTTAGTACTGTTAAGTTATTGCTTGCCCTGTTAAGTATTTGATCAATTTCGACATTTTATTCAGAAGCCAGAAAGCAAAATTAAAAGGTTGACTTAATTAAATAAAAAAAGAAGAAAAATAGAATTCTGCAATGATTTATCGCAAGAGATTTTTCAGGTGTTCTGTTTTTTCTACATTATTTACATTATTTGGATTATTGTACGAAAATATATTGCCATATTCACGACGTTTCGATCGTTGTACGCTCTGGCTTTCTTCAGGTTATATGCATTGGAATTTCGAGCGGAACCCTTTATTTTGTCCACTGGGGTTAAATGTTCTAGTTCCAAGTGCCATGCTCTTTTCTGGATATCTTAATTTCATTTACCTCCCTTTAGTAACACAACTCTTCAAATTTTTGTTCACCTATCTCGTGGCCAGGCATTGAACTCATAACTCTTTGAGTCTAGTCACTGGATTACTTCAACCAACCCTTTTATCCACTGGGCCATACGGAACTGCAACCATTTATCCCGGTAAACAAAATAAAGGGTTCGATTCGAAATTCCAACCTATATCCTCTGAAGAAGGCTGGAGGGTACAACGGCCGAAACGTCGTGAATATAACAATAAAGATGAGAAGAGTCCGAACATTGTAAATAGTGTAAATAGTTACAATACCTCATCTTAGAAATATAAAAAGTTATTTTTTTTTAACAAGGAAAATGAAGTTCGCTTTTGCAACTTTAAAGCTCGTATCGATTACTATTGAGTTACGTTTTTATCTGTGGAGCCGCGGCTGCAAACTTTGAGCCGTTTGTGGAAGCACTGTCATCAACTGTCTGGTTGGTTGAGTCGATGTCGACGAGTTGCTTGTTGTCACCATTTGACATTGGACAGTAATGATGATTGAAAGGCTCTCAAATAATTCGTGCAGTAACGCACTGAAGAAGAAACTCGAACGGGCATTTAAAGTAGAACGCTCACCGTATTGAGAAGAAAGAAAAGCAAAAAAGAAAAAAAAAAAGAAATGAAAAGAAAAAAGAAAAAAGAAAAAAAAAAGTAGCTAACTAGCAAACCATTATGATTGATACCCAGTGAGTTGAGTGTCGCACTATAGTATTTATTAATATGACACCTTGGGTCTCATAAATTTCTTTTTTTCTTGAGTTATTAATTAAAGCGTCATCTTCGTGACACGAATTTCAGTCTTCTATCAAATCGACGTCTATAAAAACAGAAAGAATGTTGTATATTAACTTATCCCTCGATCTAAACTAAGTTATAATGATTAGAATTAAAAATCGACTCAGGTGTTCAGGCATACATTCTCAATGTTTTCTTTTCTTGTTCTTGTTGTTGTTGCTCGTTTCATTCTTATTTCGAACGTTTTTTTTAATCCTTTCACTCCAAGGTAAGGCGATAATGCCACTAAGACGCAGGAGGGCTACAGGAAGTGAAAGAGAATAAGACTTTAGTAAGAAGAGATGAGGAAAAAGGCAATAAAGAAACAAGATGAAGGAAGAGAGATAGGTATCTATTTGTGGTTCTCATTTTAAACGAGCACCACTCACATGTCCCACTTACTATTAATCTAAGATATCCATTTATCTCGGCAAAGATCACGGCTGATGAGGTTGTAGTGACCTCTGCGGGGCGTAGGCCTTAACAATGACGTGCAATTTAATGGCAAAATGGAAAAAAAAATCCGATATATAGGGTGAGTCTAAGTTATGTTAACACTAGTATGAAAGGAATCATTTATTCAAAATTTACTGAACAGTCTCCGTCTGTCCACCAGAACGTTTGATGAACAAAAACCAGTGATCAACAGTACAATTTAAGTGCATTGACACACATTTCACGGGGAATATTTGAGATTACACGTTTTATTCTGTCTTTGAGTTCTTCGATGTCTCTAACGTTTTTGCTATACACACATTCCTTTATCATACACCATAACCAAAAGGCACAGAGTGTCAGATCAGGTGTGTGCGGTAGCCATGTCAACGGTCCGCCGCGACTATTCCAACGATTTTGAAAACTTTGATCAAGACAAGCGCGAACAATACGAAAAAAATGAGGCAGTGCACCATCCTGTGGGAAATGCCCTGCTCATCTGATTTGTGGGGGTATTTTATCAATGGCAAATTCTTGCAGCATTTGTAAGTAAGCATTTGCAGTCAGTGTTGGAGTTGTAAAGAAATATGGGTGAATTACACCTTGTGACTTGAAACTATGAAAAGCGCATCGTTAAAACTAAGTCTTCTTTTATCTCAGATTGGTAAAAAAAACTCAGTGTGAGTTTTCCATCTCTTTATATATTGTATCTGTCTATCAATCTTCCTATATATATATATATATATATATATATATATATTAATGACATAACGGGAAAAAGTTAAATAGAATTATGATCATTATTTACATTGTTCGGACGCTGTCCACATATTTGTTGTCATATTCATGACGTTTCAGTCGTTGTACTCTGCGACCATCTTCAGGTGATTGGAATTTTGAACTGAACCCTTTAATAAAGGAATTTCGAACTGAAAACTTTATAAAGGTCGTGAATATGGCAACAAAGATGAGGACAACAGTCCGAAAAATGTAAATAATGTAAATACCTCATCTCAAAAATATAAGCAGATATTGAAGTATGATCGTATATTAAAGATGTGTCTATTAAACAAAATTATTACCATTTCTTTTCCATTCTATATCCCCACTTTATTTGAGTGGTAGCTATAAAGTACAAGTGGATGCAATTCATTAGAATTGACTTTTGGGGCCGAATCGTTTAACATTTAATCTGAAACAGAAATACACCTACCAACAATGGTGCATTAAAATAAATTAATGCGTCTCATTCCTACTTTTTCTTTTCGTACTTTCTCTTCTTATTGTTATTCTATTTCTTTGTTCTTATGTTTCCCAGGTCCGCGCTGACCCGGGGTGGTAGCACCTGTTAGGGTCCCAGCTCTGGGCAAATAGTTAACTCTGAAACTGGGGTAAAACACAATGAAAGTGTAAAAACAGGTTTTAATACCAGAAATACTTTGTAAAAAAAATATTTCCAGCAATAAATTTTTGAAGAAAAAAACTATTACCAGCTATACATTTTGAGAAAAAAAAATACTATCAGCAATAGATTTTTGACAAAACAAAATATTACCAGCAATAAAAATTTTGTTGGTATTAAATAACCCATTGAGGTGTTGATATGCCGTAAAGCAAAACAAAATAAAAATCTTATGTTTCCCTTTGCTTCCTCCTTTTTTCTTTTTTGATTTATCTTATTCGCTCTTCAATTTTACTTCCTTTTCTTCTCCTCCACCACCACCGCCTACGTTATTTCTTCTTCTTCTTCTTCTTCTTCTTCTTCTTCTTCTTTACTTTATTATCCTGTTTTACTTCTCTTTCTTTACCCTGTTCTACTACAGAACTTTGTCATTAAGTGCTTTTCTTTCTTTGTTTCGTTATTCTTCTAAATTGCTGCTTTTTAAAGAAAAGCGCCAATTTCTATCAACCATAAGTGACACAATTTATAAGATTTCTTTATTCACATTATGAATTATTGCAACTCATGTCACGCTTGCATGTTTCTAAAACCGGATATATTTTCAGTTCAAATAATCGCCAACACACAATCATCATTATCATCGCTGATGATATTTGTTTTGTGATTAGTATGAGTGAAACTCGCTTTCAATCGTCTCCAAAGCCAACTGCCTCAGTTTGTTAGTTTGACATTTTAAACCAAATTCTATTGTTTAGCTTAATACAGCTTATAATAATTGTGAGATGCTTGAGTGTGCGATAATGTTTTCTTTTGTTCCTTGAGAATATAGATGATCTTGGTTCTCCATCGGTTCGTTTTCTAGAATATCTTTGAAGTGCCATGATTTCTAGGAAAGATAACAGTGATTTCTTATCCACTTCTCCACAGTTTGAAATTCAAGGTTTACCTTCTGTTAGATTGGTCCCGACAAAGGCCAGAGTGGCCATTCTACTCTGCTATTTAACCTATAGTCGTTCTTGACATTCCTAAGGGCATTAGTGTGAAGTGAATAATACAGACTATTGGTATGGATTCAACGACTGAATTCTGAAATTCAAACATCGCAATGACCAAGATAGATAAAATGACGTATCTGTCTCATAACCTATTATCTTCGCGTTTATATATATATATATATATATATATATATACTGCAGGTGTGAAGTGTTGTTCAACCCACTGTATTTCGACGAATCGCCTAAAAACTAAAACTTTTGTCCCTTTTTCAAAACTAATTTACCCAAATCGGGCCAGAAATACTTAATTTTCTTGGAGAGTTTACCGAATATTGTAGGGTTAGTAGTTTTACTCTTATAAGGTATTTCAGATTTTACAATTGCGCAAGTGTATTGTAGGAATAAGAAAACCGTGTTTCGTCATTCTTCTGAGAGGAGAGGTCCTGCTTCTGCATCTTGTAAATCGTTCTTAGAAATCATGATTTTCACCTCGACAAACACGTAATTATCTCAACGACCAATCAGATTCCTGATCGAGCAGCAAATAGATTTATCTATTTGCTGCTCGTCTCCTTTCTCTTAAACAGTTGTTAAATGTGAAAAAAATAGATATGTAGAACTATTGATAGATTAATAAAAATAATACATAAAACAATACTTATATATCGACAGACAGAATCTATTAATCCGTTTATAAATCATTTTAATGCTTAATCCTTTTATCATGAATCACTGTTACCGATTGTAGCATATTAAGAACCCACATAACTTATTTCTCACCATTTATTATGATTTTAAGCCAGCTTATTGCCTGCCACTCATTACTTGGTGACCATAGATTTATATCTTTTATATTTACCCGGCCTCCCCACTAAGGCAGGATGTGACACAAAGTCGATTTTTACGTGAGGAGCCCGTACATATTCGTATGTATATGGACCAAGAAAAAAAATTGCTCAGTCCCCGCGACCACCATTACGCTGCTGTCAATATTACACTGACCCAACCTCTGTTAGTGCAATGAAGATGTTGCTGCCCCAGAGTTGGAATCCGGAGAACTTCCGTACCAGATAAATCATCCTTCTACTTCTGGTTTGATTTTCCTTTATTCCTTTCTCCAGGCACCATACACAAATTATTTATACTGGAAAATGTGGAGACTTTTGTGTAAATTAATTGAAACAATCGCTTTAGTTTCCTTTCTTTCACCTTACGGACAGTTTTAAACCTACTAGTGTAACAGGATGTAATCGATTTCTAATTTTTTCCTCAGATTAAGTCATTTCCAGTGGTGTGCAGTAATATGAATCTATTTTCGGGGTGTATTATGAAATTTGTTTGGCCTTGAAAAATATTGTGTCATCCGTGATTGCATCAGATTTTTATCACGCCCAGACACTATTATCTCGATGGTCGATTAGTTGTCCTACGGCCATTGTTTGGACGTTACTCCAAGGAAGCGTACGAAAATTGTAACACTGCATGAACACACTGGTAAGCCTTACGAGTGAGCAAATCAAAGTACTATAGACTGGTCCGGAAACTCTCCTGATTTAATCTAATCGAGAATCTATGGTCATTCTGCCAAGAACGGCTTCGTGGAATGGATATACGAAGTACTAACATATGCAGTAGAGCATGATTTATTGGAAAAATACCCCCCCCCAAACGGAATTATTCGTTTTGTTTCAATTAATTTGCACAAGCGTATAGGTGGTCTAGGCTATCCACATCTTCCTGTATAACTAATTTGCACAAGGCTGTATCTAAAAGAAACATTTTAATGAGCTCTACGTTAGATCTTTTAATGTGTCTAAATAATTTCAAGGACTTGCTACGGAAGTTATCACTGAGTGAAGGTAAATTGTTTTTTCTTCTTCATTTATATACCGTGTCCAATCAGGACGTAGGCGATCATAGCCCTCCAACTCTTCCCATCTCTTGTAGCTCTTAATAAGTTTTGTCTTTTTGTTATTTCCACCAAACACTGTTCTACCATTCATTTGCTCAAGTCCATCAAGTATGTTTTCCTCTGTCACCCTTTTCATCAATCTGTCCTGTGAGTATCAAGTTTTCCAAACTATCTTTCCTCATGACGTGCCCCAGAAATTTCAACTGCCTCTTCCTGATGTTAAGTATATGTTTCCTAATCGGTTACATTTCTAAGGTATATCTTCATTTTAGTGTGGGTTGGTACTCTTGTTGATTTCGGCATACCTTATATTTTCCTAAAGCAACCTATCCCAGATTTAATCGGTGATTTACTGCAACTTTTTTTTTTTAGTTTTTTTTTTGCAAAATAGCGTGTTACCAAGAATCAGTCACTTGATCATTTTTCCGTTTATTTGGATATTGTGTTTGTTTGATTGATTGGTTTATTTTTTACGGTTTATCAACCTTTTTCAGGTTTAAATAACGAGAAAATATTTTTAGATTGTAAATCTTTTTTGAAGATAATAATTACAAGCGTAATTAGTAGCTAATTACGCCATATCTGGGAAGTAAGAAGAGGTGGTTTCATGCCTTTCCCAAGAGTATTTGTGCGTAAGTGAATATAATGAACCCGACTGGAATTGGAACTCAGCTCTCCGATTTTCAATTTCGAACTTTATCCATTACATAACCGCACATCCAATCTTACAGCACCTGGTATTCCCAAGCGGTTACCCATATAGGTACTGACCAGACTCGACATTGTTTAACTTCGGTGATCGTGCAGGAACCCATGTTTCAACGTGATATGGCCGTAAGCCTGATATTGTGTTTTGGCTGTTATTGAAACAGTCTTGAAGTTTAAATTAAGAACGATTTCTTTTTGCGTTATGGGAAAAGCAGTTAAAAAATATTTGAAGATCACTTAGACTGTCATTTTGTCAGGGCGATATAATCTGCGCCTGATAGATTTGCTATAATTTGACCCCCATTAGAGAAACACCCAACTGAAAAATTACAATCCCGATCCGTTTTGAACATTATAGCTGACAAGGCAACACAAAAGAGAATGGCTGATAACAAGTCCACACTTCTTTTGATCGAAACGAAACGAAATGGCTAATACCAAAATCAGTTTTATAGCAACCCGGCAACCGACATATACGGATTGTAGATGATTTATAATTTTTTTTTTAATTTTTAGAAAGCGACAAAACACCATTTAAACTAACTACACTCATAAACCCATGTAGATATCTATCACCGATGGTAGGCTGGTGGCTGGAATAATTGTGTTTTTCGCACCATCAGTGGTGGTAGGAGTTCGGCATAATAAAAAGCTAGGATATCAAATTCTCATTTCAAGACATCTTTTGGTCTACATTTAACCTTGTGCCACACTAAACTAAGCCTTTTGTGCGTAAGGATACATCGGTTTTATTTTGCCGACCATAAAATTTATGCGCATATGAATAAAGATCGTCATCCATTCATTATATGTGGATAATTATCAACCTATTTTCCCGCCATCGTGGCCGTTTCCTGTCTGGTCGCATACGGGTTATCTAATTGACCAATTGACTGACTAAATGCGCAGATAATTGAAAGTGGAAAGTTATTACACGAGTTTATCTATCTATCTATCTATCTATCTATCTATCTATCTATCTATCTTAGAGCGGAATGTGCGTTGTGGGGTAATGGATATCGGTTCGGAATGAGAAATCGGGGAGCCGAATTCGAATTCCAATCGAGTTTATTACATTCACTTGGGAAAGATACGAATCCATCTATTCTCGCTCTTCCCCAGCTATGAGTTGAATAGCCAGTCTGCCACAGAAAGAAATGGCAACCTAGTCAGTCATGAATCGAAAGAAACATGATCGCCCAAGCATATGTCACTTAACTGACTGTAGAACAATGCTTAGTAGGCTAGACTCTCAGTTCTCTTTTGGGGCTCAACTGTTCCCGCTTGTGCTGTTCTGTAACCTCCATATATATATATATATATATATATATATATATATATGTATATGTATGTGTATATATATATATATAAGTGAACATAGAAGTTAACACTTAGAGGCGACAGTCTGTTTCATATATATATATATATATATATATATATATATATATATGTATATATTATTTATATGTATATATATAAGTGAACATAGAAGTCAACACTTAAAGGCGACAGTCTGTTTCATATATATATATATATATATATATATATATATATATATATATATATAGTACACTTACAAGCAGTTATTGTCAAAGTTGCATTAGACCAGGAAACAGTGGTATTAAAATGTGCTTAATACACATATTAAAAATAAAAATTTGACATGCAGAGCTTTTAAATTTACAAAAAAGTTAGATTTGCCAATCTCGCTATTGGACTTTGAGAAAGATCTATTCTCAGTAATAGACAAAATCAAATTCGCTAAAACTACCAACGATCTGCAACAAAAAATACAAAAGGAGGTTTCAGTGATCAAAAAATCAGATAAGATAATTATCAAAGCAGACAAGACGGCTAACGGTTACGAAAGCGATGCGGATATGTACCGCAAAGCTATTAACAAAAAAGTTAATAAGTTTTATAAAAATGCACCCAACAACTGGGAAAATAACATCAATAGTGAAAAGAAAAATAGCCACTGATCTAAAAATTGATGATAGGATTTACAAATTCCACAAACAAGAAATTTACGATTCCACAAACAACAACCATTTAACACAATTAAAAATCACAAAGCAAATTTCCTAAACATTCCACAATAACGATTACTCAGTCCAACTAAAAACAATATCAATAAAATCATATATAATTTATTTATTTAATAAATTTATAATTTTTGATAAATTGACTGGATAAATTTAAACCATTTTGTAATTTCAGTTTGATGAGGCAGATATTAAAAACTTATCTGTCGAAATAAATTTATTACCGAATTCTTTGATGTTACTTTTTTTCTTTCTTGATGTATATCATATTACTCTGTAAATAAATACATTGAGCTCGTTTCATGGATCTATCTTTTTGATATTTTATATTAAAAAGACCTACTTGGATTATCCTTACCACTTACGGATTTGATATTATATATATATATATATATATATATATATATATATATATATATATATATAGGAAGATTGAAGACCCGAAACCCCTAATGAACCTCGGGTAGAAACATCACAGATGATGTGTACCAAAGCATCCAATAGATGTATTTTACGATATATATATATATATATATATATATATATATATATATATATATATATATATATATAATGAAAAACAAACCACTTTAAGGTACCATTCAGGATCATCAGGTAAAACTTCCAACAACGAATTTGTTGGAAGTTTTACCTGATGATCCTGAATCCTTAAAAAAGGATTTAGGTGAAATAAATTATCGTAATGGTACCTTAAAGTGGTTTGTTTTTCATTACATATTAGCTCTGTCCTCACATTGAGCTCTCAGGATTTCATCCTCTTTGGATTTACCAATTCGGTTTACCAAGTTCCTTATAACTTATATATATATATATATATATATATATATATATATATATATATATATATATATATATAAGATTGATAGACAGACATAATATATAAAGAGAGATATTTGTGGTGGAAACTCACACAGATTTTTACCAATTTGAGACTAAAGAAGACTTAGTTTTAACGATGCACTTTTCATAGTTTCGAGATGCTCTCTGGGGCTTTAATAATTACTAT
>OZ010593.1:3493132-3505632 GCA_963932145.1 Acanthosepion lycidas | reverse complement strand
GCAAAGGAGAAAATAGCAATTGGGACACGGTGACAAAGCTTAATGTTTGACGTTTGGGCGCAGTTGGTCGCCAGCTGTTTGTGAGAGATTAGACTCAAACACATGAATTTGGGGAGACCTTGAACCTTGACAGACACAGAGAGAGAGAGAGAGAGAGACAGACAGACAGACAGACAGACAGACAAAATCTAATGTAAGTATGTATCGTCAGTGCTTGTAATGACCGCCGATACGTTTCTTATTTTCACTGGAAGCGAGAAGATCTGATTGAAACTTTCCAGATCATGAACGGTTTTATTGTTGGAGATTATAAAAAAAAGATTCTTCAAGCTGAGAGACAATATTATTAACACAAGCATAATAATCGTTATCATTCCTTTTTAAAGAGACATGTAAATAGTTGGAACGAACTAAGTAAAGAAGCAGTGAGCTCAAAGAACTCTTAACAAATTCAGACATTTTTTTTTGTAAGAGACAAAATACAAGAACGTCAGTGGAGCGGAGGCGCTATCCATATGTATGGAAGACCTTCTACCCTTGTAACTTTTTACGCTATGTATTACATGCAGGTCGGGTTCAAATAAAGTTTTCGTTAGTTCAAATCCATATTTTGTCAAGATTTATTGACGAAGTCACTTATTTCTGTTTAAATTGATATTTAATAATCAGTCTATGAACCCGTCGGATGATACGATCCTTTGCATAGAACTCCTAGTCATATGCACTGATATTCGTAAGGTTCGGTGATTTTTTTCAGAACATCTTTATAACGCTTATGGGATGGTCGCTTTCCGTTAGGAAGCTTTCCACACAAAACCTAGTTTGGAATCCTGCTGTCGCTAATGCAAGCAGAATGACCACCCCAATGGCAAGATTAGCCGTTTCCTTATAAGGAAATATTTGTCATTGATTGACCGAGCAGCCAGTGTGACTTTCGGTTGAAATTTATAAAATCCTTATTCTAAAATAATTTTTCAGTAAAATAGATTTTATCAAGTCCAATAACTGCTATTGCTCTTCTCAGTATTGATGGAGATTTCCTTCCTAACCTTTTGTTTGAAGTAGTGTGGAATGTCAACATCTTGATTGTATATATATTTAACTATAATTGGATCAATTTCTGGGTACATTCAGCTTTCAGAAAACATTATAAAAAAAACTTTTGTTTTTGTGCTATGTCAGTTCCATCATTTCTCAAATATCGCGTCTTCGCGGACCATTTCAGTTTGTGAGAGTTCGTGTTGCCGTGTCGTGTTATATATTTACTATGTTTGATTCTAAATTTTCTGGTATCCGTAATAGTCTTTACACTTACACTTACACTTTATATAATATAGTATTTTTGCGAGGTTCCGTGGGAATTATATATATATATATATATATATATATATATATAATTGACTGATATATGACAATGCATGTAAAATGGAATATGTGAGAAGCATATGGTTGTTGAAAATAAAATATTTACATCATACAACTGGATTTTACATATTCCTTTTTACGTTTATATATATATATATATATATATATATATATATATATATATATATATATATAAACACGCAGACGCATATATATATATATATATATATATATATATATATATATAATACAAAAACTGGTAAGCAACATTTATTGGATTTGGGTTTATTTTCAATCGTAATGGCTTTATGCACGTTGATTTTGTTGATGAAAGAGAGTAAACAGTAATTCGTTTTCTTTCACCACCTAGATCTTCTTCTTCTTCTTCTTCTTCTTCTTCTTCTTCTTCTTTTATTATTATTATGGTGATGATGATGTAACTTAGGTTTTATACTAACCGACCACTCGTCTTCATTTATTGGTTTAAAATCTATTGAAACTTTTACATCTGCTTCCGGTATCAGACCTGGCAATTCGACTTCCTGTACACTCACATCCGACCCCCCCCAAAAAAAACAAAACAAAACAAAAGAGAACAACACACACACACTGAATGTTTCTTAATACTTCACCTTGATGAACATCAATCATTTTTAGTACCTTATTCACCTCTTCACCTGCCCGCCACTATTTTGCAATCTTCTTAACTATTTTTTTTATTAAATATGCTTTCTGCAGTTAATATGTGAACAGTCGTTTATGAAATCCTATATATATATATATATATATATATATATAATGTGTGTGTGTGTATAACAACCAATAAAACGCCCGCTACTAGGATTTTTGCTGTTATGGCTTCCACTCGTCAAGTAACTTGATAATAAAACTGAATTTACTTGCAGATATCCCATTTTTCTTCAAAGATCGTCCAGATCTTTTTGTATTAATGCAGGCGTCCCCCCCCTGGGCTCCCATCTTATACCAACGTTGCTTCAAATTTTAATCAACGGCCTTCTTGTCCAGTTCTCAACTCGTTATCAATGCTGATGACACTGTTCACTCTTGTCTTAATAGTAAGTCTGATAGATTCGATGGGTTCAAGTTGCCAGCAGATCTAAAAAAAAGAAAAAAAAAGAAAAAAGATCTCCAGTCTGTTGTTAACTGGGGCAAGAAATGGCTTTGTAATTTTAACGCCTCCAAAACGAAACTGCTTTCTTTTAATCGTCTAAGTGAACCTTTTTTTTGCCTTCCATCAGCATGGCTGATGCTAACCTCCAGGAGCGTGACTCTTTGCGCATTTTCTGGCAAACGTTTTCCGCTAACATGAAATAGAAAGATTATATTGAATCAATTGCTTGGTCTGCTGCTAGGAAAATTGGTCGACTGTGTCGTGTTAATTTTTCTCGACAGAATCTATCATACACATTTATAAGTCTACCATTCATCCATGCATTAAATATTGCTGACACATATGGTTTGGTACTTCTGCTATGTATTTAGAGATTCTTCATAAAATCCAAAGGAGAAATATTATTGATCCTGACCTGGCATCCCCATTTCAGTTACTTTCCCACCGCCGTAACGTAGGTTCCTTGTTCCTTTTCGGTAAAGATTTTCATGCTAATTGTTTTGATGAGTTTTCCTCTGGTATATAGACTTTATGGATTTAAGTGAAGTGCTTGATTGGCCGTAAGGTCTTATAATTTTGTAGTTGAAATTGCTAGATGTAACCGTAATTTCTATGCTAACGGTTTCTTCTCTCACACTTCCCACTTGTGAAATTCTCTACCGGCTTATTGCTTTCCAGTCAACTTTGATGTTCAAAATCTTTTTTGTTAATATAATGTTCCTTCAGGATGTAGGCGATAATCGAATGGTTTACCGTTGCTTCCTACACGGTTTTCAATTCAGAATTGTCCTTCTTCTAGACTTGTTTTCCTCTCAAGACTACAGAGTCCAGTTTACCCTGCTATTTGACCTCTAGCTGATTGGTAGAAGAGATAGATATTTCCGGAGGATATTTGTGCGAACTTTGAATCAGCTCGTCGACTCCATTTTACGAAACAATAACCATTACGCTACGGCACATTCAAATATTCATCGTCATCCTCAATGTCAATCGCATGACCACGTGTGGTCGTAGGGTCACTGACCAGTTCATTGTAGGTATTTGGGTTGAGACGTGGTGAGGTATTCATTCATGCGTAGCGTGTCTTGGGCAAATAGACCTGTCGGAATCCATCCATCTCCAGATCAAACTACAGCTGATGTCCTCCAAACTGAAAGCTCGCCTGTGTCACGGACACCTGGGCGTTGATTATATCCGGAAATCTCCTGTCCTTGCCGTTTTCAGTCTAGGAAGCCCTTTGGCCATCGATGACGTTTCATCGCCGCACTGGTTGCATGCATAGCCACGGAGCCGAGCCGAGCCTACCCAATTGAGCTAGATGCGCGATAACCGTACAAGAAGGTTAATCCACCCTTTAAACGGTTCTGGTTTTAATCCTACTGTGTATCTAGCCACAGTCCTCACTAGAAAAATGACAGCTGGGGAAACCAGTTTAATCAGCGATAACTCGTCTAAGTCGTAGGTAGAAGTGGGCTGTATAGTAGCAATAGTACAGGCAGAGTGACCTGAAGAGACTTGAAATATGGTTCTACAGAAGGATACTGAGGATACCATGGATCGAACATGTGAGCAACGACGAAGTTTTAGAGTAAAAGAAAACAGAAAGGAAACATACATAACATCAGGAAGAGCCATTTGAAATTTCTAGGGCGCATAATGAAGAAAGACGGCTTAGAAAATCTGAAACTCATATGATAGATTGAAGGCAAGAGGGACAGAGGAAAACAACGTATAACCTACCTACTGAGCTTCGGTAAACGGATGGCGGAACAAAGTTTAGGAGAGATAACAAAAAGACAAAATTTATTAAGAGCTACGAAGTGACATAAAATTGTGGCGAGCCATGACCGCCTACGCCCTGAAGGGACGCAGTACATAGAAAGAGACTTCATTATAATAATTGACCTAAATGCCACCGCCAAAAATGTTCAGCTCCAGGGCGGACCGCTGCTCTAGTGTACTCGAGGTTCGCTAATTCCTCATCCAAACCTCAAGACCAAAGAATACTGCGTTCTATGAAGGCTAAGTGTTGCTCACCTTTTATGAAGCAGGTATTCAACGTGGCAAATTCTGGAAAACATGTTGACTTGTTTATCAGAGAATTTGAGAGGAGAAATAGAGAATTGAATTCCTCATGGGATAAATTGAAAGCAAGAGGGAGAGAGGAAAACACCGCATAATCTACCCTACTGAGCCTGAGTAAATGGAGTGCAAAACAAGGTTAAGGAGAAATAACAAAAAGACAAAATTTATTAAGAGCTATGAAGGACAGGAAATTGTGGAGAGCCATGATCGCCTACGTCCTGAAGGGGCACAGTACATAAAGAAGAATAATTATTCTGGTATAAAAATAAATTTTCTATTTACATCGCAGCAGTAGCCTGCGTGTGGTTGCTGTGGCCCTATACTCATCAGGGGGTCTACAGGTTTCAGAGAGATTCAAATTAAATATTCAGGTAAAAACGGGCAGGTAGCAAGAAAGAAAATGCTAGAGGGAGCGACAGACAAAGCAATCATTATTTACATCCGGTAGGCCGCCATCAGTCTTGAGGAAAATCAATTTGCGTTAATTTTCTTTCTTGCTGCTGGTTTGAAATGTTAGGTCCTCAGATCTTGTTAAGTACTGCGTCTCAGCGTGCGTTTGGCAAATCAAAGCGGGCCCGCCTGTTGCTTTTCCCCATTTGCGCCCGTAACACACATAGACATCCTTGAATGCATCGCTATTGGAAAATAAAAAACAGTTCTCAGTGAACGCAATGCGTTTCCAAGTTTGGTTTACTCGGGGATGGGGAGATCCACACGACGAGCAACGCACTCGTGCCATTTACGAGTGTTTCAACAAAGATTACCCGCCTTGTAGCAGAAGTAGTTTGTATTTACTATTGGCGTCAGTAGTTGGTGTTCGAGCACCGGTAAAAGCTAAGATTTCGAACGTTCATTTTCAAGGTAAAGAGGAAAAATTGGCGTAACCACCATCTTTATGTGGAACTAGAACAGTCTACTCCAGCGAGCGAAATAAAGGGTTCAGTTCGACTTTCCAACCATTTCAAGAAGGCTGGAGCGTACAACAGCTGAAATGTTGTGATAAATATGGCAACAAAGATGAGGACAATAGTCCGAATAATATAAATAGTGTAAATAATATCTCATCTCAGAAATATAGACAGATGCTGAAGGGCCGAAATATTCGTTCTCTGACAGGAATCGAACCTGTATCCAATGCGGAATCGTCATTTAGCCTGACGTGCTTTTACCGATTGAGCCACAGAGGAGCGTTTCGGTTAGCAAGGTCGATTTTACTGTTTTTAAACTACAGTTCTCCAGGATTTTCTTTCGTACATTCATATCTGCTCGATGCGTATCCAAATGTAAACAAATGACGTCACACATGAAATGGACAAAGTCCGACAATTATTTTATACGTTTTTTTTATAGATACAAATATTTAAATAAATGCTCTGTTTATAATAAACAGTATTAACGGCATTCACCGGCCTGAATGTCCGAGAAATTTTCATAGAAAAATATTTGTATATTGTCCATTCTATAATTCAAAATATGTTTCAGCTTTAAATAACCCGCAAAAAGGGTTGACAAATCGTAAAAGAAAAATCATTTCACTGAATATGTTCGTATATAGGAGAGTTCCTCCTGTAGAACACGTTCATATTGTGAGAAATACTTCGTAGGATGTGTTTCTATATCTGAGCGTTCCTCCCGTAGGATGTGTTCGTATATGTGAGAGCTCCATGATACTTTGTTTTGCTAAATGATTTAGGTCTGCAAGATGTTTCAAACAACTGATTACCAGGTTTGAAACCCTACCGTGAGCGTCAAATACTGACTTTTTATATGGACACAATTACATTAATTTAGACATTGTCAAAGTGTTATTTGTCACTTCCGTTATCCTTTGTGGTTAAATGAAAGATTAACAGAGTTCTTTGTGATCTGTCTCTCAATGTGCAGACGTTTTATGAGTGTGGATGTGTAAATAATAGTCCATGTCTGTGTAGAGTGTTTTGAAAGAGAGAAAATAGCTTTTCATACGCTAATATATACAGTTAGGGAAACACTTTTCTCTTCCTTACTAGTTACCTTACTGAACTCGACATTCTGCAGAATGACGACATCTTGAATGTTACTTTAAGTATACCTTATATTCCTCATGCCAGATTAGTAAAACTCGTTAAAAATTATTGCGGCAGATAAAATGATTTTTTTGTTTCTTCTTTTATGTGCAGTGTCCCTTCAGGACGTAGGCGATTATGGCTCTTCACAACTTCCTATCATTTGTAAATTTGTATATATATATATATATATATATATATATATATATATATATATATAATAAAAATATAATTTTAAAGTATGCTATATTTATGGGTAAAAGCTCAATGTCATGGATATAGCGTTTGCAAATATAAAAGTCGACACTTAGATCAGCACCTGGCTCCGACCAACGCAATATTCAAGTATCAAACAGACTATCGGCACTCAGAGTTAACCTCATTATTCACACACACACACACACACACACATATATATATATATATATATATATATATATATATATATATATATATAAAACTATGAACCTAAGGAGCCAGGCAAACCTACCTAGGTTTCACCTACGCTATTCGTCAGGGTACACTTTATTTAGTTAGTTTTGCTTTACTCGTTTTGGAGTTTTTTTTTCTTTGGACTCTGAGCTTGGATTCTGGACGATTGCTTTCGCCTCAATTACATGATCTTAGGTCTTTCTTTTTTTATCCCTTATTTTTCCTTGGGTATTGCTTTGTTCATTTACAAGCCAAAACACCTAAGGTTTTTCCTGACGAGTATAATTACTTATATTTATATTATATATATATATATATATATATATATATATATATATATATATATATATATAGGTAATATGAGAACGAATAGAGTACAATTACAACGTTCGTAACATTTAATTTAAAAGATGGCTCAATACAAAGTAGAGCAATATTATTTATTATAGGATATTTACATCGAAAAACGTCGAAATCGCTACACAACTGCAGTCGTTCACTCGCCAGTAAATTACAATCTGATGAGATGTATTTGATGCGCATCAAACACGACTGCAATTCTGTAGCTATTTTGACATGTAGGGTTTTCCCATTTCAACTCTTTAAGCTTCTGCAAAGTTTACTTTGCAACATGAGGTCTTGTGTTGTGGTAGAGGAAAATCTCACTTTTTCGATTTGCCAAAATCGGCCGTTTTTCTTGAACCCTTTTCTTTTCAAATGGCGAAAGACAGTTGAGATATCGATTTTCAAACTCTTCTGTCGAAATCATCGGTTTATTCTCTCCGATGTCAAGCAGGGTATCTTCATCGACGCCGGAGGTTCGCCTGGAGAGTGGTAGATCGTTTAACTTAAAACAACCATGACGAAATCTGACAAACCACTTTTTGGGCCGTCCGAAGAGCTGGAGAATTTTTAAGGCAATTCATCCCAAGCAAGGCGGGAGTGCCATTAGCACGCAAGGCGTTACAGAGAATTGAGAATAAGAGTAAAGAGGGCGTGTTTGAAGAAATGGTATATAGAAGGACGGGGAACAAGCTCAGGGTGTCAGATGTCGATTGACATTACACTTGAATATTTGAAGATTATAGTCATCGGGGAAATGAGTAAGGGGAAGGGAGTTCCACAGACGGGAAGTGATGGAGAAGAAACTTTTTGAGAAGAAGAGACGGTTACATTTAACCATTTTGACAGTGAAAGGGTGCGACCGAGATGCCAGTCTGGTAGCTCGTTTAAATTCATGTAGTCCGGGAAGTAACTCGTTGGAACAATTTCCGTGAAAATATTTGTAGAAGAGACAGAGGAAGGCCACAGCACGTCTGTAGGATATCGATTGTAGACTAGATGCTAGATCAGGACCTATCACATTGCATATTCATCTCTGGATTTTGTCAAGGAACTCGAGGCGTACAGCGGGAGCACCAGACTATATATGACAGCAATATTCCATGCAAGGACGGATGGTTGATTTATAGATTTGAAAGATGGATTTTTTTTTGTCGCAGTTCCGAACACTTACACCTTTTCGAAATTCATGGGGCATAAAATATGGTGAAATTCTAACTCTTCATCGTTCATCTTTAAGGCATTCATTTGTGAAGAATACGTCAGTATTCAATAAGTTTGATTCTCAACTGAACGATGAAAAGTTTTAATCTAGAAATCGGCACCAAAACAAACACACGTGTCAATTTGCGGTCATTTTATATTAACAAAAAGAAAAAAAAAACTATATATTCAATACTTTTGAGCGTAACTGTAACATTGACGACCTCTAAAACTAAGCTCGCAACGTTCCATTATTATCGAACAGACCCTGAAACTTTAATGTCTATTGAGAGTCAATTTTACCTCAGATCTCAAATGCAATTCATATATACGATCCGTCGCTGGAAAAATACTCTATCTTAACAAAAATCAAATCAGACCAGACCCAAAATGGAGCATTGCCGGTATATCGGGACTGGAGCCAACCTAATACTTACTTTACAGCCTTGATGGAGTGCAAAAGTGATTACGCGGGCTTGCGGTTTATACAATCAAGAAACGCCGTTACCGACTTAAAAAGTGTGTGTGTGAATGGATGATAGAGAGTGTAGTAAAAGTACAGCAGGAAGATATGGATAGCCATGATCACCCACATTACGAAAGGATATCTCATATGAAAAGAGAAGTTTAGAAGCAGTGAACATAGGCATCTTTTGTATAATATCATTTTAAATTTTAAATATCAAAATGTGTAATACGCTTTTTGATTAAATAAAAAGCGCATTATTTCCAGAAGATAGTGATTTCATATTTTCCTATTTTAGTTTTAAATACAGAAATTTAAAAAAAAAAAAAAAAAAAAAAAAAAAAGAAATGTAGATAATATTAATAAAAAACGGTGACCTGTTGTTCGTCAGTACCACCCAGTTCCGGACTGTTTTGCATATTTTGTGCGCTTACATCATCCCTTAAATCTGTCGCCGTTACGTTAGAATGGTCCCTGAAAAAAAAAAAAACAAACAAAATAAAAACGCTTACTCATACATTCGTAATATAGCTTGTACTTCCTCGTTGAAAACATTAGCGCTATTGGTAATCGTCGTTTTATGTCTCACCTACATAAACATATCTACAAATAAATACTTGTGTTTTTCTTAGATCTTTCAAGGATTGTCATGGTGTTGTGTTTTTGTTTTTTAAGTTAATGCAAACGCTGCTTCATTTCCCGCCATCTTACTGATATGACAACAACGATGCTGCCAGGTCATCCGAGTATTAAAAAAGGTAAATTACAGATTATGGGTGTGATAAGTTTCCGGTTTCTTCATTCTTTTTGATTTTCTAGCCTACATAAATAAAATAAAATAAAAGGGATTTAAAAGAGCCAGAAATATTTTTTAAAATATGAGGTGGGTGTATACGTAGACATATATGTACACATCTATCTACCTTTCTTTCTTTCTTTCTAGCTATGATGATAATAATAATAATAATGATAATAATAATAATAATAATAATAAAGATCGTTAACGCCTAACAAAACACATAGTCCAGCAAATTACTGGATTTTAAATAGGTTTTTGTAAACAGGGTGCTTAGAAAATGTAGCAACAATTGTTAATAGATTAAGGAAAAGTTCAAAGACATATCTTCAACTTTCGCGAATACACCGCTAATCATGGTCATATAAATAGAATAGATTTATCTGACCCTGACGAGTGGTGTATCTGCGAATTTTGAAGTCGAAAAGTCATTCTATCTATCTATCTATCTATCTATCTATCTATCTATCTATCTATGTCAATAACTTTCAGTCTATCAACAGTCATTTCAATATGTAGCACCTACGTCTAACTGGAACAGACATATTAAAGATAACTTATGACACATACATTGTGACAGAATTGTCAAATCCTCATCCCAATCAAGGCGATAAAACCACTAAGACACAAAGAGTTACTGAGCGTGAGAGAATCTAAGGAAAACACATTATAAAGGAGAGGACAATAAAAGAATATGAATTAAGAAAATAACGATTGGCATTGCATTTAAATTTTTGAAGATCGAAGTTGACTGGAAAGCAAGAAGCTTCAAGAGAGTTCCACAAGCGAGAAGTGCGAGAGAAGAAACTGTTAGCATAGAATTTATGATTACATCTAGTAATTTCAACTGTAAAAGAGACCTTGCTGCCAATCTAGTAGTACGCTTAAATTAGAAAGTTTAGGTACCAAAGAGGAAAGCTCACCAGAACAATTTCTATGAATATATTTATAGAAAATGCACAGTGAAGCTACGTTAAGGGGATGAAAAAGGGTCTGAAGCCGAGATGCCAGGTCAGGACCGATAACATTACAGGTTATTCCTTGGAATTTATCAAGACTCTCTTAAATACATAGTAGAAGGACCAGACTAGATGTGTTAAAAACATTTTTACTAGAATAATTGATACAAGCAAAATTAGTCATGTTATATTACTTTCTGTTGCACTTAGTCAATTTGTATCATTAATAAAAATTCTGGTACCAAAAAACACATTGGCTTCTCCATGTACTAAGTTACACGTCAGTATAAATACATTTTTGGAAGATTTAAATTCATAATTGAGACATCGTAAATTTTGTTAAAGGTGGCAAGTGTCAGTATAAATTTGGTATTTTCTGGGGTTAGACCGGGTAGAAGTTGTTGTTGAGATCCTGGGGTGTCTCCAGTCTGTGTCATTTTAGTGTCTGTCAGAAAACTTAGATACAAATGTGACTTTAGAAACATATATAAACAAATCAAAAGAGAAACTAAAAAAGAAAGCAAAAGAAAAATGAGAGAGAGAGAGAGAGAGAGAAGGGAGATATAGTGAGACATAGGTTGTGATATAACGATAGAGAGAGTGTCTGAGAAAGAGAGAAAATGAAAGAGATATAGAAAGGGGGAGAGAATTAGAGACAGAAAAAGATAGAGTGATTGAATGAAAAAGAGGAGTAGAGAAAGAGAGAAAGAAAGCGAGGGAGGGAGATAGTGCGAGAGAAAAAATAGGTTGTGATAGAACGATAGAGAGAGAGGGAGAGAAAGAGAGAGGGAGGGAGGGAGAGAAAGGAGGGATAAAGAGAGGGAAAGGGAGAGAGAATTAGATAAAAAGACAGAAAAAGAGTGAGTTAGAGAATGAAACAGAAAGGTAGGAGAGAAAGAGAGAGGGGAAGGAAGGGGGGTATACAGTGAGAGAGAGAAATAGGTTGTAATAAAAAGATAGAGTGAGATAGAGAAAAGAGAGTGAAAAAGAGAGAGAAAGGCAGAGAGAACTAGATAAAGAAACAGAAAAAGAGAGTTTGAGAGAATGAGAAAGAAGAGTAGAAAAAACGAGAGAAAGATAATAGAGTGATAAAAAAAGAATGGAAGAATGAGAAGTGTGAGACAGGTGGGGAGAGAGAGATAGGGAGAAAGAGAGAGGTTTATTTCTATAACAATAATGTTGAGGATGTCTTATGCAAATAAATGTACTGATCACAAAAATCCCCTTTGTTTTACTCGTCTTAGTAAGATCCCTGTTACACGTTTTCAGTGAGGATCGAACCCTAATTATGTTGGTAATAACCAGTAATATATATGACATCCTCCTCCTACTACCTTCAGCATCACATATCGTAATGTGCATAAAAAAACGTTAGAACTAGATTAACAAGGGCGTTTATGTTTACCTACGAGATTAACCACTTCTCGCACGCCATTTACAAGCCTTCAGGAAAATGAGAAGATAGGGAAATACGTTCCACATAGACTCAGCCTAAGGAAGATTCTTTAGTACAGTTATCTTTCTTTTCTTATTCGACATACACAAAATTTAACTTTGGAAAAATATTTAATGAGAATAAAATTAGAAAAGGAAGAAAATGTTAGTTAGATCCATGAGACCCAGCAGCGCCTTTAATATCTCAGCCTAAAGAGAATTTACTTTGGGGAGGGGAAAG
>OZ010593.1:3183132-3488132 GCA_963932145.1 Acanthosepion lycidas | reverse complement strand
GCTATTAATTTATGATCAATCCGCTTGAACATTTTCCAAGAGCTACCACTTCATGTTGACAGAATGTATTTGCCTACTCGACAAAACCCAATCTTGTTGGGTTAGATTAGTAAATCTAACGATAATTTAATACTCTTTGGGTTATCTCATTTTGAATATAAGTCCAACTGGACAACAATCACAAAGAAAAAAGTTAGAAAAATGGTAGACGAAGGACGTGTTTACACCAGAATCTAAAGATAGACATAGGTCTCGTTTGCACGAGACGGAAAAGGTAGACATAAGTTTGGTTTGCACAAGTAGCAAAAGGTAGACATAGGTCTCGTTTACACTAGTCGAAATATAGACATAGGTCTCGTTTGCACCTGTGGCAAAAGGTAGACATAGGTCTCGTTTGCACCTGTGGCAAAAGGTAGACATTTTACTCGTTTGCACCTGTGGCAAAAGGTAGACATTTTACTCGTTTGCACTAGGCAAAAGTTAGTCATAGGTTTGGTTTGCATGAGTGGCAAGAGGTAGACATAGGTATTGTTTGTGCTAGAATCAAAAGCAAGATATGGATCTTGTTTGCACGAGATTTAAAGAACTTAGAGATAAACCCGTTTGATACCAGAGTAAGAAAACTTAGACATAGGTTCAGTTTTCGCAAGTGTAAAACAGGTAAACAGATGTTCAGTTCACGCTAGTCAAGTAGTTAAACAGAGGTTCACATTATACCCGGGTCTGCGAATACCAACTCGAAAGGTTGACTCCTTTTTCTTGGGAGGAGATCTTACTCATCTACAAGGAATGAAGACAACATATTCTAAGGCGCTTTAACAGGGTAAATTAATTTCTCGTAATAAGTTTAACTCGTAAGGACCCAAGACAGAAATATCGAAATATTCGATTAAAAACCCAAATTAAGCTCATGGGGATAATTGTTTTATATAAATATTTACATTGTTAAGAAGGCAGTTTTGAAATTATAAACAACAACTTCATCGCAAGATGGCACTGGTTGGCAAAGTCAGCAATAAAACGTACATCCACCTCACATCTTCCAATTCGTCGGAGAGAGAAATCATAATTTCAAGTACCATTGAGTCATTTACTCAAGATTTCAAAAGACGCTAAACCTTTAGTTACAGGTTCAGACTTGTATGTAACATTTATTTTCGTCTCCACCTCACCACATCTATATTAATTGTTGAACTTCCCAAACGATTTATTGCATCCAAACAATATATATATATATATATATATATATATATATATATATATATATTTCATCCGGATGAGATGGAAAACTTACTTCTATATATATATATATATATATATATATATATATATATATATATATATATAGGTATCTCCAAAAAATTTCTACAAAACAGCACACCATGATGAAAAAAGGCCCTAATAAAAACAAAGTTTTATCGCCAAAATGTTTATGTGATTATTAAAAGGAAAGCCCAAAGTATTTTTCTAGCACGTTCGAAATTTTGGGAAAAAACTTGTTTTTCTTGCATCAGCGGGTGAGCAAAAGATTGGTATAAGGATTTTTAGTGTCTTTGTTGGCCTTAAAACCCCACGGTTTTGGAAATTCTTGCAAAAATCAAATAATTGTCGGATTTTAATGAAATTATCAGAACTTAATCACAAATGAATGAAATTATTTTTTGAAATTTTCTTTTGTCAGAAAATCTTGATAAAAATATTTTTTTACATCTGTTACTCCTACTTTATTAATTTTATGAAATTTCGAGAAATTAAAATTTCAGCCTCTTCATATTTGCATTAGTTAAAAGCAGGACTCGGAAAATTTAAATCATCAATTTGTTTTTTCAAACAGAAACAACATTTACCGAAAATCTGATCTGAATCGTAAAATAAAAAAAAATGCAATAAAACTAAGATATTATTTAATTAGAAAAGCTTTTAATTGTTTTTCTAAATAAGATATATTAAGAACACTATTGTGTTAAAAAAAAGTTTTTTCGATGAATAATGAATTTTTACAAGAATTGTTTTCATTATTTTTTAAATTAGAAAAAAATTATTAAGTTTTAAATATGCAAAAATTCCGTATTAATTTCAGCCTTTTAGATAATATTATTATAAAGTAAAAATTACATTTACTAATCATAAATGGGAAAGCTTAATACCAATCATCAAACATCAATATTTTAAAAAGATTTTTTAATTTTTTTGTATACGTATAAACGTGCCCATTTTTGCAAGTACAGACGATCATACGCGACATTATCATAAAATAAGTGCGATAACTATAGTAAATTTAAAGTCAAAATTTTTCAAATTCAGTAAAACATTTGATTACGGAGAATATTTTCCTAAACTTTTAAAATTACTGAGTACTTGAAATTATAGAAAAAAACGGAGTCACATCATTTTCTTAAATTATATTTTACAATAAAGTCTCCGTAAAACAACATTCGAATCAGTCATCACGTTGTTACCACGTCAACATAGCTACTATCGGGTTAAAAAAATGCATTTCTGCGATGATATTTTAAACTTAAAGTAAATAATATTTGTTTCAAATTAGATTAATTATATTTTAAATTAGCTAATATTCCTCAAATAAAGTTTTAGAAAAGTATTTTATTTTTGGAAGATTTTTACGGCATTTCAGGTCAGCATGCATTTCAACATGATTTAGTTTTCTATGCTCAATAGCAAGGGAATATATTATAATCACCTGCATTACTTGTATGACAATGAATGGCTGAAATTTGACGTTAATTCTTCCTCGGCTAAAATTTATCCTCCTCCGTTTGAAATTGCTCGTATTGGAAAGGAGCCAAATAACTCCTGTGTGAAAATAAATTTTCTTTATTTGCAAAGTTAAGCTTGTTGTCTGGTAACAAACTCAACTTGTAGGTCATTACTAATGAGTACGAACTTTATTGGTTATCTCTCTGTCTCTCTGTCTCTGTCTCTGTCTCTCTCTCTCTCTCTATATATATATATATATATATATATAACAGAGTATATAATGACAGTAAATATGCGTAGACACGTATAATTTACAGTCAACAATTACATTAGTTGTTCATTGTTCAAGACACTTGGAAAAGCTCATTCATCGATAGCAAATTAATGGCTTCTATCTATCTATCTATCTATCTATCTAGTTAGCTAGCTATCTCATTCAGTCTCTCTCTCTCTCTCTCTATTAACCCGAGTTTCATTATTATCTATCTGTCCCAGTTTTGTCATTATCTATCTATCTATCTATCTATCTATCTATCTATCTATCTATCTATCTATCTATCTATCTATCTATCTATATCTCTCTCTCTCTATATATATATATATATAACAGAGTATATAATGACAGTAAATATGCGTAGACACATATAATTTACAATCAACACTTACATTCGTTGTTCATTGTTCATGTGACTTGAAAAAGTTTATTTGTCAATAGCAAATTAATGGCTTCATCTTCTCTCGATAAACAAATTTATAGATGTGTCTTTATCCTTTTTTTTTAATAAAGTTACTCTCCTCCGCATATTTCCTTATAATTGACAAAACATACATATACGAAAGCTTAGTGGTATTAATATATGAAACACTTAATACCACTGGCCTTCCATACACTGCAAATGTTGGTTAACTCTTAGATAAACAATATAAATAACTTTTTCTTTCACTGACCCATTTTTTAGAAATAAAAAATTAAAGAATTTATTTTTTACTTTGAAAATGAGTATTTTTGCGTTTTGTTTAATATCAGAGCATGAAAAAATTTCATATGCACGCTATTAATCCAAGAGAACACTGTTCATGGCGAAAATATTCAGGTTTTTTCGGGGGTGGAAGGATAAATGAAAAGATATGAAATACTGGTGCTTTCGTTCCTTGCAATAGGACGGAAATGATCTATGTATGTATGTATGTATGTATGTATGTATGTATCTATCTATCTATCTATCTCATTCTGTTCATTATCTATCTATCTATCTATCTATCTATCTATCTATCTATCTATCTATCTATCTATCTATCTCATTCTGTTCATTATCTATCTATCTATCTATCTATCTATCTATCTATCTATCTATCTATCTATCTATCTATCTATCTCATTCTGTTCATTATCTATCTATCTATCTATCTATCTATCTATCTATCTATCTATCTATCTTATTCAGTATATCCAAAAGCAAAATGGGATTTGAAGTGTCTTCTCTGGTATGATGGCCACCATGCTTACGTTCTTCATAAAAAAGAGGTCGTCATTTGTTGACGCACTCTTTCAGTTTTCTACCGACAAAATGACGTCATTATGAATGCGGGCGTTTCTCTTTACGGATTCTTTAACTAAAATCATGGCCCCTTTTCTTCTTCCTTTTTTTTTTTTTGGAGCGCGTTCTACAAATTCTCCTTTTTTTCCTCCCCCCTTTTTGTTGTATTTTTGGTTTATAAAAATGTTACACCCCATTCGAATTCTTCAATTCTATTTTGATCGTATTTTTCCTTTATTCAAAAATACCAGATTCTATTTATTTTTGTACCATTTGGTGTTTATTAAAGTATAAATACTATTTAGCTTTAAAATTAGGATTGTTTATCTCTGGTATTTTCAAGTTCTCTCTGAGAGTAGAGTAAGTTTCAACTCTTCATTTTTATGTCCTCATCTGTTACCACTAAACTAAATCTGTTTCTCATTGTTGTGGATAATTTAATATTGACCGGAACAAAATGTCCTTCAAGATAACTTCAATTTAATCTTTATTTATAGATACTATGTGAATATATACGCTGATACCGAAATTGGAAATTTGCTTTTCTAGATGAGATATACTGCAAAAATTAATTTTTACAGAACTAGAATTTCTTTTTGTTGAAATTTTCACAATGTTTGCTATTGTTGAAGTTATCGCTAACATTTTTTGTCGAGATTTACAAAGTCTAAGTTTCGTTCAATTTCGCAAACCAATCGATGAAATTTGAATAAAGCTGATTTGTTTGGAAAAATCCTTTGACAAAAACCCTACTTCGCAGTTGAATAATTTCTTTAATTTAAGTTAATTTTATAGGACTTCATGGCAAACAATATTTTTTAAGATTTTTTTTCCTTTTTAACAGCGAATTCTTACTCTTGAGCATGCAACATAGAACTGGACATGCGTAAATATTTTTTTCTGGGGCCAAATTCCAAGCGTTTATCCTTGTGATGTGTTTATAATTCTCGCAAACGTAGGGCGAACTGGAAATTGGATTCTTGTATGTATAAAAGTTTTAAAACCTCAAAGAAAAGATATGCAAAAAAACCCAAAAAAAAACCCAAAACCAAAACCAAAAAAAAAAAAACGATATTGAATTTTTATTAAATAAATATTTGTTATTTTAATCATTAAATTATATTTTAAATAGTCGGAATATGTTAAATAATAAAACTTTGAATTTAAAAAAAAAATGAAAGTTTATTGTACTAAGATACGCACCCTAGTAAAACCAATTGTACTTTGTACCCCGCCCCCCAACCCCAGCCTTAATTGTTTGCACTTCTCCCTAAAATTTGGTTTCGAGCGGTGGGTGACGGACGAACGAGTAGACTAACAGAAGTCTCAGAATTTTATATATAAAAGGCTATAATGGGGTGGGGACACATAGAAGATTGAACCAACTACCAGTGGCCTGTTTGACTAACTTGCTAATCAGATCTCTGTAACAGGCATCCTCTTAGGTTCATATTAAATTTAATCTAAAATAGTGATTGGTTGGTTTGTTTTTATGCGTTATTTAATATATATATATATATATATATATATATATATATTTAAATATTTAAAGTCGAAACATTTTGGATTGAAAGAATAATTCTTTATTTTTTTTTCAATTTTTGAATGAATATTTCATTAATTTGTTTTTCGAACAACAATTATTTTTCTAGATATAAGTCTTATTATTTAACTCATTGTTGAGGGGGGAGAAAATTTGTGTGTCAATGAGTGTATTGAACTATAGTGAGGCACTGAGTGAAATTGGTTTGCTAAGCATCTATTTGCGCCTAACATTCCTTTCTCTGAGATGTTAACGAATCTCGTAAAAGTTGGACCCTAAACGAATCGGTCCTCAATCCTGAACTCAACACTTGTGCTAAACCTGCGAATACTTAATCAGACATGAACAACGAATATTCAAGTGTCTTAAATTACTTCTTCACACAACAACCGCTGTCTTTCTCTTTCTTACGTATAATTATCTGAGTTAAATTCCACAAAATTAGGTTGTCGGAGGTCGCCGATGTCCACATTGATAGTGTTTGCTATAACCTAAATATAAGCGTAAAATCAGTTCATTAATGTGAGTTGAAAAGAACAATTAGTTGACTGTCTCTGGTCGTACGTCATTTTGTTCTGTGTATGGTAGCTTGATGGTTAAAACATCGGACATGAACCTCTGCGTTCTCTCACTTCTATTAAATACGCTTAGATTAATAAGACTAAGAAATAATATAAAAAAATCATTTCACCAGAACATCAAACGCCTAGAACGATTCCAGTAAACGAAGCCCCGAAGAATCCTTCGCGTCAGTTGGGAGGACCGCATGACCAACAACGAGGTTCTCTCACGGACATCTTTGTCCAGCATCGAGGCTATCACATCCACTTGTCGGGTCACGTGTCAAGATTGCGTTCCACTCGACTCCCAGGTATCATCCTGTTTGGAGAACACGCCAGCGGCAAGAGGCTACGTGGGGGCTCAAAACGACGCTTCAAGGATCAGTTGAAAACATCACTGATGCAGGTCAACGTCGACCCTGCGAAACCGTTGCTGCAAATCGGTTTTTCTGGCGTAGGAGCATCTGAGGGGAGATGGAGACTTTCGAGTCCAACCGTCAGCATGAAGAGGATTTGCGACATGCTGTCACGAGGGCACGAATCGCCCAGGCGTGTCCACCACCCACACTTCTCTATGACTCCTGCTCACGACTCTTCAGGAGTAGACTGGGCCTTCACAGGTATTTCCGTTACCATCACCAGAGGGGAGAGGATGACGATCCCGATGTTCGGATGCGAGCAGGTGCCGACGACGACGAATAAAATCAGTTTTTTTTGTTTACGTCTGCTGATTAGTGAAACATTTCAAGGTAAAAACTTTCCATGTTTTGTTGGATGCTCATCCTATAAATAAAGCACAACTTGACCTGGGAGGATATATATATATATATATATATATATATATATATATATATATATATATATATATATATATATGTGAGTATTTTGGCAGCAATCCTTCTTTCATGAAAATTGAAATGAGAAATTTTATAAAAAAGTAAATCAAAGCACTCTGTCTGTTGTATTCAATGAAATGTGCATATATATATATATAGATAGATATATAGATATATATATGCACATTTCATTGAATACAACAGACAGTGTCCTTTGATTTATTTTTTATAAGATTTCTCATTTCAATTTTCAATATATATATATATATATATATATATATATATATATATATATATATATATATGTATGTATATATATATAGATAGATAGATAGATATATGCACATTTCATTGAATACAACAGACAGTGTACTTTGATTTACTTTTTTATAAAATTTCTCATTTCAATTTTCAATATATATATATATATATATATATATATATATATATATATATATATATATATATATATATATGTACATACCTATATATATATAGAGAGAGAGATAGATTTAAACAAAACGGTTGTCATGTTATACCTTAGGTACCTTTCGACCAACACTTTTTTCAAAGGTATACGTTGGCAAATTGGGAAACAATCAAATACACAATCAATATAACGAATGAAGAGGGAAAGTTGGAACTCGATTTAAAAAAGAGAAAAATTTAAATTACAAATAAAATTCAAAAGGGCGTGAAAATAACAAGTTCCATAAGAGTATAAAAAGGAAAAAAGACACGCACAGTCCCTCCGACAGGCGTAATGAGCGTACAAAATGCTCCTTCTGTCTGCACAGGCTAGGCTGATGAAATGTTATAAATACAGCCTCCAGGACTATATATATATATATATATATATATATATATATATATATATATATATATATATATATATATATATCGCGTAACGACATTGCTGACATTTTCGTAGCTGCTGAATGAACTTTGAACTGAACGCTGTAAAATCTATTGCTTTCGTTTTTTTCCCCTTCTTTTTGTTGTCAGTGATTAACTCAGGTGTTTAAATGCAATTCTCATAGATACCGTTTCTGCATTTCTTAAATGTTTTATAATATGACAAAAAATGGACAAGGTACCCCTAAGGTCTGGACATGCAGGCAAAAATGCATATTTTCACGATATGAAATTATCAACAACATTTTATTGAATTGGAATATTAACAAATAACATCTTCAATATGATTTCCAACATTTGTGATGCAAAGGCTGATGTGCTTTGTAAGCAACCATGTTTAATTTGTGGAGACAAAAAAATATATAGTTAATGAGATTTCTTATGTGTCCAGACTTTAGGGACACACCCTGTATAATGACAATATTGGGATTATGAAAAAAAAAAAAAAAAAAAAAATTTAACACAACGTTATTACACTGTTGATCAATGGTGGAAGCCAACGAACTGGAGGTGATACGCCTTTATTTTAAAGTTTTGTTATTAGTTAATAATTTGATTGATTTCTTTTTTTTTGACGGCTTATCAACCTTTCCAGGTTATTTAAAGCCGGAAACTATTTTTTGAAAGTAAAATTTCTTTAAAAATAATGATGATTTACTGATAAGAAGCCATATTAATTAACCCATAGCTGGAGGGTGGGCTAGAAGTGGGAGATTCATACCTTTCACAAGGATATTTTCGCGTAGGTGAATATAACGAACCCAACTGAAATTGGAACTTGGCTTTCCGATTTCGAGCAGTCATCAATTACACCAACCGCACACCCAAGTTTACAGCACCTGGTATTTCCAAGCGGTCACCCATCTAGGTACTGACCAGGCGCGACGTTGTTTAACTTCGGTGATCATACGAGAACCGGTATTTCAACGTGATATAAACGCAAGCCGCAGTTAATATAAAGTAACAAACACTGACTGCAGTCTGAACAAAATTCCTGCCTGTTTGTTTGTCTGTCTGTCTGTCTGTCTATCTATCTATCTATCTATCTTTTTGAAGGTGAAGCAGTTCGAATGTATCTAACTTTGGCGGCTAATTACGCGTGGAGAAAAGATTTGTAAACATATTTCACTCGTCCTGCACTAAAATTCTGACATTCATCATTACGCTTAAACAACCCCCAGCCAGCATTACCTCAAACCGTGCCTTCCCGATGTTCTATCGCCCGCTAGGTAAACCTTAACATATGGTAGGCGATGTCCCACCGGCAGCCGTAAAGGCACTATCCCGTCTATCAGTCCATCTTTAGACCTTGTCTCATAAGATTTAATTTTGTCTCATTCCGTGCAGCCTGATCAAAACATCTGACGGGTTTTGATGATTGGAAGCTGTAGAAAAGGATTTTATTAGACAGCAACTGTTTTACGGTTTATGAAGTTAGACGATAGGGGAGCTTGCGTGCTTTTTAGTAAAATAGAAAACAGACAATCAATCAATTGCTGCTCGCACATCTTTGGCGGTTTTATGACAACATTTCAGCCACTACATTCCTCGGATTTCTTCAAATTTATAATGGTTATGGTAACAGTAATATTAGCTATTTTCTTATGAGTAAAATGATTGATTCATTCATTTTCTACGGCTTATCAACCCTTTACAGGTTATTTAAAGTTAGGAAATATTTTTAGATTGTAACAATTTTTTGAGATAATAATAATAATAATGGTTTTGTGATATAAGTCTTACTAATTAACCTATAGCTGGGGGAGAAGTGTGGCATATGCGCGTAAGTGAATATAACGAACCCAACGGGAACTGGAACTGCTCTCTGATTAACAATTCTGAACCATTATCCATTACACCATCTACATATCTAAGCTTACAGCATCTCGTCACCCATCTGGTTACTGACCAGGCACGACGTCGCTTAACATCTGTGGTCGCATGGGAATCGGTGTTTCAATGTGTCCGAAAACTTATAAGGAACAAATCGGAATTCATTGACCGATCAGACAGTGCTACTGTCGGTTGAAAATAAAACAATTTTTCAGAAGAATAGATTTCTCAAGTCCAGTAGCTGTTATCGCTCTTTCTAGTATTAATGGGGTTTCCTTCCTAACCTTTTGCTTGAAGTCGTGTGGAATGTCAACATCTTAATTATGTCATTATTTTCTCTTCAAGTTATATGTGCTATTCATTTTAGTTGTTGCCGCTGTTGGAAGTCCTCAAGTGATATGGTTTCTATTATTTGGTAGCAGATGTTTCTTTGGGATTCTGTAGCGCCAGTTCACAAGATTCAAAGAAAGATGATTTTGTAGTTCATAATAAATAAATTACAGTAAGTGCCCAAGTTTGCAAACTGTTGATTATCACTGAAATCATTGAGTACTGATTCTTGCATCTTTTTCAATTTGTTGATTTGTGTCAGATGATTTATAATTGTTGTATGGGGGCTACTCTCAGCATTGCTACCAATACTTGAATCTTTCTGGTCAAGTCTCCATGACTGCCTGAATACTTGATTGTTGAATAATGACTTGGAACTATGAACTTGCCTAACATGGAAAATAAGTTTCTCAAGTATCTCTTTCCAAGTATTGACCGGGGGGTGGGGGGCAATGCTCCTTCTTCCCTCTTTATTTGATGTAGTGTGGAATGTAAAGATCTTCATTATGTCATTATTCTCACTTCCGGTAACATGTGATATCCATTTTAGTTGTTGCTGCTGTTGGTAGTACTCATTTTTAATGATTGATTTGAAAAAGCGTTGTATACAGCTGACAGTTTAGATATTTTTGTAAGGCTTTCAAGCCATGTGTAACATCTGTATGAAAGTCTGGTAACCCTTGCGTACGAAGCACTGTCTCTCTCTCTATATATATATATGGAGGGTGTGTGTGAGTGCGAGAGTAAGGGGATAGAAATCAATACTTCATTGTCAGTTCAACGCTTCAAGAAATTTTCAAAGCGTTTTTAATAAAAATCTAAACCTATGAAAGTGAATTTTATACATTTTTCTCTTAAGAATTGACAACAAAAATAATAAACACTATTTATTTATTAGATTGTTTATTGGAATGGTTGGCAAAACATTGGCTAATTGCCAATTGATTAGAACTTTATAAAATGGTAAATAATAAGGATTTCCATATAGTTGGTTCGCATATTTTAATAAATTTGTTTATAAATTTATGAATAAAAAAAGTTGTTTTCCTATTTATTTTTTTTTACAAACTGGTAACAAATTAACAGGTCTTTCCAGGCTTCTCAAATCTTCACTCTCTCGACCAGAAACCTTGCTACTGTGGCAATAGTTTTAATATAATTGTATTAGTTTTAAGAATGTTGTAAATAGAAAATTATTCTTGTAGACAATCTAATAAATAAATAGCGTTTAATATTTTTCTTGTAAATTTTCATGAAAAAAATATGTACAAATTCACTTTCCTCATATGTTCAGGTTTTATTACAATTCTAATCATCGCTTTTTAAAACAATAAACATTGCCGAAGAATGAAGGTAGTTAAAATAATATCAGTTTCAAAGGAAAAACCAATCTTTTTACTCTCCTTTTTTTTTTGCGGGCACGAACGTCCAAGTTTGCCGTTTTCATTTTGCCCGCTGATAACCGCTACACTCCCCGCACATCCAATAATATCAACATTCAAATCTTGATTTTCGCCTGTACTTGAACACTGACTGCGTTATTTACTCTCTACTCTTAACGGCTACAAATGTCCTTCAGTCTCATTTCACTGTTCATAAAAGAAATCCCTTTTCCTTTTTTGTGGGCCTTTTTTATTTGTTTTTCTTCTTATAAGGCCCGTTATTCTTGTGAACAGATCCTAATGCAAATGTTTGCCGTCCGTTTCCAACTCAAGGTATCTTCCCTAAATTCTCTGCGTCAATGACTGGTACCGTTTGGTACCAAACATTATTTCCGGTTCCATCAGGTCTCATTTTTTTATCGTTTAATTCAGGACAGGACGTTCAATGTCCGACAGGTGGAATGTTTCTTCTTCGAGGTTGTACGTGAGAGGATGAAGTTTCAGTTGCCGATGTTAATTGCTGGTTTCCCAGAAAATGTATTTACTTCCTAATCTGGCTTGTCTTAGTGATTTGAGAAATTCACATAAAAGCAAAGGAAAAAAGAACAATATTTGATTTTCTAGATAAACTGTCCCTTAACACTTTTGATCTTGCTTCGCTATTTTTGGCGTTTTTACTACAAATTAATTTATTAATTTATTAATTTATTAATTTTCAAGCCTTGTGTATGAAGTTGAGTAGAGAGAATTATTCAGAAGCCGTTGATGACTTTGCTTAGCACGAATCACAAGTCATCGTGACTGAGGGTTTGGGCGCACTGGCCTTGTTCAAACGGTTGATCACGCCAGATGATGTGGTATCTTCCAGCAACTGTAAAGGTACTTCGCCATTTTCTTTTGTATATTGAGTATGATTTCCTTTTCATGTCATCTTTTTTCCGGATTTACGTCATCATTTATTCTTCACAGATTCCATTTCTTTTATTATCTGTTAATTGTTATAACTTCTTAGGAAAGATAATGAAGTAGTTCTCCTTATTTCGTTAACGTTTAATTATTTTTGGGGGGTTGGTTGATTTTGTTTAGCGACATATCAACACCTCTATGGGTTATTAATGTCGAAATCTAAATATTTCGGAACAATTTTATGGCTTCAATTGATTATTTTTTGAATGCAATTGTATATCTTCAACTACAGATAAAATTTATATAAAAATGTATTGTTGATCTTTTACTATAACAATGTATTTTTATACTTTCATAGTATTTTAGTTTTATTTGGTAATCACTATTTACCCATAACCGGGATCCTATCAGGTGCTACCACCCGGACCAGGGTAGACCTGGAAACAACAGCAATTAACAGGATTCAAACCTTCAATCTCTCAATCAGAAGCCTTCCTAACAGATGTGGTTTATCGCCATACCTAGGAATATTCAAGTATTTTCTACAATTTTCCATTTCAAAGATTTATATTTAAAATATATACATTTGTTTTATAAGAAATTCGTGTAACTTTAATTCGTAAAAGTTGGCGACTGGTTCGAGAAAAAAAAAAACATCGCCATAGGCGGTTAATAAAGTTTTGCTAGTTTATTGCTTCTATGACCAACAAATTGGTGACCCCAAGCTACTTGTTAGAGAGAGTGAAAGAGAGAAAGAGAGATACAGAGAGAGAAAGAGAGTGAGAGTGTGTTTGTGCGTGTGTGTGTGAGAGAGGAACAACGAAGGGTATTTCCTTTACAAGTTAAGGGAATTTGACGCACGATATGGCTTTCTCAAAAGAAGGAAAATGTTCACTGAAAATGATAGTGAGAGATTTTGATAAGTGTGTGAAAGGTCCGGCGAGACACGGGAAACATTGGGTAACGTGATAAAGAAAAATATTTATAGATCTTCTCAAATTCAACGAATTTTTAGGTAATACTACACCTATCTATCTATCTATCTATCTATCTATCTATCTATCTATCTATCTATCTATCTATCTATCTATCTATCCCAGTCTGTTCTTTATTTATCTAATCACAGCTTATACTTAACACCAGGAAGAGGCAGAAATTTCTGGGACATGTAATGAGTAAGGAGGGCTTGGAGAATCTTATACTCTCAGGGCGGATAGAGTGAAAGAGAGACAAGGGAAAGCAACACGTGATATACCTGGCGGGTTTAAGCAAGTGGATGACAGAACAGGGTTTGGGAGAAGTAGCAAAAGGACAAAATATATTGAGAACTACAAGGGATAGGGAGAAGTGGAGAGCCATGATCGCCTACGTCCTGAAGGGACACGGCACAGAAGAATAAGAACAATGGGAAATTAACCTTTCGTCTTGTTTTTTGGCGTGACAGGGCAAAAATGACTTGCCTCTTCTTTCTGGAGATTCTGGCTCTGGTGTAGCACCTTCCCATTGCACGTAAGCGTGTGGGGTTCCACTTCAAATTCTGCCCTGTGTCCTATTTGTGGGAGAGCTAATATCAGCTTTCTTTTTCTCCCAGTTTTGCGAACACCCACTTTCTAATCCGTTTGCCAATGAATCAACATTGGAGAGCTTAGAAATGATCCCAGCTGCAGTGAGCGTTGGGGGTGGAGGATTTAATTTTCGAGTAGTTGTGCTAGAAGGACAAAAATAAACGGTTCTGCATCGGGTTGAAATGTGTCATTTTTTGTGGGGGGCAATGTAATATTCAGCAGTTGAGCAGAGACAGAGGAAGATAAAAAAAGCCACATAGAGACGCCTCGCCTTCCGCGCCAACGCATAAACAGCCACGCTCACATGCGCATTCTCAAGCACATAATGTCGCAGTAGTGGCTCGTTTGGTAAACACCCCTGTTCCTAGACGCGGAATATGAACACAAAGATCAAGTTTAGGGGTCGGCTGTGGGTAAGGAATAGATTTAGCCTTATACATACCTTATACATAAAATGGTGAGTCTGTCCATAGACATAAGATTTTTCTTTCTTTTAAACGTCGTGTCGTTTTAAGATGTAGGCGATCATGGCTCTCCACATCTTCCAGTCTTTGAATTTTTTAATAATGAGATGTATAAATATCAGCACACACCTCTAATAATTTATCGGGATCATTGAGATAGTTATACGCTTGCTTAAGCCATGAATGCTCACCGTAAAATCCAGTATTAATTTTAAAAATCCATGAGGTGACAGATACATGATAATATAATTGAACTAACAGAGGCACAGAGTAAAATATCGGGGCCAACATGGGTGCTTAAAAAAATAGGGAGAATAACATAGATACAGCATAAAATATAAGGATGGACTTGGGTGCATAATACATTATGCGATTTAGCAGGGTTAAACAGTAAGACATTGTGGAGAGCCATGATCGTCAACGTCCGGAAGGACCATGTTGAATAATAATAATAATAATAATAATAATAATAATAATAATAATGATAATAATTATAATAATAATAATAATAATAATAATTATAATAATAATAATAATAATTATAATAATAATAATTATATTAACTAATAATAATAATAATAATAATAATAATAATAATTATTATTATTATTATAATTATAATAATTATAAGAATAAGAATAAGAATTATAATAATAATAATAATAATTATAAGAATAATAATTATAATAATAATTATTTATTTGGGAGTTCGAGAAATGCTTTATAATTTTCCTGTGACGGGCACATGCTAATATATTGGGTCTACCACGGATACACCGTAAAATATAGGAGCTAACAATATCGAACTGAACCCTTTTATTTCGCTCATTAGGGAAGACTGTTCTAGTTCCACGTGCCATGTCTAATGGATATCATTTATCAGTTATCTCCTGTCAATTCAGCTCTCCTTAACCAGGTATTGAACTGTTACTGGATCTAACCAACGCTTTTATCCACTGTGCCATGTGTCCTTAAGGAACTAAAGGGTTCGACATTCCAACCGCCTGAAAAAGGCCGGAGCGTACAAGGGCCGAAACGTTGTGATAAATATGGCAACAAAGATCAGGACAATAGTCCGAATAATATAAATAGTGTACTACATAATACAGGAGCTAACAATATGTCTTTTTTTTTTTTTTTTTTTTTTTACTGAAGAAAATGCATAACTTACCTAGCGAGCTTGATTAAATGGGTGGCAGAATAGGGTTTAGGAAAGAAAATTTAACCACAGCTACAAAGGACAGTAAGTTATGGAGAGCCACGATCGTTAAAGTCCTGAAGGGACACGGTACATAGAAAAAGAAGAATATATAATCTCAAATATACAGAATAAAAATAAATATTTTATTTCTTTGTACCTTTCCATGTTTCCTCTTCTTTCTCTCCTATAATTTTTCTTCTTTTTTTCTGACTTTCTTGCTATCTGCATTTTTTTTTTTTTTTTTTTTTTGCTCGACCGATATTTTAAATTTCTACCTGCTTTTGTCTGCACAAATTTGCCGCCGCCCAATTTTATTTAGAGAACATTTCGTTTGACATAAAAGCGTTTGTATGTAACCTACTTAAGTATTGTAGACTCTCGAAATAATGAGGGTTGATCCCTGTGATCACCAGGGTATAAATAACAACCCGTTCGAAGGCTGCACTCAAGCAAATTGATTGAAGAAATAAGAAATTCTCAAGAGTAAATGCTGTTATAGATACAGGTTTTAACCTTCTATCCGAAACTACATTGTTCCAATGAAATCTTTCGTAAAATGAAACAGTATAAAGCAAAGAAGCAATTTGTACAGGAAAATTATAAAGCGTTTCCCAACCTCCCAAATAGAATAATCTTCACATTTGCCTTCTTCTTCTTCTTCCGGACATTGACGATCATGGCTCTCCACAATTTCCAGTCCTTTGTAGTCCTTAGTAAATTTTGTCTTTTTTGCAGTCTTTTCTAAATTCTTTCTGTTATCCATGTACACAAACTCTTTAAGTAGGTTATGATCTGCTTTCCCCTTTCTCTCTTGCTATCAATATGCCCTGGGAATGTCACATTTACCAAGCTCTCTTTCCTCATTATGTGCCATAGAAACAGTCAATAGACTCTTTCTGATCTTTATAAATGTTCTTTTTCTTTCCATTATATCTAAAACTTCGTCGTTGCTCACATATTCTCAGCATCCTTCTGTAGAATCAAATTTCTGTTGTTTCAAGTCTCTTCTTCATCTGCGAGGAGATCGTGTATCATTCACTGCCATATAGGAACACTAATGGATAGCGGCTCGGATTGAGGAATCGGAGAGCCGAGTTCGAATTCCAGGCGAATCCATTACATTCACTTATGTGCTAATACCCTTGGGAAAGATATGAATCCTCTTCTTCTCTCCCCAGCTATGGGTAAATAGCAGGACAGACCAGGTTCTATAGCCTTGGATAGCAATTAGTCTACCGCAAAAAGAAATGGCAACCTACTGCGGGAAAAAATCAAAAGATACATGATCGCCTAAGCGTGTATCACGCATGGCACTTAACCGACATAATGTTACGTGACCGTTCAGTACTCTTTCTTTTGTGTCTAAAATGATTTCCTGTTTCTTAATACTTTGCTTAGCTTTTTCTTAATCTGTGAGGAGATTGTCCAGTATTCACTGCCATATAGGAGGACCAACATTACATAATCTTTTCTGCGTTTCTAACAAAATTTTCCTGTTTCTTGATATTTTGCTTAGGTTTTGGACATTTTCGTTACAATTAACAATATTGAAAGTATTGCCGAAAAAAGTGTAACTTTAATTTAAGGGTACGTTCCTTTAGTAGGGGTCTGTAAGTTTGATAGAAAATGATTGAGGTTAGACAGGCAAATAGACTTTCGCACCTTAAGTCTTCCACATCAACTGCAGCAAAAGCGATAGACATCAATCTTCGACATCAAGGCAGGCAAATATAGAAGAAAGTTATTTTTTGGGTGTGTGGGAACGCTCAAAACTTTTTCCCACATAAATTAATTGTTATTGCTTCTTCAGTGTACGTCATTTGAGACACGTCATTTACTCTACGAGTGATACTGCTATCATGTAACGCAGAAATACCTGTTATATGATCGGATCATCGGCGACTAAACTGGTCTCCCCTACCAGACTTTATTGGTGATGAGGTGACTAAACTCACAGGAGGAAAAAAATTAGGAAAGATAGTGGAGTGGTTTCATGTTTTCTCTACAGTTTTATATTCAAAGTAGTCCTTCTCCTAGAGTGTGCAAGGAGTCCAGTCTACTCTGCTATTTGACCCATAGATGGAGGACGAAGAAATGGAACCATGTCTTTTCCAAGAATATACGTCGAAAGTGAATGCAACAGGCTAGACTGAAATTTAAACTCTGCACACTGATCCTGCTTTCTGCGTCGTTAACCGTCACGCTACCCACACATCCCAGCGATGTATTATCACAGAAAAGAAAAGTAAGAAAGAAAATATCAGTTGTATTTGACTGGTTAATGTTTAAAAGAAACTATGCCTCAAATTCAACAAACAGACGCTTGACAGCGTTTCATTGAGGTAATATTGTTGTGTCAAAATCAAACACATCGCTTTAAACAAAATTTGATCTTGGTTTTTCGCTCAGTTCTACCAGATTTGCTCTACTGATATCAAAGACTGTATTCAAAATGAGTGTTTCTCGTTTCATTTTGAGCCGGAAAAAAAACAACAAAAAAACAACACCAGGCATCTTCAGTTACAACCATAAAAAAACAAAACAAATATTCGTTTCCTACTTTTGATCATCGTGATTGTACGACATAGTTTGAATATTTAAATCAGGTGTGAAGATTTGATGACATGTCTGATAACCTAAAGAAATTGTTTTATTTTATGATTATTTTAACTGTGTGATGAAAAATGGCAACCAATGCTTAAGTTTTTGATAATTTATAAGTAAATTGCAATTCCAAAATTACTATCCATTTATTTGCGGCTTAAAAATAATGTGAGAGCCGAAAATAAATGAAGACTTCAATAAATCATAGCGCTTTGTTTTCGTGTTTCTTTGTTTTTCTAATTAAAGTTCTCAATATTAAGAGATAGATCATTAATAGCAACAAATAAATTTTACTATAAATTTATCCGTCCCAGTTTTTATTGCAACAAGGAACACACTGGACTATGTTTGTGAGGACTTCTACGTTAATAAACTTATTCATCCTCCAGGGGTTAACGGTTATGGCCCCTGGTGGCTATTCCTTGTACTACAAATGAAAACGCAACACTTTTAGTGTTGAATTTCCGATGACCGGTAAAATTCGCAAAAAAAGTTTTAGATAAACGGTCGTAACTCTGCTTTTAGTTTGATCAGTGTTTCTCAACCGGGGCCTATATGGACCCCAAGGGGTCCATGTAACATTACACACAAAAAACGTAGAAGATTGGGGGTCCGCACAAAAGACTTAGAAGATTGGGGGGGGTCACGGTAATATTTTAGTGGTCCATAGAACAATTTCACTTCGGAGTGGTTGTCACAAATGAGATTTGGAATTTCTACAGTAATCTACACCATATTAAAATACTAGCATTCAGAAAAAAAGACCCAACTCTAAAACAAGCAGAAAACGAGATCAATCAATGTAAATTAGCGTCCCTTTTACTATACCGAATGTTTTGATTGTAAGAGTTGAATAAAAACAAAGAAGGATATATAAAAGAAGGATTATATATATATATATATATATATATATATATATATATATATAAAGGAAAATTATATAAATATTATAATTTATTATATAAATTAATAATAAATAATATAATTTTAAATATTAATAAAATAAAATATTAATATATTAATATAACTTAATATAAAATATTAAAAAAATATTAATAATAAAATTAATTTAATATATAAATTGTATAAAGATTATATATAAAGGAAGCATATACATTTCTTATTTCTATAATACAATTCCTAAACTTATCTATTAGTAAAAAATAAAATAAATTTTTTCTATCGAATGGTTATGGGGGTCGACCAAAAAGAATTAAAAGTAAAATTGGTCCATGGATAAAAATAGTTGAGAACAACTGATGTAGATCTTCAGCCATAAAATCTACTTTCGCTTAAACTCGCCCTGATGAACGCAAAGTCCAGTTTAACATTATACTTACATTGTAAATCGAATATCACGCAAAAAAGATTTTTTAAATTTAGGAATTTTAAAACTATTTACACTATTTAAAATGTTTTGGATTGTTGTCCTCATCTTTATTGCCATATCCACGACGTTTCGGCCGTTGTACGCTCCAGCCTTCTTCAGGTGATATTTGTTGGAATTTAGAACCGAAACCTTTACCTAGTCCGCGGGGAAGATTGTTCTAATTCCACGTGCCATGCCTTTGGATATTTCAGTTTTAGTTAATTCCCCATGATAATTTAACTCTCCAAGATGAGTTCAACAGTCTGAACAATCTAAATAGTGTTAAAAAAAACAAAACAAACTCATTTCAGAAATATAGACAGATTTTTAAAACTAATATACCAAAATCAAGCACCAGAGAGACATTAGTAACCCCCTCAAATTTGGTGAATGTAGTGATCTTATGAAAGTACTAGTTAACCATTGACAGCTGTAACATTGGAACTTAGTAAGAGGAATATAACTGTGTTAGTAGAATGCGACTAACAAGTCTTCGCATCAAACAGACTCGAAAAGTATCCAAAGTATAACATAGGCGATTAAAAGAATTTATTTGTTACACCAAATGTACAGGGTGTGTCCTTAAAGTCTGGACACATAAGCAAAAATGCATATTTTCAAGAAATGAAATTTTCAATACCATTTTATTGAAGTGGAATATTAAATATTTTTTACGGGAACTCGATACAATAACTCCACATTACCGTTAATTTTAGGACATTCACTCTTTATGCATTCACTCAAGTGTGTTGTATCTATGAGTTTCATTGAGTACACCTTCTCCTTTAGCATACCCGAGAAAAGGAAGTCAATTCTTTCTTCTTTCGACAAAACTGTTTAATCTGTAGAAGTAAAAAAATATAGTGTTGTGGATTCCGCGTGGAAAAATCGGTCTCCAATAAATAACAAACGCAAGTATTTAAGCTAAGAAATTAAATGTATTTACACAAAATACAAAAGGTAATGCTGTTAGTAAAATCCAGGAACGCCGGTTAGTATTAATCAAAGATCGCTATATACAGTCTCGAAGTAAACTTCCTTAGAGTCGGGCGTCCTTGTAACTGACTTCTAACGTCAACTCAATCACAGTGTCTATGTACTTTCCACTCTGTTCCTCTCACTCACCTCTCTGACTGACTGTGGCTATTTTATGGCAGCAGGACGAGTCCATTATATCAGAAAAGGGTGGACCCCATAGCATATAGTGAATGAGATTTCCTGTGTCTAGACTTTAGGGACACCCTGTATAACAAAGCTAGAAATATAAGAACGTGTGAAGTGACTATAATATTTAACGATAGAAAATTATAATTGGATATATAACTGTTATTAACCACATGCAAATTATCCGACTTAACTGTATGTGACCAGGTTTTCTCAGTATAATTGGTCAGCGAAAGAAACTTAATAATATAACAGTGATATTCTTTATTACGAAATCATTTTGGAGAATTGGATGAGTTTCGTTTCTGAGCAATTCTTTTTTGCTCTGAACACTTTGGTAAAATGAAAGTAAGCCAGTCTCTCTATTAAATTATGTTCAAGCTGCATTTAGTAATGAAAGCGTTAAAAATCGATTATTCGATACGTGTTATCTATAAAGATGTTAAACACTAGAAATTCAACTGAAATTGTTATATATATTTCACTTGAACTTAGAATCAGAAAGAGACAGTTGAAATTTTTGGGACACATAATGAAGAAAGAGGGTTTGGAGATACTGAAGAGGATAGAAAGTAACAGCGTGTAATCTACTTAACGAACCTTGAAATGGTTAGCAAGAATAGCGACTGGGAAGGATAGTAAGTTGACAAACAATTCTAAAAAGATTAGGATATTACGGAAAGACATGATCTCCTAAATTCTGAAGGAATATGGAACATCAAAGAACATAAAATGGATGATAAAAATAGCATTATTCAAAATTTCCCTTTTTTTAAACAACGGCAACAAAAGAAATCAACTAATATTTATTCTGTTGTCCAAAGCGAGTAAAAAAATTCTCTATCAGAGATTAACTTGTTCGATGCTAAAAAATCCTAAGCTGGAAGGCTTAGCCTATTTATTTAGGGAGATAGTTAGATAGATAGATAGATAGATAGATAGATAGATAGATAGATAGATAGATAGATAAAAGAGGGCTTGGAGAATTCGACACTCAGATGACATATTAAAAGGGCAGATAGAAACCTACCTAATGAACCTTAAAATGGTGACTAAGAATAGGGACTTCGTTGGATAGTAAGAGGACAAATACTGCTTAGAAAGACAAATAATAGGAAGTTGTGGAGAACTATGATCGCCAATGTCTTGAAGGGACACTGCAATAAGAGCTTAGTTTGGCACAAGGCCGAGTATAAAGCAAGTAATGGGAATCGAACTCTGTACAAATAATCTATAAATCCAGCATGCTAACAATTGCACTAAGGACGATGCAACCCCCAAAAGTATATGTTGCTTAAGTCCTTCATCTGTAAGATTTGTCATTAAACATGTTTATTATTATGTTGGGATAGAACTTGCAATCAATTTTTATGTCAGACCAAGGATGCCTGTTGCAGGGTTGACCTGCAACAGGCATCCTTGCTCTGACAACATCCAACAGGCTACTTTCGGCCGCCGAATGCAGAAGCACTTGACCACGCAGCTGTATCGGCTTTTGTAAGCGTGGGAACTAGGTCTGTGTTATATAAATAACGGTTCCAAGGAGAGCTGGATATTCTCTCAGATATTGCGGACGGAGAATGTAAGCCCCTCTGCATCAGACGATGGCGACGGAACCGCTAATGACACACTGCCAGTAACTGATAAAATACTGGAGTGTAAAAGAAAAAAGAAAGGTTAAATATTGAATATTAAAGTCTCATAATATCATTTAAGTTCGTCTAGCAGACCGAATGCAGCGACTTACTAGTTGGTCCATATTTATGGCTTTGGAAAATAAACCTTTTAAATAATCTTTTAAATAACTGTTAACTTTTCTTGGGGTGACATGTCGTTAACGAAATGTTTTTAGTCGGTAAGCATTCAGCTGTTTCAAATTTTGCGACCTTTACCAAAATAAGTTGCAGATGGCATAAGTAGTCGCGCTCTACTTGCGGGAAAGAAAATTACTTTTTGATGGGCAACATGAAAGTATGTGCTCACCAGAGGGAAGCAATTTTCTTCTCAACTTGCATCAAGTGGAAATCATAGCAGAACTTGTTTCTAGTTTCTTGTTTTGAATTTTTTTAATCGGTATCACCTCATGCAAGGCAGCAAAGCCACTAAGACACAAGGGGTTACAGGGTGTGGAAGACTTAGAGACAGAAGCATTAATAACGAGCGGGAATAGAAAAAAGTAATCAGGAAGAAAGTAGATCTCAAGATTTAAATTTTTGCAGATTAAAGTTGACTGGAAAACATGGCGCCAGAAGAGAGTTCCACAAGTGAGAAGTGCGAGAAAAGAAACTATTAGCAAAGAAGTTAGGTTTCAACTGTAAATTGATGAGACCTTGTTTTCCTATTCCTTTCTTTCTTCTCTTTCTTTCTTTTTTTCTTCTCTTTCTTTCTTTCTTTTTCTTCTATTTCTTCTTCATTCCTTTTCTTTTCTTCTCTTCTATCCTCCTATTTATTGTCTTTAAAAAAAAAATCGGTATCACACCAAGCAAGGCAATAAAGCCACTAAAACACAAAAGGTTACAGGGTGGGGAGGAATTAGCAACAGAAACATTGAGAAAAAAAAAGAATCAGGAGGAAAATAAATAGCGTTTCATAATTTGTATTAGAAAAACTAAAGGTGAAAAGTACCGATTTTAAAAATCTATGAAAAAAAAGTCTATATTTCTGAGATGAAGTATTGTAACTATTTATAAATGGCCTAGTGGATAAAAGCGTTGGTTGAAGTAATCCAAAAGTGACTTCATCCAAACAGCTTTGAGTTCAATAGCTGTTCACAGCAGAAGAAAAACATAACTTGGAGAATTGAAGGGCGTAACTGAAACTGAGACATTCAGAAAATGCATGGTTCGTGGGGGTAAGACACTCTTCATCCAGGGTTCGGTTCGAAATTCCTACGTATATCACCTGAAGAGGGCCGGAGCGTACAACGTATGATAATAAAGATGATGGCAGCATTGTGAACAATGTAAATAACTATAAAAATCAGTTAATTTATTATCATTGCAATTACAAATCAATCTTTCTCAAGCACTTACTGTTTGAACATTGAATCATCTCGTATCTTGTTCAATCTCTGTTTTTTGTAGACATTTTTTATTCCAAAATTTCTTTAAAACAAATATTCTTTGTTATTAACTAAGTAGCGAAAATTTTATTAAAATTCAATAGATAAGTTATGTCAGGTTACTCGACGAGTACTAATAGTACCAATTAACCAAGTACTACCTGCCGTGTGGTCGTGACATCGGTGACTAAAGCTGTCTCTTCCACCAGGCTTTTCTAGCTAGGAGGGTGGATTAAAAACAAGACTTGACAAAAGGCAGACGACCTTTCTTGGTAGGATCAATGGGCATCTCGTACAATGGAGAGTACACTCGGCTGCATGACGTTTTATGCAGTCAGTGCCGTGATGAAACGTCATCGCTGGACAGAGGGCTTCGTAGAGTGAAGTCAACAGCCAGGGCAGAGGGTTCCTCCCATGGAATCAACAGCCACGTGCCCTTAACCACTGTGAGCTTTCGGCTGTAGTTCGACCTGGAGAGGGATAGGCACCGCCATATATGTATACCCAAGACATGTTACGTATGAATTAATAGCTCTTCGGCTTTAAACCCAGACGCGTGGAGGGAACAGGCCAGATACTCATCTGCACAGTTACTCTACGACCACACCCGGATGATGACGACGATGAAGATGCTACTCATATATATTAGGTTGGTGCAAAAATAATGACGGTTTTTGACGTTAAAAATACGTCAAAAACCGTCATTATTTTTGCACCAACCTAATATGTATATATATATATATATATATATATATATATATATATATATATATATAACGGTTGTTATGCGCCGGTCAGTGCTGCCATGGCAAGCGAAGTGTCGTAGCAGACACTGTAAGAGAGGGCTGGAAAAAATAGGATCAATAAGTCCGTACCTTGGCACGTAGTTATTAAACAAATTTTGATTTGAAAACTTTCATTGTATAATTTTCTTATATCTGTTTGATCAATGCTCATCGCTGAATTAAGTGCATTGCCAAAGAAAGAGATTGAAAATAGATTTATTGTGTAAAATAAATACTTTTTCTTCATTAAATCTTTTATCACTTTTTGGCAATGTACTAGATGCTCTAATCAACTCCGATTTGGTTAAGCATCTAACCCTAGCCCTAACCCTAACCTTTCCCACAGTCTTTTTTCAGTTAAACAATATCGCTTTCGCTTCTCTAAGTCAACCGTTGATGTGTTAACGATTATTATTGCATTTTTCTTTAAATATGAACAGTGAGGCGCGGCCTATGACTTTAGATATCTCGAACACGTCTGACAGTGTTTGATATGCTGACCTTATTCACAAAGTGTCTCTGGCCGAATATTTGAACAGATTCAATCTTTCTTAACAAATCGTGTAAAGAATGTCGAGTTGAAAGGCCAATCTTCGATCCGTTTAAACTAATGCGGAGGTGCCTAGGACCCATAAGCTCCAGACTGCAGATTAGCTATTTTTGCTGTGAAAGTATAATTATATTTTCTATAGTAAAATACCACCTATACATTTTCATAGTAAAACAATTACCAGTAATACATTTTTGTGAAAAAATATAAAAAAATGACCAGTAATACATTTTGGGTAAAGAAATTACTAATGCTCTCAAGAACATTAAATGTCGGCATTAAATGACCCATGAGGAGTTGATATGCCGCGAAACAAACAAATTATCATTAGCTCCCATTTCGGTACCTGTGCTAATGACAACAATTTACTCTTGTCTTAATAGTAAACATAAATTGTGAAGGATAGCAAAGCGATAAATATTGCTTAGTGCTACAAAGGATAAGACGATGTGGAGAGCCGTGATCGCCTGAATGGATAAAAGAAAAAGAGGTGCTGTAAATAAACTGAATAGTAAAATTTATCAACAAATGAATTATAACCATTCGAAACATTATACTTTTCTTTGACGTCTAATTTCGGAAGACAATAAGAAAATCAAATAAGATGTTGTCATGGCCTTTGTCAATGCAGGAATTTTCAGCTCTGACCGTGGTGTGAATTTGTTGGGAATCGGTTTGGTGAAAGGAAGCACTATGACAACTTAGTAGTGTCGCTTCCGTGGGCCAGGAAGTAAGGTTCAATTCATTGTTATTTTTTTTTAGTTCCTTTTGTTAGATATTTTGATGATGTCTTTCCCCCAACTCTCTTGAGAATTCACATGAGCTTTATATACGTCAGCAGATAGTTTAGAGCGCCTATCACAGCGCAATGGATGGTGAGCTCGTCTTGAAGGCCAGATCGCTACGCTAGGGATTTCAATCCTGTCCTTTTGCCGTGCCTCTCTGTTAATCTAATCAAAGCTGAATTTAATAATGACATAATCCGTTGGTTAGAAAGCTGATCTCATAGACCTATTCTCTAAGATGGGGAGTTCGATCCTCACATGGTACGCTACGGCTGTAACGCTGTGATAAACTAAATTAGCTTAATAAATAGTAACATCCAACTTCATCAACACTCATAGAGATACTATATATATATATATATATACGATAATTTATATAAAAGAAATCTATAAACATAAAAATGTCTTAAAATATCTATATATCTATATATATCTATATATATACGATAGTTTAGTAAACTTCTATTCTGACATGTTTTCCTATGAACTAGCCTCATCAGAAAGGGTATATTATTTCAAAAGAACAAAATATGCATCATTAGCGAGACAAAACGTGATTCACGTTAAACGGCTGAACGCGGGATTTTGATCTATTATCGTTATAATATATATATATATATATATATATATTTATATATAACGATATTATATATAATATATATATTATCGTTATAATATATATATATATATATTTATATATAATATAATATATTATATTATATATATATATTATATTATATATAATATAATATATATATATATATATATATTTATATATAACGATATTATATATAATATATATATTATCGTATATATATATATATATATATATATATATATATATATATATATATATATAGATATATAACGATAATAGATAAAAATCCCGCGTTCAGCCGTTCAACGTGAATCACGTATTATATATATATATATATATATATATATATATATATATATATATATATATATATATATATATATATATCGTAAAGGTAACAAATCCATTGGTACATAATCCAATATTAAAACTGATCCACCAATGGTCAACATATGAGGTGATTTTAGATTTTATTGTTTATTATATATATATATATATATATATATATATATTTCTTAAATATTACTATATTACTTTTAACAATGTTTTGAATTATCAAACGTTGTGTCCTCCACAGGTTTTGACTGATCTTTCAACCACCTGATCAACATTCATGAACGTTCTCAAATTTAAACGCCTTAATAAACCAATGACATCCTTGCTTTCGGATATAAACATGAACAACAAAATAAATCATACATTGACTTGATAAAGTCCCTCAGAGGACGAAACGCGTTGGCTAAGAACTATTTTTCCTCTTGTCTTTTTTATTCACACACACACACACACACACACACACACACACATATATATATATATATATAATAGTAAAGAAGATTGTTGATGTATGCTTCATATAATATATATATATATATGGTTGATGCATAATTATCAGGCGTTTTTATAGGCGTTATTTCTTAATAAAAATTGCTGTTTCATTTACTTTTTTTAATAAAAATATTATTTTCAGGTTATAAAAATACGCACCGATAATCCTATGCTCCGGAATAATTATTTAAAAATGTTATTGTTGAACTGTTATATTTCTTTTTCAGTATAAATATTGTTTAAAAACGCCTGATAATTATGCACCAATCCTCTATGTGTGTGTGTGTGTGTGTGTGTGCAAACTGAAGTATAAAACCGTTTCGGCTGATAATAATGGTAACCACTCAAAGAAAAGGAACATTGCATCATATCATCGCCTCATTCAACGCCAGTGTCGCTCATGCAATCAGCCAACGCACTGCACAATGCAAATTGCATTTCATCGTGTTACGTAATATTCGACCTATAAAAGTAGATTCTTGACACTATGACGTCGGTTACTGCGTCTCACCCTAACCTCACTATATAATCATTGGACCGTGGAAGGGTGGCGCCGTGCTGCTTGGTCGGACATGTCACGGACAAATGACCGAGTTTGTGTGTACGAGAGTCGTTCAAAAAGTTCTAAATTTCACTCAGATGGCGTTGGAGAAACAAGAAAGTTTTTTCACTATTTTTCAGTATAGTCCCCCTTGACATCAATGCACTTTGTCCAACCCTGCTTAAGCATTGCAATCCCACCATGGGAAAAGGTGGTGTTCTGGTCCCCCCCAAAAAACACCCTCACTGCACATATGATGGTGGAATTTAAGTTTAGAAAACAGGAAGAAGTCAAATGGAGCTTTGTCTGGTGAGCAAGGAGGATGGGGTGGCAATTAAAAGCCACGGTTGGCTGCTTCAGGGATCAGTGTGAATGGGCAGGTTATCCTGGAACAAGAGCACACCTGTCCTCAGCTTTCCTCTCCGTTTCGACTTGATTGCTTCCTTCATTTGTCTTAATTCTGACGCAGAGTACTGTCCATTAAGATTTTCTCACTTTTCCAAGTAGTCTGATATGATTACGCCTTCAGAATCCCCCCCCCAAAAAAAAAAACAACAACAGAAGCCATCACCTTGCCAACAGACGCTGACTGCTTGAATTTATTCGTGGGTGGAGAACCAGAGTGTTTCCATTGTTTGCTTTGAATCTTTGATTCAAGTTTGAAGTGGTAGGCACAGGTTTCAGCTTGAGTTATTTATCTGTGGTGGAAATTCTCAAGATCAGCCTGGAAGCGAGTCAGAAGTTTCTTTGAAATGTCAACCATCTTCAGCTTTTGCTCTGGTATCAGCATTCTTGGTATCTATCTTGTAGACAGCTTGCACATCCCCAAGATCTCAGTTAAAGCAGTATGGACCGAACCAGAACTACTAATGCCTATAGACTTAGCTATCTGTTGGATAGTAAGACGTCTGTCATCCAGGGTCATACGGTAAATAACATCAACTTGTTCATCAGTCGTTGAGATTTTTGCAAGACCTGACTGAGAGTTATCTCCTGTGCTGTCCCTACTCGGCTTAAATTCCGAAGCCCACATCATCATAGTTGCATAGGAAGAGTAATCCTCAGCAAGAGTCTGTACCATATCCTCATGGATTTTACTTGAGTGTCATACCTTTTCGTTTGTAGATACTTTATAACTGCTCAGGCCTTTTAGATTTGTCGCACAATGAATATCGAAAGTTTCCTTATAATATTACAATTAAAATTAACATTACCCCTTTCCGACTCTTTTTATCCTCGATATATTTCTCACCGGAAATGAGAACATGCTATCGTACGTGGGCGATAGGAACACAGTTGAATTCAAAATGTTCTATTGTCTCTCGTGTTCATCAGATTTCAACCAACTGAATATGTACGGGGGTATATTAATGACCTCACTAAATTTCTTACGGCCACACCCAACAAACACTTCAGACCGTAGCCGCCGTTATTCATGTTCACGTTACATGTTATTAAGTAGCTGTCTCTAATTATTGGCATATCAGTTTATGAAGAATGTTTTCATCCTAGATCGACGCTTCTTATAATTGACTCGCAAACTCTGAATAGTGAGTTCGTTCCCTGCCGTGGGACCTTGTGCCTGTTTTTGGTTTTCTCAAACAGTTGTTTATTTAAATGCTTATTGGTATGTTTTTTAGTGGGTTGATATATATTTGAAGGAATTAAAGTTTGGCACAAGGGCATATATAAGCAGTCATCTGGGAAATAATTTACAGTCGTTTGTATGCTGTGAGCATTTATCATGAATAGACCATAGTTATAAGGAGGTGGGGGTGCAACGGAGATTCTGTTCGCCAACATTTTCCTGAATGTGAAAACTAAACAGTGGTCTAAATATATTTTCCGAGTTTCAATCTATGACAAGGTCGTTGAGTTGAGTTGCATCCATTTGTCTAAAATGATGACTGCTATTAATTTTTCAAAACAACCAGAAAACTTAATATTTTTCCCAAAATATTAACTTTTAAATCTTTCATATAAGTTTTATACACAGATAAGTCGATTGGTTTAATTCCAGGAAATAAGTACAATCAAAAAGAAAATAAATGTTTATTTGAAATCAAAACAAAAAGAAATGTTCATAGTGGGATAATAAATGTAAAAAAAAAAAAATATTTTCTGAAAGGATGAAATAAAAAATATGGGATCAGTAATCTGTAAAACTTAACAACTGATTTAGCCACACTCGACTTTTTATTTATTATTTTGAAGCGCCCTACTTGTACACTGAATTATTTTGTGAAAATGGCTAGACGTCATTAACAATATAAAGTCAAATAGAAATCTATGCTTATTTCGAACCCAGAGAAAAATTTGAAAAATTTGTTACGCGCTCTTAATAAAGGACAGCTTAACAAGTTTCTCAAACTTTTGAAAATGGACCAATTATAATTTTACAACGACGCCAACAGTTATTTCACTCGAAGATTTCCACTTTGGTTTAATAATTTAATCCCCAGCATAGCATCATTCATAGCAGGAATGATTCAGAAATCTCAGGATATGCATCATTAGATGTTTGGGAAATACCAGTCATTTTTTTAAGGTTTCACTATATCAACATGTCACATATATAAATTGTTCAATTCAAAGCTGATCGTTCTTAGAAACATTATATTTTCGACTTGACGACAATAAATTTCAGTAGAGCGTAAAGAACAACATATTTTTAACCATTAAAAAATATAAAATGATTTTTGTTGTTTTTTTTACGAGGGACATTCAAAAAGTTCGTGGTAAAATCATGTTGAAAGAAAACTATGCAAATATTTTGCTATTTGTTTGCAGCGAAGTAAACTTGAATTTCCGTATATGAACGGGAAGTAGTTCGATGCAATGGATTGAAGCTTACGCCAATCCTCTTTAGAACGTTATGAATCCTGTCAAAATTGAAGCAAGCACCAGCATTAAACTTACGGTAAAACTTGCTTGGAAGATTGAGGACATTATTGGTGTTTTGAAAAAAATTCATTTCCCGAAAAAAAGAGAACGAAGCAATTTACAAATGAACAACTCGTTTCAAAGAAGGACAAGACGCGGGTGAAATTGACAGATAAATCGGCAAACTATCAGCAGCAGCGGTTTGTGAGGAAAAAAATCGATGATGTTCGCGATTCGACGACTAACGGCTAAATAATAGCTAACACCCTAAATAACCCTGAAATAATAGCTAACACACTAAATAACCCTGAAATAATAGCTAACACCCTAAATAACCCTGAAATAATAGCTAACACATTAAATAACCCTGAAATAATAGCTAACACACTAAATAACCCTGAAATAATAGCTAACACACTAAATAACCCTGAAATAATAGCTAACACAATAAATAACCCTGAAATAATAGCTAACACACTAAATAACCCTGAAATAATAGCTAACACATTAAATAACCCTGAAATAATAGCTAACACACTAAATAACCCTGAAATAATAGCTAACACATTAAATAACCCAGAAATAATAGCTAACGCACTAAATAATCCTAACCTAACACCCTAGATATCTCTGTTGGTTCTGGCAAAACGATTTCATCGGAAAAACTCAAGTTGAGCAAAATTTCTGCTCATTGGGTACCAAAACTGTAGCGTCGAGATTAGCAACAGGTAAGAGAACTTTCACTGGGAATTTTAAACAAATGTTGATAAAATTCCTGAAGGCGAATTGCAAGTGGAGATGAAAATTTGCTTTACCTGTGCGGTCCTGTAAACAAAACTCAAAAGAGTGGTTACCTAAAGTTGGAAAGGGTTCCTGTCAAATCAAAAGTAAGCCGGTCAGGAGGAAAGGTTATGGCAACAGTTTTCTGAGATGCTTTTGCTTCTTAATATTTCAAACGAAGGAAAGATACTTGCCTCTACTTATTACGAATGTTATTTGAGAAAATTAGCTAAATATTTAGCACAAAAAAGAACCGTGTAAAGCTTCATCAGATTGATTGATTTGATTTTTTACGACTTATCAACCTTTGACCGACAGGTTATTTAAAGCCAGAAAATATTTTTAGATTGTAAGAATTTTTTTGGAGATGATAATGATTTACTGATACAAATCTTACTAATTAACTGGGCGAGGTGGGGGGGGGAAGATGCGTATTCATATTTTTCTCAAGGGTATTTACGCGTAAGTGAATATAATGAACCCGATTGGAATTGGAACTCGACTGTCTGATTTCCAATTCTAAGTCATTAGCCCTTGCGTCACACGCACATTCCGACTTACAGCACCTGCTATTCGCAAGCAGTCATTCACCTAGGTACTTCGGTGTTCGTAAGAGAACCGCTGTTTCAACTGCTTCATCAGAGAATACTTTTCCACCATGACAATGCCTTTAATCATTCTTTTTATGAAACAAGATGGAACATTGCGTGAATTTCGATAGGAAATCATTAGGCACCCCCCTTACTGTCCTGATTTAGCAACTTCTGACTAGTTCATTGTTTCTAACTTAGCGTATTTTGTAAGGTACCCATTTTGAGACAATTCTTCTTGTATGTACAGTGTCCCTTCAGAACATTAGCGATCATGGCTCACCACAATTTCTTGTCCTTTGTAGCACTTAATAAATTTTGTCTTTTTTATATCCCGCCCGAGCCTTCTTCCACCATCCATTTACTCAAGCTCCCTATGCAGGTTATGCGTTGTTTTTCTCTGTCCCTCTTGCCTTCAATCTGTCCTGTGAGTATCAGATTTTCCAAGCCTTCTTTTCTCATTATGTGCCCTAGAAATGTCGACTCTCTCTTCCTGATGTTAAATATGTATCCTTTTTGTTTCTATTTTCTCTAAAACTTCGTCGTTGTTCACATGTTCAGTCCATGTTATTCTCAGCATCCTTCTGCAGTGCCACATTTCTGTTGCTTCAAGTCTCTTCTTCATCTGTGAAGAGATCTCGTCTAGCATTTACTGCCATAATAGTAATGACGTAATAAGGCTGCTTTGATATGGTTAAATTCTCACGACCCTCATTTCTTTCAGGGTTGCAAAAACGGCCGGAATGTCAATACCTTATATGGCTTGATGGAGACGGAACTTAAGCCGAGAAATAAACTTTATACATAAAAAAAAATGTCGGCGTTTAATTCCATTTTTTCAGAAACATTTTGAATATTTCTCGTAATTAAAAATTATTCTTGTTTTACTGTTTTGTATGAATCAAATATTTCTTATTATTATTATTGCTTATTACTAATATTGCTATCATTATTAGTAGTATTATTACTATTATTATTACCACTCTTATTATTTCTAATATTGTTAATTATATTATTATTAATATTAGCGTTATTACTATTAGTATTATAACTATTATTATTAGCATTATTATTATTACTATTATTATTATTAATCCACACACAAGAAAAGAGCGCGACAATGTTCAACAATATTTCGACTGTATGTATGGCTTCTTCAAGTTATATTAAAAAAATGTTTAAAGTATAAAAATATATAAATCATGACTTCATGTTTCATTCGTTTTGACGCGTTAATTACCAGTACATCCGTATTTTTATTATAAAACGAGAAACGTTTGTACAAAAACTTATAATTTTTTGTAGCTTTATATAATTTAATACTTGTAATTTTTTTAAAAATATAACTTGAGGAAGACAGACATACTGTCAAAATATTGTTTAAGATTATCAAACACTCTATTTTTTCTTTTCTTCAAATCGTTACGTCAAACTTTTTATCCATTATTATTATTATTATTATTATTATTATTATTATTATTAGTTGTATTATTATTATTTATTTATTTATTTATTTATTTATTGTAGCGCTGGTTCCAACATCAATTGGCCTGCTGGCGTCAGCAACAAGGACTTCCGGCGAATGGCGGATCTGTAACTGATTGATCTTTGGACAATTTTGCTGAAATCTCTGTTAAAACAACACCAAAAAAAAAAGAAAAAAAAGATGAGCAAATGAAAAAAAAAAAAGAAAAAAAAAGAATAAATCCAAAAACAAATGAAGAAAAAGAAAAAGAAAAAACTGTTAAATATAAAATATGTATAAATATTTACATTTATTACACATTATTTTTCTCAGTTTCTTTTAACCCGTTTTTTTTTTTTTTTTTTTTTTTTTAAAAGCGTTTCTCAAATAATTTAAAATCATTTTATTTACTAGAAAAATGCAACCTAGGTACATACATAGAGAGACTTGCGCGCGCAAATGCATATTGGCGCGAATGAACTCGCCCAACACGTACACAGATTATTACAATGTTCTATAACAAAGGAAACACATATATGACATACAAACTGGTATCTTTATATACGTATCTTGTAAATATCATTTTTTCAAGTAGGCGAAATTCTAAATAAAAAAAAGGTTTTATTAGACATTCCAAGACTTGGAATTCAATCAAAGTTAATAAAACATGTTAATATTCCATATTATATATCCATTAGAAATTCTTCATATATGTTGCTGTTAATAAGTTATACTGGCAATTATATAATAAGTATAATTAGTAATTATACAGGTTAGAAACAATGCTTTAATTGTTGAGATACGGAGGAACTATTTAAGCTTTAGATCAAAGTTAAACAGACGTTAGTTCTGAGGTGTAAATTTTGTTGATGAACTTAAAACATGTTGCGTTTATGAACAAAAGTTTATTCAACCAACTTCGGGAAATTACCTCCCTTGATGTTGGGATTTATTTTTCTAGTTTCTCATCTTGCTTTAACAAGTTGTCTTTGATGTTAAGCAATATTTGTACTGAAGCAATATTTTAAATATTATAGCATTTTCTTATTTTTTTACGCACCAATCGTTAATTTCTTTTATCCAAATACCAGAAGTAAAATGGTAACCGGATAAAAAAAAAAAAAAGAAATAAAAAATAAAATTCTATGATCTTCTCCATTCCTTGGTGATATTTTTTCATTCAAAAAGCGGGTTTATCTCTTCGAAAAAATATTGCTATTTTATTGTTAGGTAGGCGTTTTAATTTTAAATTTACGTTCGTTTTAAGAAACTTTGATACCCCGCCCCAAAAAAAACCCCCAACAAAACAGTCGGATTCGATCACTGTAATTTTACTTATCTTTTTTTTTCTTTCATATTTTTCTGTGTCTCTGTAACGTTTGATTTTGGTCCGTGCTCGAAACGAGTTATTCCATACTTGAAGAAGTCTCATCGACCATGGACGAATTTCTTTGTGGTTAGCTAGACTGCAGTACATCTGTGTCGGGACACTTACATCTTAAAATAAACTACATTATTTTTGAAGATACAGTAAAAGAACAGATAGAACTAGAATTACGTTTAAATCTGACGCACATTTTCATTATTAAACACTTGAATTACATTACTTAAGTCATAGAAATGCAAAAAAATAAAAAAAATAAAAAATGAACAAAACATATTCATTATATCTACATCCCAAATGTATAAAAGAAATCTAAGAAAGAAAAAACGTTGAAATTCAATTTGATGTTGGAAATATCGATGTAAAAAGATATTTCTTTATTATTAGTTAAAAACCAGGGCATTTTAAAAAAACAAATTTGAAAAAAAAATGTATTATAAAATGTATTCACTATTATATATTGTTTTTTTGTTGTTGTAATTTTTATTTATTTGTTCATATATTTCATAGCGAAAACACTAAAATGGTATCTGAGAATGAACACGCGATGGACTTCTATTAATAAACACTTATTTATGCAAATATTTCCTGACATTTAAGGATTTTCATATTTTTTGAACATCACATCGAAAATCAGAAATAATAAAAAAAAGAAATATGTTCAAAGTTAATTTTTTTTTATCATTGAATTTACCTTTTTTTTTGTTATTTTTGCTTTTGTTTCTCAAGAAAAGAAAAACACATTTTGTACAATCTGTTTCTTTGAACAATAAATACACAATAAATTACGAGTTGTCTTTTTATTCCTTAAATATACAGCAGTATATAAAAAAACAAAAAACAAATGATAATCTTGAAAATAAACATTATCTATGCTTGATTTTACGCTTTTGTTTATCCCCAAACAAGGCTTAAGAGCCACTCACGGTAGAGGATTACTGAATGTCGTTCAGAATTGTAGAATATATAAATATATAAGACAGTTAAGGATTGATTTGTTTTTAGTAATGTTCACCCAATAGAAGGCTCGAGGGTCACTCAAGGTAGAGAATTAATGTGTGAAATTGTATTAAGGTAAGAAAGGGCAAAGATAACAGGAGTGATAGAGACAGCTAATTCTAGACTTGGAGAAGTCAAAATTCAATTAGTGAATAAAATTTCAGAATTCAGGCGGAGGCGTTAGGAGTATAGAGTTGAGGTAGACTCAAGAAGGGTCCGGAAAACCCAATCCTAAACAGGAAGCAAGGGATAAACCCCTACTCTTATTCAAAACACCAAGGAGGAGTGTGAACCCGATGATAGGAAAACCGATCTACTCCTATCTATCAATTATATATATATATATATATATATATATATATATATATATATATATAAGTTTAAATTGAGTACGGACGATCCTTAAAAATCCATTCGGTTATAATTTATTTCATGAAAATACAAATATTCATCTCTTCAGATCGAAGTTTTTTAATAAATGGAGTAAATTTATCCAGACGAAAGGAAAAGGAAGATAAAAAATAAAAGAAAAAAATTTTAATATTAAAAGAGGAAGAAAGAAAAATAAAAATTTCGATATAAGGTTTGAACAAAAAAATTATGGAGGGGAAGACAGAAAGAGATGGGAGAGAGAAGGAGGGAAAGAAAAAAAAAAGGAAAGGAAGAATTAAACATGAGCCGATACGGTGACCTAGAAACGATTTTTTTTAAAGGATTGAACAAATTAAAATACAGTTCATCTCCCTTTTCCTTTCGCCTGGAAGTATTGACTTCATTTATTAAAAAAAACTTCTGTCTGAAGAGATGAATATTTGTATATTCATGAAATAAATTATAACCGAATGGATTTTTAAGGATCGTCTGTACTCATTATTATATTGCTCCGTTCTTACATTGAGCTCTCTTTGGATTAATGTCCTCCTTGGAATTATTTCTACTAATTATCAATTGATATCATATATATATATATATATATATATATATATATATATATATATGTGTGTGTGTGTGTGTGTGTGTGCATGCATTTAATTTTATTCAATGAATATTTAAGCACATTTTTGTTTTTGCTGGTGGTAGTTCTGCAATTAATTGATTGATTTGTTTTTTGACGGTTTATCAACCTTTTGTAGGTTATTTAAGGTCAAAATATATTTTGGATTAAAAAATAATTCTTTTCTGCAAGTGAATATTGCATTAACAATTTTATGAGACGCTCCGTTTATTTATTAAACAGTATATTGATTTATTTACGTCTACCGGCCTGAATACTCAAGAAATTTTATTAAAGAGAAATATGCCCTTTTCGGATCTGTCGGATTAATAAATAAAAAATCCATTACTTCTTTTAAAGAATTACTCTGTTTACTGAACTGGTCTGAAAAATTCGTGAGTCTGTGACAAGAAGAATTTCACTTAAAGACAATATTCAAACTTGAATGATCGGCTAAGTTCTTCATAGCTGAGTGGGTCTTAAGCACATCGGATTTAACGACGCTCCCCTCTAACGGAGAGCTCATATTTTTTCTTTAATAAGAGTTCATGAATATTCAGATAAGTAGTCGAAAATAAATAAATGTCCTGGGTATTTACTCTGTCACCCCACTAAGACGAGTTGTGACACAAGGTCTTTTTTAAGGTGGGGACCCAAGCGCGTACACTCGGGCAAGAAACAAAAATTGCCCGCAGCCCCCGCAACTGTCGGTTGTGTTGGCCTCGGTGCGAGCACTGATCTCTCTCTCTGGTGCAATGAGAGGGAGCAGCCTCGGGTAGCTGTTCCCCCAGGGCTGGGCACCTCTCAGTATAATTTTTCTCAGTTGCGACTTTGTCCTTTGACAGAGTCGCCCCTGAGTGCACTCTGTCCAAAGACAGAGACGCAACTGAGAGATGATAAATAATGTGTTACAAATCACTCCAAAGAGCGGTTTGCAGATTTTAAATACATGTGCTGTTTAGTAAATAAACGGGGCGTCTGTTCAAATATGAATGTCCGCTGAAAATGACACTTAGGGTGATAAAATCTGTCAGATTAAAAAAATAAACCTTTTTTTATTCATAAAATTATTTCTCAAAAGTACCTTTAAAGTATCTTCCGTTATATTGACTAGAATTTCTCGACTTTTAAAATCATTCTGTTTAGAACAAGACCACATCAAATCAAAACCGTAACACACAAAGACATAACCGCGACACCAGTTACCTAACAACAGCTACACGCCAAAATCAATCTTTTATAATTTCTATTCCATAATATAAAAAAATATTAATCTTTATATTTTTATTGGTTACATTTATCATATAAGATTTAAAGGCTTCTATTTAAGAGAGTCTGGTTGATTTAAAGTGAAATTGTTACCAAAACATGTTTTGTAACATTGGAAGCTGAATTTGATATCTTTCAAGAAAATAAAATCTCCTCTATCACCCACCTTGTGGGATTTTTTATAATCGTTTTTCTGAGCACCAATTTCTTTGCAAAAAAAAAAAAAAAGAAAAAAAAAGAAAAAAGTGCTATAAGATGAGACATGGTTTTCAGCCACTTGAGTAGTTTAGTTTGGGAGACTTCCACACCAACATAAGCTTCTTGGGAATCGTCGGTAGTCATATGAATGGTGCTGAGAGAGTTATTGACTGCCATCTACGCGGAATGATTGGTGTCACACATTCTTTCCGCAAAGTCTGTCTAAGGAGCTTTAAGAGCGCACATGCAAACCTTGTTGAGCAAACTTATCGATGCAAAAAGAACGATACATTATTTATTTTGTTTTGTGTTAGCTTTGAAATAAAAACAAAAACAAACAAACAATAAGACATGCACCAAAGTCTGTACAATCTGACGTTTTATTTTTTTTATTTTTTTATAAAGAGAATGTTTCTTTGCTACTTGTTTACGAATAAAGAATCCGCCAAACCTGACGGGATTATTTACGTACGGAACGGCGTTATTGTCTAAGATCAGTGTAGTATCTGTGCACTCACTCTAGAATCAAAGCGCACCTCCCGTGTCTGGAATCAAAGTGTTACACACACAGAGAGAGAGAGAGAGAGAGAGAGAGAGAGAGAGAGAGAGAGAGAGAGAGAGAGAGAGAGAGAGTCCATAAAGTTCGTGTGCACTTTAAAAAATTCATTACTTTATTTTGTGATAGAAATAATTTGTAAAAAGATTAGAAAGAATCTATATTTTTTAAGGTTTTATTGAAATTTTATTTTAAACACTTTCTTTTTTTTACTTTGTATCAATAATTATTACTGTTTCTTTCATGTGAAATGTGGATTAAAGACTGACAGACCAGAATGGCCGATAGTTTTCTATGTCCTCCACGGAGCCTGTCTCTTTAAATGTTTTTCATCCATTTAGCAATAGTGTCCCTATGATGTGGTTCTTTATTGTCTTCAATTCTAAACTTTCTTTCTACAGCAATAGTAGATTTCAGTTCAGTCAACCAAAGGACACAGTTTACATTTTCCTCAGTTGAAGCCATGGATGAAATTGATTCTGGAAAAAAAGAAAATATTTTTTTACTTATCTAAAAATTGTTGCAAATTTTGTGGTAAAGAATTATTCAATAACTATACTTAAAACTAGGTACATTAAACTTTATAAGATTTCTTACAGATTATTTCTATCGCAAATACAAATAAAGTTATAAATTTTTTAAAGTGCACACGAACTTTATGGACACCCTGTATATATACATGTACGCACGTGCACACACACACACGTATTCGTGCACATATCGATCATCACGATCTGGCAAAATACAACTATCGACATAGGACGAATATTAGTAGAAAACACCAAAATACTATATAGTACTTACTGCAAGGAAATACTCAAAATTCACGAAGATATCATTATACAAAGGAAAATTAAATAAGATATCTTTCACCACAGTAGGGAGTATTATTAATACGCATACAAAATAATAATAATAATAATAAGAAGAAGAAGAATAAGAATAAGAATAAGAAGAAGAATCGTCCAGATATAGTAATCAAAGACCGCAAAAACAATATGTGCTTTCTGATTGACATAACCGTTCCTGCAGAATAAAATGTATGTTTGAAAATACATTCTATGCTCTATCATCTGTCATCAATCCATAAAATAAATAATTGCCACAATGAAATTCTAGAATGGATCCCTGGAGGTATCTTCTACCAAAAACGGATGAAACAGATGGTCCAAAAAATTATAGGCCAATAACTGTACTTACTCTTTTCTCGATGAAAACAACATTCTTCCCTTGAAACAGAAGGAATGTCGAAGAGGTACACGTGATTGCAAAGATCAACGACTAATAATTAAAATAATCCTGGAAAATTGCAAGCTAAAGGTAGAAATCTCAGCACAGCTTGGATAGATTACCGCAAAGCTTTTGATAATTGTTCCATACCCTTGGGTCCTTTAAGGCTTTGGAAATGTACAAAGTCTCGCTGGTGATAGCAAATTTCCTTAAATATAGCATAACACTGGAAAACCACATTATACCTAAATCACAGTAAAGGTATTGCCACTTCTGTTCTGCCAGTCCTTAATCCACATTTCACATGAAAGAAACAGTAATAATTATCGATACAAAATAAAAAAGAAAGTGTTTAATCACTTATCCTACATGGATGATGTCAAACTCTCTGCCAAAGAGGCTAATGGGTTGAAGTGTATCCTCAATGCTGTAAAATGTTTAGATAAATGTGCAAAAGTAACATTCAAGAAAAGGAGAATAACAGAAACACGCTCAATAGATTTGGATTTTGTCACAGATATTAGGGAACTAGAACAAGAAGAAGCCTATAAATACTTAGAAGTCAGCGAAGGAGATGCAATACAACATACTCAAATGAAGGAGAAAGAAAAGAATACTATAAGCGTGTGCATCTAGTGTTAAATACCGAGTTGAATTCAGAAAACGGAATATCAACCATACACTCTTTGGCTGTCCCTGTGATGAAATACAGTTTCAATAACCTTAACTGGATCATAGTTGACATTAAGCGAATGGGTATCAAAACGAGAAAGCTTCTCACTTGCCGCCGCATGCATCATCCTAATGATCGTCTGTATGTTCCCAGATCCGAACTTTTTTAAAAAAACACAACAATCGATCTTCAAAGATACCTAGAAACTATAGAAGATTGGTTGAGGATTTGTGTCAAAGAACATGAAAGAATTATTAAAGGAAGCCAATAAATTCAAAAGGGAATTTCAAGTGAGTGAAGAAGTGCAAATAAACCTTAATACACCTACTGCAGTGGCAAAGAAGCTAAAAAAGAAAGCAAAAGCAAATACAATGTACTAAATGGAGAAACGATAGCAAGATAAGCCTTTTCATGGAGAATACTCTGCCCGCACCAAACAAACTGATGTAGACAAACCCCATACTCATCAGTGGATACGTAGTATCGGGTTAAAAGCTGAAACCGAAGATTTTATTCTTGTTCCACAGGTCCACTGCTTCTAATTGAAAATTACCAAACACCCACACTGAAAAATTGTGTTATCCCGAAATGCATATTCTGTGATAAATACCCCGAAACAGTTGACCATTTTGTATCAGGTTGCACAGTATTAGCACCAACTGAATATAAAACTCGACATGATAGAGAGGGCCAATATCTGCACTGGAAAATATGCAACTTTTACGGGAAAGAAACTACAAGAAACTGGTTACAGAGATAGGACCCATGAGAATTTTATGGGGCATTACACTACACACAAACAGGACAATCAATGTTAATCGCCCAGATATCGTTGATCAAAAACCACAAAAGCAGAATGAGCTTTCTTATTGACATGACAGTCACTGCAGATTTTAATGTATTTTCTGAAGATCTTCAAAAAACTATCAAAATGAAATCATCTCGAAATGGAAATCTCGAAAAATGTGGCAAATGAGGACATCAATAATTCCAGTTGGATCCATCGGATTGATTGGTAAAGGTTCCGATAGACTCATTGAAGGGATTTGTGGTAGCCCATGCCTTAAAGAAATACAAACAAAAATTTACTCACGAGTACAGCTTACACATTACGAAGAGATTTATCTATGTAAACTGTGGATGATCTTGGATTTATCGTTAAAAAAAACACTGATCAATGGAAAATGTCATGGTACCATTTCTGGCGCTAGACCTCTGGTTGGGACCCAGAAGGAAATGTGTATACAACAAAAATCCAAGGAAATAATAATAATAATAATAATAATAATAATAATAATAATAATAATAATAATAATAATAATAATAAATATCTGATACTCTTCTTCGGTGTGGTCTAACTCCATGTAAGCATTTTACATATGATGGACTAACACAGATATCATCTCTCCAAAACTGCCAGCATATTGCCAGCAAATAACAACACCCAGTTCTTGATAATGACTGAAGCTGTTGAAAGTACTTGAACCAAACCAAACAAAGCAAAACATGAATTTCAGCATTTTAGCCAGAATTTTGATTCCAATGTACAACATACTTGAAAAATATATAAATACAATAAAATAATTAAATAGACAGACGTCGTCGGTTAAATAAAAAATATGTTGGGATACATACATAAACATTAAGTGAGTAGAGATTTTGTTATTGAGTTTTTTTATATAATTTAGTTAATATGTATATTATTTTAGTTTGGGATTAATTTATCAATTATACATACATACACACACACATATATATACATATATGTATTGGCGTTGTTTTTTGAAGCTGATGAGGTGATGAGTGTCCATCCTTTTCCTGCATCATGATGTTTCAGAAGAACATCTTCATGGAAGAGACGGCGTTCTTGGACACAAAAGGATATCTTGGTTGTAATTTACGGCTGCAGCAGCGAGTTCACCGATCTGAGGGCCACTGGATAGTATTCTGGTGTTGAACGTAGAAATGTGGGTCTTTTGTTTACACCTCAGTAGATTTGTTTCTGGCAGGGTAGCTGACTTTTCGAATGCATACTCTACCAGATTTGCAGGACGCGTCCCCCACTTTTTTACACGCGCGACAGATTAAAATTTTAGGAACTGTCATTTGAATTTTTCGATAGCTAATGACATCTATGTGCTCCGCTACTAGAGATGTATTACAGTTCTCTGTGAACTGGATCAATGTACCTTCCAATTGTCATGCACGACGATCGTCAACGAAGCTGCTACTTTCTCTTTGCCGAAACATCCGTTTGTCGATGATCACCACAGGAGCTACAACTAGCTGTAAAGAATAGAGGGCTTTTTTTTATATCGAGGTTAAACTCCTGTAGATCCGCCATGTTCTGTCTATGCCCATGCATATTAACAGAGTCAACTCATGAAGGGTCTGACTCTTTGCCACGCACGGACAGTCATTCATTATAGAGAGGCTAACTACAGACCGTAGCTGCACAAAAATGATCTGAAACGCATCACATAGTGCTGGGTTCATGGGGACCAGTCAGGGATGACACGGGAGGCAATCTCGGAAAGGTACTACCCCTCTGCATGGAACCCCTTAACTCCAATGCATCGGTTGGAGCGGTTGGTATACTGATGAGCCCTAAAGCCCCCAAAAGCCCCCCAAATCCCTCGATGACATTGAATCAATAACATCATGCATTATTATCACATCATTCAAGGGAAACCCCCAAACCACAATTGTTTGTTGCTACAGCCCAACAAACAAAGCCGAAGAAGATGAAGTAGAACATTGCTACAATGACCTTCTTTCATTCAACAAATACCTCATTATAATGTTACAATGATCGGCGGCTACTTCAATGCTAAACTCGGTAAAAATGACGGCCATGAACACTCATTTCATGAAAACACAAACAGTAGTGTCTTTCAGAATAAAATATTAATATTTTAAAGAAGATTCATAAATCCATTTAAATCCAATCCTTACAATTTTTATTATTCAGTAAATCTTAGATAATATATACAGTGGTTTAAATAAATATCTGTCATGTTTAAAAGAATTATTATTTAAATAATTTAATGCATGTAAATTTATAACAGCAGTATTAAATTTGTCATGTAGCAAGTTACAAATGTTAGGAATGAGAAAATTATGACCACACATCAATTATTTAAGAATAATAAGAAATATTTATAAGATATAAGTAATTACTAATTAAAACTTGTTGTGTAACATTTCTTAATTAAGATTATCACTAATTGTTTCTTGTAGCGGCAATTATCCCCAAGTGATTATTGTAACCACAATTGTCTGTTGCTAAAGCCCAACAAACATAGCTGAAGAAGATGAAGTAGAGCATTGCTACAATGACATTCTCTCTTTCAACAAATAGCTCATCATAATGTTACAATGATCGGTGGAGACTTCAATGCTAAACTGAGTAAAAATGACGGCTACGACCATTCATTCCATGAAAACACAAACAGAAATGCAATGTTGCTACATGATTTTATAACAAAATGAACAAAATGGTCTGCCTGAACAAAAAAAAAAAAAAAAAAAAAAACAAATCAGAAGAGAAAAAGGAAGAAATGAACGTTTACATATGCAAACGGTGTCAGATCTCAAATTGATTTCCTTCTCATCAATAAAAAATGGATCAACAATATGGTAAATTGTGAAGCTTTCAATTCCTTCAGTACAGTGATCTCAAACCATTGCATTGTCACTGCCACCATTCAGCTTAGTCTCAGGGCCAACAAGCCCCCCACCCAAAAAAAAACGATATGTCTGGTCTGCACTGCGCAACAGTGACATCGCCAACCAGTTCAAGAATTCTTTTACAAATCGTTTCAACGCTCTTCAGAACAGGAATACTGAAAACTCAGCAAATTCAGCATATAAAAAACTGAACAAACCTGTGCACGGGCAGCAGATGAAATAATCCCAATGAAACCAAAAGCCTGACATTGAATATTTTGGAAAACTGTAAAGGTAATCAAGAAATAGATCTGAAAAAAGTTGCGCAGAATAAAAACGCAAACCGAACGAGAGAAAACAGATGTCGCCATCGAAGTACTCAAGTTGCTCTCAAAGAAACATATGACTTGGAACAAACAGCATTCATACAAGCCAAAATCGATATTATCACGAATGCATCTGTAAACAAGCAAGCAGCAACTGCATGGAAAGCAGTCAATGAAATCAGTGATCGAAAAAACTAGCAAAGCCAAGCTAAAGGCTATTGATCAAAATGAGATGATTATCAAATGGAAAAAGCACTTTGAAGATCTGCTCGGCAGGCCTCCCACAATTACAGAGAAACCCACACAAAGAATAATCGAACAAGAACTCGATATCAAGAAAGGAATTTTTAACATGGACGAGCTGTCAGCTGAAAAGAAACAAATAAAGCATGGAAAGGCTTTGTGGACTTGATAACATCCCTGCTGAGGGTCTGATTGACAGGTGACTTTGACAATGAGTTACTCACATTTTGCAATCAAGTTTATCAGTCAAACCCCATTGAGTGCTGGACAGAAAGTTGTATACTCCCCTTTCCAAAGTAAAGAGACCATGGCCAAACAACAAACTCTAGAGGGATAACACTCACCACAATAGCCTTCAAAATCTACAACCTGCTCTTATTGAATCGCATCCGAACTGAGCTGGACAAAATCCACCGCAAAAAAAAAAAAAAAAAAAAAATTCAAACAAAACAGATCAACAGTTGGTCAAATTCTGACCATCCGCCGTATAATTGAGGGTGTAAGAGCCCAAAACCTCAAAGCTGTGTCTGTATTTGTCGATTTCTCCAAAGTCTTCGACTCCATCCATCGTGGCAAAGAGATCATGTTAGCATATGTGAACACGCAAAGGACATTATCGGCCATCATGATGCTGTATAACCCTCGCTCAATGGTTCGATCTCCCGATGGAGATACGGAGTTTTTCAACGTTGTCGCAGAAGACTTGCAGGGAGATACGCTTGCCCCTTTCTTTTTCCCTCTGTGCCCAGATGATGCGAACATCTGCTGATCTAAACACAGATCTGGGGTTCACATTTGAAAAAACAAGAAGTTCACGTTGCCCAGCAAAAATAATAACAGACGTAGATTACGCAGATGACCTTGCCTTGGTGTCAGACGCGATTGATAAGGCTACCAGACTTCATCATCTCATCGAAGATTAGCACATCGTGGCTTTGTTCGTAGTTAACAATATTAACTTCGAACAAAGCCACAATGTGCTAACCGTATTCGGAAATTAAAAACATCCCTATCACACACGAAGACATACACAGAACGCACACACTCAAGTAAGCTGAAAAATCGAATCATCCTTAATAATGGCTAAATGTATAGCCGAAAGCGCTCGGAAATATAAAGCATTTGGACAGTTCTTACAGACCCTTTGTCCAGAAAAGAAAGCTCTTGTTCGAACACAAGAAAAGTTAAATAAAAAGCTTAACCGTAGTACCTTGTCTCGTTTTTAACGAAACATGTGTGTGTATATATATATATATATATATATATATATATATATATATATATATATATATATGTATGTATATATATATATATATATATATATGTATATATATATATATATATATATATATATGTATATATATATATATATATATGTATATATATATATATGTATATATATATATATATATATATATATATATATATATATATATATATATATATATAATATTTATTTTAGGATATTAAAAGAAAAACGTTAAAAAACGCTATACAATTACAATTATAGAAATTGTAATTGTGTAGCGATTTTTAAAATGTTTTTTTTTCTAATATTCTAAAATAAATAATATTTAGCTCTACTTTGTATTTAGCCCTCTTTTACATTTTTTTTAATTAATTTTTAACTTTTCTTCTAATATTTCAAAAAACGTTCAATCAATTCCCACAATGTTGGCAACACTGACCTGCGCAATCACTGAAATTTTCTTACTGATCTGCGCAATGTAAACACGGTGATTTGAGTGTGCCAAATTATTAGAAAAGTGTAAGAATTTAGTGAAAAGATGGGCCGTAAAAGCAGTTTAAGTGATGCTGCGAAGAAAACTATCACCTCAGAACTCTCGAAAGGTAAATTTACCCTAGAAATTACTAAAATGATAGGGAGGTGTCATCAAACAGTGAAAAAGTTCACTGCCGACTCTACACAAGTACGCAAAAGGGCAGATAAAGGCAAGCCGAGGGTTATTTCACGACGTCTCATGTCACGACTTAAACGAGAGGCCACGAAGAACCCTGGACTTACCAGTCAAGAGCTTTTCAGTCGCATTGGGGATCCTATTGTGTCTAAAAGTACTCGTTGTCGGTATCTAAGGGAAATAGCAACAACAGTCAAACCTGTATCGAAGCCTCCGTTGACGAGAAATCACATTCAAAATCGATTGAAATGGACCGAGGACAATATGAAGATTGACTTCTCTAAAGTTTTGTTCACAGATGAAACTCATGTAACACTTGATGGGCCAGATAAATGGTGCAAAGGCTGAGTAATGAACGAACAGAATCGCCATCAGCGTTTGAGACGCCAACAAGGCGGTGGAGGCATAATGATCTGGGGTGGTATTATTGGAAAAACATTAGTGGGCCCATGGAGAGTACCAGATGGCATCAAAATGACTGCTGATGCATACATAGCCTTTATGAAGGAGCATCTTGAGCCGTGGATGAAAAGGCCAAGAGTTGCCTTCAGAAGGGCTATTGATTTTATGCAAGATAATGCTCCCTCACATGCTGCTCACAAGACTACTGAATATTTGAAACAGTTAGGCTTCGATGGACCTCAAAAAATGAAGTGGCCAGCAAATTGTTCGGATTTGAACCCAATCGAAAACCTTTGGAGCATCATGAAGCGAAGACTGTACGCCAAAGGACTACAATTCAGGAGCAATGCTGAGTTGTGGGAAGCAATTCTTGACATATCTCGCGGTATTACAGCAGATGACATCCTACAATTAACAAATTCTATGGATCGTCGACTTCTTCAAGTAATTTCAAAATAGGGAAAGTACATTCCCTATTAATTTGTTTAAAACTGTGCCTTTGTATCTGTTATTATTTGTTTGATTATCTTATTTATTAGCTCCTTTTGATCATAAACATTCACGTGCAACATTAATAAACGTTTTGTTTGCTCAATTCTGGGAATATTACTAAACCTTTCTAATAATTTGGCACGCTCAAATCACCGTGCTGATAACAAATATGGTACCAGTTTGTTTACATTGCGCAGATCAGTACGAAAATTTCAGTGATTGCGCAGGTCAGTGTTGCCAACATTGTGTGAAAATTTTGTGAGACTTGATTGGACGGTTTTTGAAATATTAGAAAAAAAGTTATCTCGTTAATAATTTGGCACGCAGTGTATATATCTAATATTTTATATATTTTATATAAATCTTCAGCAAGGCTTTTTTTTTTTTTTTTTTTTAAAATATCTCTGTTCCTGAAAGACTTACTTCTTTCCCAAGCCAAGATACATGACTGTAAAAATGTTAAAATTAAAAGAAGACGGTTAAATTCATAACCACTTTTTATTTAAAATATACAATACATAAATTAATCCCAAGCTAAAATAATATACATATAAAAAATCAGCTACAAGATCATTTACTCACTTTTGTTTATTAGACATTAAATTAGCATCTTCCATAATTTATATAAACATTTCAGTTAGATTGATGAATATACATGAGCGTTTCTTTAAGTAAAAAATTGAAACAGTAATAATACTTTTAATTCCAAAATAAAATCCTTACATTTGCCTTGATAAAGTTTCTCTGAGAACGAAACGCGTCAGCTGAGGTAGGTTTTCCTTTTGTATTTATTCACACACACACACACACACACACACACATACATATATATATACATTTTTTCTATATTCGTAATGAGTGTTGGTTGGTTGATTTTGATATAGAGCGCCTCGAGAATTTGAAGTTTTTGTTTATTATTTTCATGGTGAAGTATATTGTTGTTGTCAACAAGTATTTTCCTGTATTGTGAAGGTGGACAGGAATGTGTTTTTAGATGTTAAGCAATAGAACTTGTATCCGACAAATGAGTGTAACAGGTTTTCATAAGTTTGTGGTCGTTAGACCATAATATGCACTTACTTTTGTGTCAGAGATGCAATCTCACAGAGAATATTTAAACTGATATACAATGTTGGTTTTTCTCCAAACACTAGTTGACAAAGAAGAGATATTGCGTATGATTAAGTCGGTTCTATTAAATTTAGTAAATTATATAATTACTTTTATTTTTTTTAATTGGGATTCCCGAGGCCCTCTATATCAAAATCAACCAAATAACACTAAACAAAATTTATTACAAATATAGCAACAACATATTAAAGTGCATATAACATTTAATGGCATTTTACATTTCTGCCAATTTCCAATCACCTCCCTTGTATTGAAATGCTTGTTTTGTAAAATATGTCATAACTACAACGGATACATTTAAAATTTTAAAATAATTAGTTATGGTCCGGTTCCTTGTACCAAAGAAGAACTCGAACACGGATATGGAATAACACAGATATATTACAAACAGGAATATATACAGAGAAGTAGAAAGTGTTAGTAGGAACAATCAGGTTTAGTAGTAATTGTCTGAACGTGACTCTGTTTCGGACTGCCTCTGACTCGACTGACTGACTCGACTGACTCCTGACGGACTTCTGATGGACCTCACTCCAGACTTCAGATTGGACGGTATTTAGTCATCCCACCACGAGGGCATCATGTGGCACAAGGCCGGTTTAACGTGGGATCTCCGAGCCCGTGGGCTCGGCCAAAAATGTGCCCTTTGAGCCCGTATAAACGGGTTGAGGGTCGGTTTACCTCCCCGAAAGAGACTCCGCCCTTCGGCGTAGCCTCGTTCGGGTTCCTCCCCGCCCGAAGGCAGAGACTTCAGCCGGTCAGCCGGTCGCCCGACTTCGGACTGGACGGTATTTGATCACACCCCCCACGAGGGCATCATGTGGCACAAGGCCGGTTTAACTTGGGGTTTCCGAGCCCGTGGGCTCGGGCAAAAATATGCCCTTTGAGCCCGTATAAACGGGTTCAGGGTCGGTCTACCACCCCGAAAGAGACTTCGCCCTTCGGCGTAGCCTCCTTCGGGTTCCTCCCCGCCCGTAGGCAGAGAGTTCAACTGATCAGTCGATCAGCCGGTCGCCCGACTTCAGACTGAACTCCCTGCTTCCTATTGAGGCGCAGTATTTATTACGTATGGAATAGTCCATTATGTTATTATGGTTAAGGTCCCATAACAATTACAGAGCGCGTTCGAACGTGTTTTTAAAAATAATCCTCACAACGGAATGCAGATTTTATCGCAGATACAATAAATTGCCATGAAAATTGAAAAAGATTGAAAGTATCTGTGTTAATAAAAACTACGGCGCCTTCCTTGATGAATTTCATCTTAACATCAAGAAACTGATTAAATAACTGTAAAGGATCAGTATAAAAATAAAAGTAGACACAATATGTCCAATATGTCTACATTATTCAATGAAACATGTTTGAATGAAGATATGCTGTCTCTCTCTCTATATATATATTTGATTGTTATTTCTCTCTCTCTCTCTCTCTCTATATATATATATATATATATATATATATATATATAATGGCCGGCTACTCGTTTTCGTGTAAACCGGTCTGCTAGGGCGGCTGTTGTAGACACCCATTTTGTATTTCTTCAATACAATTCGGCGTAATCAGCAGTTTCAACAATGACAGGACGTCCGAACCCTCGGTCACAATAGCTTGTGGCTTCTTGCTAGCACAACAATTGATATCTTTCGAACAGTTTCATCTACTCAGGCTTGGGTCAACATGTGCCATGGTTTTAGGGCATTTTCCAATTGTGCCGCAAGTTGTGATCGTCTCATCAAGACGATAACATCAAAAATTTATCTACCTGACAAATCATCCATTGCGGGATACATGGCTGAAAAGTGAACGTTCAAAACACTCAGTCACGCTTCTGATATATATATATATATATATATATATATATATATATATATATATATATATATATATATATATATATATATATATTCATATACCTACGTTTGGGGTGCGACTTAAAATTCGTTGTTTTACAAACTCATCAGGCACAAAATATTACTTATGATTTTTTTTAATATAATCATAATTTATATCTTGTGCTTGATGAGTTAGTAAAACAACGAAACTAAAGTCGCAAACGTAGGTATATGTATATTTATTATTATATATTTCTTAGATCTATGTAACCACTGTTAGCACTGTTATGTTTACACCTTATATTAAATTTAGTAAATATTTATTTGCTTACCTGTGTATGCACGCTAGTGCGCGTATACGCTTGCCATTATCTGGTTATTTGATTTACCCAACTCTGTCTGTCTGTCTGTCTCTTTCTATATATATATATATATATATATATATATATATAAAATAAAACGTCCCTATCCCTAAGGAAGTCTCCTATTGAGGTACACCGGAGAAAGAGAATATTAACTACCAGAGCCTTAATATTACTACTATTGGAAGTTTCCTGCATTCACACACAATTACCAGGCTGTCGGCAACAGTTATTTGTGAAAATGGGCATTTTATACTTCTTTGGTAAGTTTAAGTTATTACAACGGTAGTTGATGCGTACATACCATGAACACACTAACCAAACTCATCTAGGCGTAATATATATATATATATATATATATATATATATATATATATATATAGATAGATAGATAGATAGATAGATATAACAATTATATATATATATATATATATATATATATATATATATAACAATTATATATATATATATATATATATATTAATCAATTAACTTTAATTTAATCAATTAACTTTAATTGCATTGTGAATATGAAGCAAATGCCTGTTTTCTAAAATTCGGAAGCTTATATTATCTGTCCTCGTTATGGCCAATCACGCCACAGATTTTCGGTGATTCGCTCTGTTATAATGAAACAAAACGGAAACACGTGACCTAAAATTATCTCTACTCCATTTACCAGTGCAATTTTAATATAGGAGGCGCCATTCTGTGCAAATATCTGTGAAGAGCCGTTGGCGAAGAAAAGATTACTACCCATTGCTCTAAAACAGTGGTTACTATCCATTGCTCTAAAAATGCCCCACTGGTCGGGTTTGGTAATATTTTGGTGGGGCATGCGTAGAATGTGCACCCTTCAGCTTACTATACCAACAGAATAAAGGGGCAATTTGAGAATAAGTTATTGACAATGAATTGTTTTCTCGTGAGTCTGAGTGAGAGTGTTAATGTTAATGCATGTTAATATATACGGTGCATATACAGTATGCATACATAAAAAATATTTGGAGTACATGTATGTACATGTGTGATTGGCATAGAGGGTATTTCCCGTCTCCCCACACTCGCGTGTCTTGGTCAACAAACGAGAGGGCGTGATGCATCTCGCGCGAAGAGCCCATGTTTTGTCAGCCAATCAGCGCGTGTGAGCATTCAGTTTGCTTCCTTCACGTGACTTGCAGTAAAATTTTGAATATGTAAGAATTAAATATTACAGTGGTGTGTGTGTTGGGGGGGGCACCAGAATTTTAGAAATACCAAAGCCCCAAATCGGTTGGGAACCACTGCTCTAAAGTGTCAGCGTAAAGATAGCAATTTGAATTAGAACTCTTTGCCTCGGGTAGTGTTTCTGTATTTATATCTGAAAGAAAAATTGAATTGTCGGGATATTTGGCAAACAATAATTGGGTCACTCGTCTAATATCAGTGTCACCGGGTGTATTTCATCTTTTGATTTTATCACAAACACATATCTCTCTCTTTCTCATTCTCTCTCTCTCTCTCTCTCTATATATATATATATATATATATATATATATATATGTATGTATGTATGTATGTATGTATATTATAAATGTCAAAGTGAAGCCTAAAGGCGATAGTGAGTAATAAATATTATTTCCTCCCCTCTGCTCTTCTTATCTCTGTCTACCTTGTCATCATGATGACCTCCTCTCCTACTATTTGTTTTATCTCTACCTCTATCTGTTTTATCTTTCTTTCTCTTTCTCTTACACGTATCCATGATCTAAAAAGTAAGAATGCACGATCCGTTGACATGCGTATAATTTTACATATTTGTTGTTGATGCATATATCTATCCTATTCTGTTCCTTATCTATCTATCTATCTATCTATCTATCTATCTATCTATCTATCTATCTATCTATTAGATACTTCCACTTTATCGCTAAAAAAACCGCATTTTACTGGAAAAAGTCAATTTAATCTTTTAACCTTTAATTAAAGCTTCAAGAAAGTTTTTTCATTTATAAAAAATTCATTTGAAACCAAGGTATCGAAAATTAGTGGCGGTACCTACTAACCGTATCTCTCTCTCTCTCTCTCTCTCTATATATATATATATATATATATATATATATATATATATTACACAACAGAGAAATCCAAAATTACATCATGGGTATAGTTTATTTCAACCGACGTCGAGTACGTCAGTCTTATTCAATGCAGACGGATGGACTGTATAAGCTAGAGATTTAAACTTGAGCAAAAACAGCAGTTGAAAAGTTGATACAGACCTTACTCATATCGACGCCTTGGCAGGACTGACTGCCTGAGTCAGTGGTAAAGGGAGGGCGGAAGTTATCTGTTTTAAAAGGAAAGAAGCACCACAACTTCAACCCAGATATTAACCTTAAGACCCTTAATTGGGGTTATAAGAAAAGTGAAATGAAACTAAATGAAGACCGAAAAATGAATATTATAAAACGAAACTTTTAATTAATAATTATATAAAAATATTTGTTCTCACTAAAAATACCAAAATATGCTTGTTTCTTGTAAATAAGTTATATAGCAAGATTAACAATAAATCGTATTTAGATAGTTTATATTAAGAAAGAATATATGAAAATGATTTTTAATATTAGGGTATACAGTTAAAAAATAATTTAAAGATAAATATATTATCCATTTAAAATACTGTACCAAGTAATATATAAGAAAACAAAAACAAAAAAATTAAATCTAGATAAAGAATTTATGCAATCAAAGAAAAGTTCTTAAAGTAGTGAATAGTTATAAGATAGGATTGAAATGGAGAATACAAAATATACAAAATCTATAGCAATAAGTTTAACGTTAGAAGGGTTAGATAATTAAAAAATAATAAGGTAAGACCAATAATATTATAGAAGTTTAAACCTACCTCTATGACGATATTTTAAAACGAATTCATTCCTTAGATTTAATAGATTGCTTTGATTATTAAATTTTATTATTCTAATTTTCTCTTCTAAACACAAGTTACACCTATCTCTAAGACTATTAGGAGTATGAGCAAAACTCATAAGTTTCCAGTCTATCTGAGGGTTCCGACCTTTCTCTTTCAATTTCCCAATTTTTTTTTGAAAAAGCTATCTGATATTTTAATTTTGGGTTGATAAAATACTGCCTATGGTGTAAAGTTTTTGTTTCCATTCCCCCGCGGAATTTCCAATGTAAACATTATAATCTAACCTATATTCTTTGGGGGGAAATGCTTGCTTGTTATATCACATTAGTAGATCTGCAACTCAACTGGACAATTTTCTCTATTTCTACAATTACACAGGGTTGGGGTTTATACCAGGTTTATTGTTTATCTATTCTATGGGATAAACAATAAACCTGTTTATTATTATTGTTTATTTATTCTATGAGATAAATATTGTTTATCCCATAGTTTATCCCATAGTTTATCCCAAGTTTTCGTAGGTTGAAATGGGTCTATACCTCATATGAGGTAATTTCGGATTTTATGGTTTACTACTACGACTACTACTACTACTATATATATATATATATATATAATGACCGGCTACTCGATTCCGTGTAAACCAGTCTGCTATATATATATATATATATATATATATATATATATATATGCATGTATGTGTGCGTGTGTGTGTGCGTGTGTGTGGTACCACCCCTGTGTTCAGTTTTCACTGTTATTTCTTTCACAAAAATGTAGTTAGGTCATTCTTATTAAATGATATATGTTGGTAGTCTAACGGTTCAGTGGTCAAAAACTGAACTGTTAAGCCTTCATTCGTCGAAATCGACTCGAAAGTCCACTATATATATATATATATGTGTGTGTGTGTGTGTGTGTGTGTGTGTGTGTGTGTGTGTGTGTGTGTTTTTAAAACATTTTAAACCATTAATGGATAGCGTCTAACTTTTTTAGAGACAGATTACCTAAAAGTTTTAATCGGCCACATCCCTAAGTATATCATTTGCCAACAAGGTAGATTAAGTGAAAAGAGCTAAAATTTTATGCAGTCATGGGTTACTTTTGTCATTATTATTTAATATATGATCAAACTCTTCAGAAAGAGAAAGTCCCTGTCGCCTGGCGTAAGCTACTAAATTAGTTTTGAAATCTTCAATTTTTAGGCGATTCATCCAATGAATGGGTCCAAACTTTTGGCTTAAAGTGTGTACTAGTAACGGTTCCAGCACCTTGTAGATTATCTCATGTCGTGTATCCGTCGTTATTCGATTGAAGAAAAGGGCCTATAAATTATTTGGTAACTGCGTGACAGAATCCGTAGACTCCTTGGGAAGTATAAGGGCCACAGCCAAAAAAGTTATTGTCGTTTCAGTAGCAAGTTGGTCTTTACGGGGTGGAATTACTAGCCCTACGCCCAACATGATTTGAATTCAGAGTCATAATTCTCCTAAACTAGCGACCAGGATAAAGAGTCCAGTCTATTCTGCTATTTAAATCATATCTGGAGGTGAAGAAAAGGAACATAACAATCTCAGCTGGAATTTCAGTTCGGCTCATTGATCCCACCTTGCACACCGATGACTTCCCCACGTAAGTTATATTTTTTAGGTACTTCAGTTTATATAGAAATGCAGGCGATAGTTCAACAGATTGGTTCGCAAGTCCTGGATAATGATATCGTTGCTTAATGTGGGTAATTAAGATGCTGACATTCCACGCTATCACAAATAAAAGGTTAAAAAGGAAATTCCCATCAATATTGGAAAGAGCGATAACAGCTACTAGACACGAGAAAGCTATTTCCCTGAAAAATTGTTTTAATAGAAAGATTTTATAAATTTAAACAAACTGTAGCACTGGCTGCTCAGTCAATGAATGCCGAATGTTTCCTTAGAAGGAAACTGCTAATATTACGATTATGTTTCGCTGGGCTTGGTCCAACAGTTATTTATTTATTATAACCCTAAATAGTTATTGGTTTGTTTGTTAATTTGATATATATTTGAAAGAATTAAAGTTTGACACAAAGCCAAAGAACTCAGTTTGAAGGAATTTAGAATCGTTTTCATGTTATGAGCAATCCTTATGGATGGACTGAGTTATTTTGGGAAAATAACCGTATACATAATTTGCTTTCGTTAACAATCATGTCTGTAATGTTTTAGCACTTTAATGCAAAATAATAAATTGTTTCGTAATATTTATTCAGATCCATTAAGACTAAACGTTATTATGCAAATCAGGGTACGGGAACTGGAGAATATCTTGACTGTGTTAGTGAAACACCTGGAGAATATTTTGCTATGAAAAACAAAAACAAAATGGCGGTGAATGGAAATGCTGAAAGACAATTCATACAAAACAATTAATAAACAAGAACTCGATGCGAAAAATGAAGAACCTACAACGTAGGAAAAAGTAAAGACAATTGTGGAAGAAAAAATATTGGCGAAAATAAAACAAGTAGTTCCCTATAAAAAATAAAATAAAACAGTTTATGAATAAGAAAATAAAACGCAAATTTGTCCTAACAACACGGCAAATGGACTCTTCATACTGAGTTCAAATTCCGTAAACTTCTCAAACAAAGGAAACTGAAACGCTAATATGATTTATATTAAGAAAATAAATAATCAAATATTCTCGGACATACACCGTTGTGCAAATTAATTGAAACAACTACTTTAGTTTCTTTTCTTACATCATTCGGTCAGTTTTAGACCCACTGGAGCGACAGGGTGTAATCGATTTTTATTTTTCCTCAGATTAGGTCATTTGCAGTGGTGTGCAGTAATATGAATCTATTTTCTAGGTGTATGATGAAATTTGTTTGGCCTTAAAAATATTACGTCATCCGTGATTGCATCAGATTTTTATCACGCCCAGACACTATTGTCTCGACTGCCGATTAGTTGTTCTACGGTCATTGTCTGCGGTGGACGTTACTCCAAGGAAGCGTACGAAAATTGTAACGCTGCACGAACACAGTGACAGGTCTTACCAGTGAGGAAATCAAAGTATTAGAGACTGGCCCGAAAACTCGAGAATCTGTGGTCAATCTATAAGGAACGACATCATGGAATGGACATACGAAGAACTAACATGTGCACAGGGTCATGTTTCATTCGAAAAATACGAAAAAAACAAAACAAAAAGTAAATAATGGAATTATTCGTTTTGTTTCAATTAATTTACACAAGGCTGTAGGTCGATCATAGGCATTGAATATTCGTATCTGGTGTCCAGGCTTCAATGAATTCTATAAGAAATTCATAAAGAAAGGGAAGACAGATGAAATAAATTTAATAATAAGCTGTTGGCTTATGTTTAATGATAATTGTTAGGGGCGTACGACCATATCACATTGAAACACCTGTTTTCATACGATCACCGAAGTTAAGCTACGTCGAACCTGGTCAATACTTGGATGGGTGACTACTTGTGAATACCAGGTGCTGTAAGCTTGGAGGTGCGGGTGGTGTAATGGACAAGGGCTTGCAATTGGAGAGCCGAGTTCCGATTCTGGGTTCGTCATATTCACTTACGCGCAAATACTCTCCGGAAATGTATGATTCCACATCTGCTTCCCCAAGCTATGGGTTAATTAGAAGGGATTGCATCATTAAATCATTATTATCTCTAAAAAAATCTTTTTAAAGCTAAAATATTTTTTTGATTCAAACAACCGGCAAAAGGTTGATAAGCCGTTAAAAACAAATATAATCATTTATTTCGCATATTATTATTATTATCGACAGCACAAATAATTTCTAGAATTATGACTATAAAACCAATGAAATAAAACAACATAGAATTTAAAAAATAAAGCATAACTCCAAATTATTTAAATTCTCAAAATTTTATAATGAAGCTAAATTAATATTGAAACATGTCAAATTTATAAAGATTTTAATAATTTCTAATTTAATAATTTTGTCGGATTTAATCCCTATTTTTAATTAGTATATAATTATACATTTTTTAAAAATGATGTTCACCCTATACAAGGCCAAAGAGTCACTTGTTGTAGAGCGTTACAGATGAAGAGGTACGTTTTATAGGAGTATGTGGGGGAAGAAAACGGTTAGCCTTGGATTTGATTAGGTTAAGATTGTAGCGATCTGGTAAGCAACCTCTTGCGGGTCAGATCAACAATGCAGCGCTTCATGTGAAGAAACTGTTCGAGTGAAACTTACATCTCATCAAAGAGAATAAAGGCGATTCGTTACAATGGGTGTGGCATGGCGGGTCTTAGTCGTGAAAGTTAGAACTGATGGAACAACGGAATAGTTAACGCGCCATTTGAAGCACATGGCGTTTATTGGTATTTACTAAACATGACTTATTCTGATATAAGGCCAAAATTATGGCGCACCATGTGAGTGTTTAAGTCATTGCAATAATAATAGCTAACAACTACTGCACAGCAAGTTGGCCAGCAAAAGGGGATTAACTCGGTTTGATGGTTACAATATTGACACAAGGATCAAACTCAGGGAACTAATGAATTGGCAAGGATGACAAGTTAACGATCCATCAGGTCTCATTTGACGGCAAATGAACTTCATCTCAGTAATCCAACAAGCGGTACTTTTCTCAAAGGAAGTGCTAATCATCTATTCCTGGGAAGCTAAAAGCTCCACACAGTGGGGTAATAGAGAACTAGTCTAGTTGGTTATCACGATCGAATAGTGATTTTGGTCTGTACTACTCGTGACAAACCAAGTCAAACATAATACCGTAATTTCCCATGTATAATATGCCTTCATCCATAATACGCACCCCTAAAATTATGCTGATAGTATGAGAAAATGCTTCTACTCAAGAATAATACGCGGCCCTTATTTGGTAATCAAGTCTTATAAATTGTACCTCTCCTTTTTCATTACGGCCAACGTTTCCTACTCTTATAAAAATGGTTTTAAACATAGAATAATTTTATTCAAATTTAGTTTTACAATAATTCTTATTTTATTTTACATTTATAAGTATTGTTAGGTACATATGATTATATTTGACATCCTTATGGGGTCGGAATCGCCGAATGTTAGTGTCAAATTGTCGTATGTTGAGTAGTCATTTCGCAACTGAAATCGAACGGCATTTTTTTTGTAGCTGTGTATAATACGTATCCCAAATTTTGCTTATTATTTTTTAGAGAAAATGCGTATTATACATAGGGAATTACGGTAAATAATACTGCTGCTTCTTTAAGAAATATGGAGAGAAACTTAGTCCCATTCCAGAGTATCGTCTCACAGGTTGTATCTTTCCAATTACACTTAAAAGGATCAAGATGAGTCCTGATATTTGAAGCAGCCCAAAACGAGAAGTATGAAATTGTAGCTAAACTGTTCTTTTCTTGCAAACAATTCCCGCAATCTGTTTCTTCTCAAACACCCTCCTGACCGCAACAAGTGTAGCCTATTCGATAGAGCAACAACCGTTCTGCTTGTCGGCTCGTTCTCCTCGTTTTTATCTCCCCATTCACAGCCAAAAATTTATATATGTGAAAAGATAATCTGGCGAGAGAATATCTGACTTCGGGACCTATTTGTTTTAAATGTGTAACCCGCCAAACCACCATTTTTTTCTTTTTGGACAGTTTACATGTGAGGCACTTTCGAATAATCTGGAGGTAAGTCATTTTCTTCTAGCGTTGAAAAAAAAAAAAAAAAAAAATGCATGCAATCCTGGGCCTCTTTGCATTCTGCGGTAGTTCACTTCACAAACAAACGAGATCATTTCTGGTACCACTGCATATACGCATGCGGGGTTTGACATCTTAGGGAGCACTTAAATAGCCTCACTGCTGGGTAATGGTTAACAAGCTCGTTTGGCGGGTCATTTTTTTCTGAATAGTTTGATATTCACTGGGCGCTCCATACTTGATGCCTTGTGCTAAAACTAAGCGAAAAAAACAAATTCATCCACAATGCTGCGCGGAGTGTTGAGTGGGGGCGGGGTCAGTCCCCTCACATTATTTTTTTTTGCTGACAAAAAGAATAAACAAAATAAATCTGTCTTCTTGGCCTCAATCTATGACAATGCGGATGAGCTGAGTAGTATAATATTTTGAATCATTTCACCCCAAGCAAGGCGGGAATATCACTAATGCACAGTGGGGGTGTACATGGAGTGAAAGTGAAAGAGAAGACTGAAAATAGGGAGGTTTGAGGAAAGGATAAAAAGATGAACGGGATTCAAGAAGATAAAGATGGCGATTGATGTTGCATTAAAACTTTTGAAGATTATAGTTACCAGGGAAGCAAGTAACCGGAAGGGAGTTCCACGGGTGGGAAGTGCAAGAAAAGAAACCGTTGGAGTAGAAGCAACGGTTGCATTTAACTATTTCATCAGTAAACGGGTGGTACCTAGATACTTAAATTCATGTAGTCGGGGCACCATTGTAAAAAGCATAAAATCAGTACTGCCTATTTATTTTCAAAATACATCAGAAAACCTCTTTTTTTTTTCGAAACATTAGCTTCGAAAAGTATATTACAGAAAACGTCTATAGGCGTCGTTTCTAGATAGGAAGTAGAAACGCACGGCAAAAAAGAGTATTTAAAATCAAAGCAAATCAATGTTTACTGTAGGATAATAAATCTAAAAAATATGTATTTATGAGATCAGCTAAAAATAGCAAGAATCTTTAAAAGTTAACAATTGACATCACTTTTAACATTAGATTTATCCGACTGCTTTTCTTTCTTTTTTTTTTCTTTTTTTGTGGCACCGTGCCTGCAACAAACCCCCGGGAAACGGCTAGGCTAATGAATATGCAATACGGACACACTAACTGAACCGGTGCAGCTCATTTGAAACCTGTCGTTAATTACAATTGAAGTTGTGAGAACTGAGGTTATTATACCAGACATTCGATTTTCCACCGGACTTTAAATGTACAGTCAATGGCAACATGAGAAAATGTTTCCGCTCCAACGGTTAGACGCGAGTATAAGTCGAAGAAAGATTTCTCCTGGTTATAGACAATAATAGAGAAAATAACATTAGCTGTTGTCGTTAACAATTGTATAATTAGATTCTAGCATTAGGTTCGATTTCAGATATAAACTTCCTAAAAAGAGATCGAAAGAGACAAAGAAAAAGAAAGAGGAAGATAAAGTGAGAAAGAGAGATAGAAAGAGAAAGATAAAGAGGGACATAAAAAAGAAAGAAAAAGACAGTGAGAAAGAGCAGGTAAAAAGAAGAGTGAAAGAAAAAAGTGGGACAAAAGAGAAAGAAAAAGAGAGAGAACGATAAAAGTTAGGCGAGAAAGAGAGATAGAAAGAAGATAAAGAAAGAGAGAGAGAAAAGGAAATAAACATATAAAAAAGAAAAAGGAGAAGAAAGAAAAAGAAAATAGAGAGAGAAGGATAGAAAAAAGAAAGAAAAAGAGAGAAAGGAAAAGAATAATAGAGGGAGAAAAAGAAAGAAATAGAGAAAGAGAAAATGAGAGAGTTAGAGAGGGACAGTTAGTAACAAAGAAAGAAAGAAAGAAAGAAAGAGAGAAGGCGAGCGAGAAATATAAAGAAATATAAAGAAATACGGAGAGCAAGACAGGGAGAGAAGGAGAAAACGCGATAGAAAGAGAGAGGAAGAATGAGAAAGACAAAAATAAAGAGATCGAAAAAGAGTGAGAGAAGAATATAAAGATAAAGAGAAAATTGAAAAAGAAGAGAGAAAATAGAGAAAGATGGAGCAAGAAAGAGAAATAAGAGAGAAAAAGAGAGAAAAAGAGAGAAAGGGATAATGGGATCAGTGTCTGTAAATTACGGACTGTTAAAAAGATAGTCGGAAATGCTGATCGCGAGATATAAAGGTGAAAACTATTAGTAATATGATAATAAATGTCACTCTTCCTTTTAAACTTATTTTTTGTTTGCTGTTGCTTGTAAAATCTTCGTCAAATTACTCTTTTCTAAATCATTATTCTCATGATGGGCACATTCATGACGCATTTGCCTGTTACCACTGCTGCTACGACTATTTCCACTTGCCGCACAAGATCTGAAATAAAGTGTAAAATCCAGCGTTGCCAAACAGAATGTACACAAACCATAATACTTCGTCCGTCGGTATGTTTCGTAGTGTCATCTCCTACCCAGGAAAACGATGCATACCTATCCTGTCATTCATCTTGATCAAATAAAGTAACAGGACCTTCTTCCATTGATGCAAGATTCAGAGGACTTTCTTTCATTGGTACAAGGTTTAGAGGGCTTTCTTCCATTGATACGAGGTTCAGCGGACTGCCTTCCATTGATACAAGGTTCAGATGACTTTCTTTCATTGACACAAGGTTCATAGGACTTTTTTCCATTGATACAAGGTTCAGGCCTGACGTTCGTGAGCCTATTGAAGACACTTTCGGCAATTGACATTGGATAGAATGCTTACTCAGTTCGAACTGCGGCTACACAATCCCATGCACAACTATGTACTATGTTCACATGTGTTCCTTTCTTCTTGATCAAAGATATTTGTAACTTGTGCTTTCTGTCCATTTTTCACATCGATAAGGACCCCCGAAAATCTGCTGATGCATATGTAATACGGACACACGAACTGAATCGGTGCAGCTCATTTGAAACCTTCCGTTAATTACAATTGGAGTTGTGGGAATTGATCACTTCATGCATCAATAAATCTTGCTCACATAATGGTTTGCTCGTGTTGGTGGTGGTTTGTGATTTTTCCATTCTCAAAAATATGTACTTAATGTAACTGAAAGTGAAAACTTCAAAAGTCATACTATTTTGGAAATGATTTGACTTAGTCTTTTAGCAACAACAAGTTTTATCAAAGTCACTTAAATCTTCCATTTTGCTTATAACTCTAGCACTCAATGTATCAAAATGAAATACTTGAGTCTACCTTACCTATGTCCCTGATATGAGCAGATGTTATGAGACAATAGCTGTTATACTTACTACATGTTGCTGGTCATGCATTTTTAAACATCACTATATATATATATATATATATATATATATATATATATATAGGGTGACCCAAAAAACGGGAATTTTTGAAGTGCGTATTGCCAGACATGAGCAAGTGGCAACACTGTGAGACAGTGACCTTGAGCAAGTAAACATTTCACCATTTAGAATTCAAGATGAAATTCACAGTATCCAAGCTGAGATGTTGCAGCAGTCAATGAGGAATCTCAACAACAGATTTCAAGAATGCACTCGTACAGGAGGACGCCATGTATAGAACGTAATTTTAAAAAAATGGTAATTCCATCATTGCTTCATAAATGGCATGTTTTAAGGTTTCAATTACTATGAATAAAATATTTTTCTTCCATCACTCTTGGTTTTATTGGATTGTTAAAAAGTTCCCGTTTTTTTTTGGTCACCCTGTGTGTGTGTGTGTGTGTGTGTGTGTGTGTGTGTGTGTGTGTGTGTGTGTGTGTGTGCGTGCAAATATATAGAAAAATAGGAAAGAACAGGTTAGGTAAATAATTCGAAGTTCCTTAGCATTTTTGTTTTTATTTAAAAAAAAAAAAATTGCTCGATACAAAAGTAGAGCCTAAATATAATTATTTTTTAAAAATATGATTCCTTCGCTACATAATCGTTCTCATGTTTCAAAAACAAGAGCCCAAATCTCTGTTTCATCCTCAAGCGAAATTTTTTGGAATAACTAATCTTGCAGTTTACGCATCTTTATAAGCATATGCATTCGTAGAATTAACTACTATGGAAACCGGTCCAATAAGGGGCGTAAGGGTTAACAATTTGTATCAACATATCAGTCACTTTCGAAAAGAGGCCAAGCCAAGGCAAGGCCGGGGTGTCCATTTCAAAGCGAATGATGACATTCCTATATGCACATTGTCTAGTCCGTCTTAGCGACAGAGAGTTATTGGCATCGTTGTAGGCTATTAAGTGTCTGAAGATTTTCTTTTTCTAAAAGGGCTGTTCGTACATAAACGCGTCGCACCGAACTATAATTTGTTTTTTTGACGACTTCATAAAGGTTTTTTTTTTTCATCTCGTGATTGGGTTAAGCTTTTAAACCCTTTATTAGACCTTGAAAATTTAAATTTTTTTATACTAATTATTTAATGCGAAAGTTTGTTGATGTCGATATATATATATATATATATATATATATATATATATATATATATATATATATATATATATATATATATGTATATATATATATATACAAAAGAATTCGTGGATTTATCACATTACAAAATTCATACCAAAAATTCTAACTTGAAATATTTTAACTCTAGCGTTGCGTCTTTCACATTCGAATACTATAGCCGTTTATAAATAACACATTCTTAAAAAAAAAAAAAAAAAACATCTTTCGGTTTATTATATATTTATTTCGTCTTGGAGTTTTATTTCTAATGAAAAAATTACAGCCTGACGATGAAGTTTTCGAAATTACTTTCTGCTCTAATACACACACACATATATATATATCTATATAAAGCATAAAAATATTAATTTTGATTTTTACTTGTATACAATCCATTTTAAATATTTCAAAGTTACTAGAAGAATATCAATATAATAACAAATGAGATGAAAATAATGTTGTATATTAATATTTGCTTGAATATCTTTAATATTGAACTGAATAATTAAAATTTGGAAAAGTACTAGACGTTCTAATTGGTTCTGAATTGGTTAAACATTTCAATTCACGTGGTTTTCTTTAAGACAAATAACATGGCTTTTGCTTCTCTTGGTCAACCACCAATGTATTAATGGTTATTACTGAAAGAGACTGCCAGGTTTTAATGTTGAACTGAATAACACTTTGACATAAGCATGCAAGACAAATGAGGAAAAAATGCAAAATTTCAAAAACTGTTGAAGAATAAAAAAGAAAGAAAAATTACAATCTTAGATTTTGTTCTCTTATGTATGCAAAATATGCTGGGCGATTTATGCATCATTTTTTTTTTTTTTTTTTTCAATTAAATCTTTTTGTTTCAATAAAAAATCAAAATAGACAATTTGTTTTAATATATGACATTTTCACTGTTGTTCATAAGTTTTTTTTTACATCATAACCGTTGCTATGTGAATCCTCTTATGGAAAGCCAAATGAAATGTAAACAATCTGTCATCAACAAAAACAATGAGAAATAACTTCTAAATTGTTATCGACTGGAACACCTAGAATCAATTCTACAGTGTTTTCAGTTCTTAACATGTGAAAGCAGCGTCGAACTTAGAAGAGAGTACTTAGATGGGTGACCGCTTCGGAATATCAGGAGCTGTAAGCTTGGATGTGTGGGTGGTGTAATAGATAATGGCTTGGAATTGTTAATCAGAGAGCCGAGTTCCAGTTTCTGATGAGTTTATTATATTCATTTACATGGAAGAGGGGGGTTCATATTTTGGGAAAGCTATGAATCCGCCTCTTCTCCTCTCCAGCTATAGGTTATTTATTAAGATATGTATCACCAAACCATTATTATCTCCCCCAACCATTGATGACAATGATTTTCTTCATCACCATCTTCATCGATCTTTTCTTTATGTCATGAAGGTTTCTTGTACAATCACTGAAGTTAAGCAACGTTCATCCTGGTCAGTAGCTAGATGGGTAACCTCTTGGAAATGCCAAGTGCTATAAGCTTGGATGTGCTGGTGGTGTAATGGATAACAGCTCCGAATTGGAAATCGGAGAAAATTTGAGGTTATTTCAACAAGAATTGCCAAAATTATTGGCCTGCGAAATGCATGATATCAATTTTTTTGGGACACCCTGTATATATTGTATATTCGGACAGTTTTTATATAATTTATCATCCGAAAAGAAAAAAAAATTAGATCGCATGAGAAATTGTATAAAAAACTAAATAAAAGAACTTTGTCTGTCGTATTCAATGACATGTGAATGAAAGAAGGATTGCTGCCTAAACACACACGCACACACACATATATATATATATATATATGAAGAAATATAGTTTTAAGGTGGTCTATATTTATGGGATAAAGTGCTCAATATCAGAGATAGAGCGTATGTAAATATAAATATAAAAGTAAACATTGAAGTTAACACCCAGAAGGACGCAATCGTCAGGCCGATATATATATATATATATATATATATATATATATATATATATATATATATATATATATATATATAATCATTTCACACCAAGGAAGGTGATAATGCCACTAAAACGCAAGGGGCTGCTGGGAGTGAAAGCGAATGAGAAGACTTTAGAAGGAACCGGAAATCTAATTTTAAAGTGGAAACAAGGGATAAACCTCTACTCCTGTTCAAGAGACCGAAGTGGAATGTGAATCGGACGATACTTAATGTTGGATACTTAATGTTGGACCTTCGTTCGTCCGACGAACTGCAACGATTCAACCTGATATCTGTTTCTTTAAGTCTTTGCTTCATCTGCTTTGCCTTATAGAATGTTAGATAATCTTCTTCTTCTACCATGTGCAGTATCCCTTCAGAATGCTGGCTCTCTACAATTTCCTGTTCTTTGTAGTTCTTAATAAATTTTGTCTTTTTTGTTATCACTGCTAAACCTTGTTCCGCCACCCATTTTTACTCAGGCTCGCGATGTGGGTTATGCTTTTGTTTTTCTCTGTTCCTCTTGCCTTCAATCTGTCCTGTGTGTATCAAATTTTCAAAGCCCTCTTTGCCCATTATATACCCTATATTACATAATAGAATTATATGTGCAGTATTATGTATGAGGGCAGATAAAGCAATCTAAAAGAAGACATTCAGCATTTGGTATGCGAAAAACATATCGGATGCTAAAATGGAAGATACCCTCGTAGTCTTTTCAATATCATGGCTTGTCTGTCAGTCATGTGATTTTGATTAATCTTGCTAATACAGAGGATTTGTTAATCCTACATATTACAAAAGTCACTTTGTCTGACGGACAAGATTTGTGTAGATTAAACAAATGTATATCAAGAATGATGGAGTTATGATTTTAATTGTAAAATGATTTCATAAAGACCATTTTCAAGAAATTAAACTGAAAATTGAAATTTGATCATTTCTGAAATCAAAAATGATGGGGTATTTACTGAAACATTATTTTTTCTCTTCGAAAGAGAACGTAGGTCCTCAATGTTTGCAGCAGTATTCAACAAACTACAAGCTATTTGTCATACGAGTAATGATATTGCCAAGGCGTCTTTCTGTGTCGTCTGCCAAATTCAACAAAGAAATTAATTCAAATTAGAGTCAGATTTTCAATTCAATGTCTCTTTCTACACCCGCACTCCGCTAATTATTTCAGTTTCGAGTCTAGGACCAAAATGTCACGAAATAGAACATAAAAACACTACTGTTTACTCTTTTTCAAGTTTATTTTATTTTTTCCCTTTTCCTATCTATCTATCTATCTATCTTAATAATAATAATAATAATAATAATAATAATAATAATAAACCGTCTTTATTTAATATCAGATTTAAAAAATATATATACATAGACTTTAAACGGGAACGGGAACGGAGACTTAAGTTACTCTACTCGTCCATCTATCTATCTATCTATCTATCTATCTATCTCAGTCTGATTCTTTCTTTCTAGCTAGCTCGCTAGGTCTCTCAGTTTATTCATTATCTATCTATCTAAATTCAAATTGGGATTTGAAGAATCTATCTATTAGAGGTGCCACCTAAACGAGTAAAAATAGAATAAAATAAAAATAGAATAAAAAAAAAATAGAATAAAATAAAAAAACAAAAAAACAATTTCGAATTTGTACTTGTGAACAGTTAGTGCCGTTTTTTACCTTGCAAAAAAAAAAAAAAAAAATTAATTTCATTTTTCCCACTACATGTTCCATCTTGACATTGAGCTATCAAAATGTACCTCGGTGGAAACAGGGATAGCATATTATTTATAAAAAATAATCCAATAATAGTATTTCTTCGATCCCCAAAGAGGTTTTATACATAGTTCCAAAATATTGGATTGCAATTCTTATCATTGTTTCTGCTCAGTCATCTGTGAGATTTGACTCGGGGAAATTTTTCGAATCTATAATTAATAACTAATTGTACATGAAAGTAATCAATAATCGAATATTATTTGAATAACGTACACGAGTCAACGTGCTTCGCTTGGGTCCATTTGTTTTGTGTTCAGACATGAGCCGATATTGAAAAAAAAAATTTTGATCGGGAGATTGGAGGTTTTAAGCAGCGTGGAACCACCTCTTAATTGCTATTGTTTCCCGGTCCACCCTAACCTGAGGTGGTAGGTCCCTGCTATGAGCAAATAGCTATTCCTCAACACCAACAAAACACTATGAAAGTATAAAAATACATTGTTATAGTAAAAATATCAGCAATACATTTTTTATAAATTTTTTTAAAAATACCTATTTAGGGAAAAATTAACAGCAATGTGTATTTCTACATATGTAACACCTTTCACCGCCTACACCCGGTGATGTAACCACGTTTACTGGCCCGGTACCTTAGGGTCTTAGAACGACGTTTTAACCCCAGGGATAACTCTGCGTTGGTTAATGCTGACGCTGGTCCAAGCTAATTGATGGTCGCTGGCCGCTTCGATCCACAACGACTTTGCCCATGCTGTGTTCTTGATCTCAGAGCAGTAGAAGATTGAAGGTCGTTGGAATCGCAGCGCTGGTTCAAGCCGTGGTGGGTGCTATATTAAGAAAAATATTTTCATGACGAAAAATAAAACGAGAGGTCCTTGGGGTTAATCTTCAATTAGTTTATGTAGCTCTTGGTACAACAAAAATTAACCTTCCTCGCATCAATATAGTGACACCGGGACTTGTGTAAACTTCTGAAGGGGCTAAAGGTTCAAAGGATTAGAATCAGGAAATCTGGTGGCAACTTACGTGGATTCAAAGGCACTCAATGCGGGTTCTCAGGTCAAAGTCTCTGAGCTCCCCAAAGTCATCTTCTTATATGAACTTCGGCTCAATGGGTTCTAGGGATTCGGTGATTATCCAATTTTCATTAAACCCAATAAAGATTTTCTTTGTTCCCTATTTCTGCTTTATTAATCAACTTTCTAAATTTGGAGAATTATCCACTTTCCTTAGGAGTAGTCACAGGGATTGCTCTCCCTTATCTCCAATCTTCTTTATTTCACATCTCGCACCGCTAATCCGCACAGGCGGGACCAACTTCTGCGCCATTCCTCCTTCCTTTTCGGTATTCTAACACTGACATATCAGGGGTGACACAACTGTCTATGTAACAAATCTAATCGTGATTTATTCGCCTCAATAATTTCAATTCTCTGACTCCTTTCTTGCACCCACCAGTCCACCGAAAACACAAAGCAGATCACCTTCTCATTTTAACCTTCCAAGCGATAGATAAAAATTATTTCCCAATTTGTTTTCGACAATGAAAATATATTTGTTTATCTAAATTCTCAACAAAGATATACGCTGTTTTCCATCCTTGGGCCAGTCGCCGTCTTAGCGAAAACATAAATCAGATCACCTGTTTTTATTATGACGGAACAGTTTCATAATCCTCACCCTCGCAGCGGGTTCATTCTCTGTTTTCATTTCTCAATTCGTTTTCACTAACGAAAATATAATTCCTGTCTACTTGTCTTTTTGACAGTAACATGTGTTTTTCCTAATTTCCCAAGAAAGAGATAAAGCCACTTCCCAATTTGCTTTATCCGCATGCCAGATTTTCGATAGATAAAATAGTAAACTCTTGATACATCTTTCCAATTCGTGAAGGTGAGGCAATCCAGATGGTTCTTTCTTCACTTCCACATTACCAGGGAAAATATCTCTCATTCTCTCTTTCAATCTCTCTATCTTCCAGTTTATATTTCATTTTGGGCTTAAGCCTTTTTCTGTTTAGAATTAATGTTTAATCACCTGACAGCCTCAGTGTCACACATAAACCTAATATCAACCATTAACACATTTAACAAAGAAGAATGGCAGAAACTATGGAACGGCTGCTTAAACAACAGATTATACAGCATCAAAACCTATTTTGCAGGCTATTTAAAAACAGAAAATATTTTAGATTGTAAGTACATTTTTGGAGATAACAATGATTATACTGATAGCAGTCTTACTAATTAACCCATAGCTGGAGGTGAAGGGGTGAATAAATACATTTTCCAAGATTATTTGCGCGTAAGGGAATACATGGAACTCGACTGGAATTCAAACTCGGCTCTTTTCGATTTGGGAGTTAAAGCCAAGAACTAGAAAAATGTCTTCAGAGTGGAGTTTCATGAAAAAATATTTCAATCATGATTGAGATTCATTTAGAAGTATTAACAAAATATATTTTCGGAATATTACGAAACCCTATTGAGAATAATGCTTCCATAGGGGATTTGAAATTACCCATATTGGTTTGAGAAAAAACAACAACAAAACACACAAAAAACAAGTTTTTCGTTATATTCACTTACACGTAAATACACTTGGAAAAGGTATGAATTCACCTCTTTCCCCCAGCTATGGGTTAATTAGTAAGACTTATATCACTAAAACATTATTATCTGCAAAAATAAAAAAAATTCTTAGAATCTAAAAATATTTTCTGGCTTTAAATAACATGCAAAGGGTTGATAAATCGTAAAAAATCAATCAATAAAATCGTACCCGTTTTGAATAGATTACTATTTTGTGCAACATATAACCAAAATAATACCAAAATCTGTTATGGTTTAAAAAAAAAAAAGTCTGTTGCTCTGTTGCGGGCCGCCTGAAAATCAGTGGGGTTGGATGTGGCCTGCGGACCGTAATTTGCCGACGCCTGTTTTATATGATTCAGATTTTAATTCCAAAAGAGTTTCATTTTTATTCGTCAGCCATTAATTTTATTGTTTGATTATCTAAGTTGAATTTGCACGAAAAGTTGTTTTCTTTTTTTGTTCCTTAGTCAACGGACAAAGCTTTGTGCTGAACATGAAGAAAAACAGGTCTGCAAAATGAGAACATTCTATTTTTATTTATGAATTCAATTTTGCTCTGAAGTTTTATTTATAAACAATAAACTGAGTCATCATAATCAGGGAATGAAAGCAGATTTCGTCGGAATAAAAGAATTTAATTGAACATGTCGTTGCTAAAGTCGTCTTGGATCGCGTGTCACGCTGAGTCACCTTGAATTATACACAGCCTTCACACACACACACACACACTCACACACATACAGAGAGAGAGAGAGAGAGAGAGAGAAACCAAACAAATGAGAGAGAGAGGGGAGAGAAGAGAGAGAACGTGAGAGAGAAAGAGAGATTTACATATATACATTTTGGGTAAAGGCATGTGGCTTTTGAAACATGAAAATTGACGCATAAATTAACACCGCTTGTATCTTGTTCTGTTGCTTGTTAGAACACTTATAAATACATTTTCATGCATGTACACACTTATATAGGGTAATTAAACCCGGCTTAGTTGTGAAAGCCTTCTATGGTTGAGCGAGCTAAAGCATATCGAGACTGACGGTGGTTTCCTCTATAAGTGTGATGTAAGTTCGAACAGTGCCAGCAGGTGCATTTTTACTTAATTAAGAAGACACGCAAATGTGCAGACCGGTAGACGTAAATTTACTATGTTTAAAAAAGGGATGTCACCTACAAACACGTGTATTCACTAAATATAGCGTTTAAAATAATGAGAAAAAAAACTAGCATTCGACAGACGCTTATATCGACCATTCCAAAGCGAATTATTCGCAGTGCAGGTCGTGCAACGTCTTGTTGGGCATTTCCTATTCTGTTTAGGACACATCTTCCAGACACAAGGTCATAAACTATTTGACCAGCTAGTATTTAACGTAATTTCCCAGTATTCAATTTCCCTCTATTAAATGTCCAAAAAAAAAGTTTTTTTTATTTTTTCCTTTAGTTATTGTCATTTTAGGAAGCTCTACTCAAATAAATGGCTGAAGTCTAATAACGCAAAACGTATATTTTTTTCTTTATTTTAATTGGGCTTAAGATTTTGGACAGTCAATTCCACATCGTTGCAGCCTCCGTATCCACAGGAATAAAAACATATACAGAAATAACACTAAAAGGATGTGTGCGTATTTTAGTCACAAGTGTTTTACGGTTGCAAGTGATAAAAGGGAGAAGTCACTTCATATTATGATAAGCAATGTCACGAGAACAGGAGATGGACGACTTGACCTTCCAATTGTCGGTAGCGAAAGAGAATGAATTCAGAGTTTTGGGTGCGAAGTTAGTTTCAGCTTTATTATTTTTTTTATTCAATTTATTTTAAAAAAAGTTTTAATATTATTTGTTTTATTTATGATATTTATTATTATTATTATTTATTTATTTATTTATTTATTAATAACAATAATGTCCCTACACCATCAGTATATATATATATATATATATATATATATATATATATATATATATATATATATATATATATATATATGTGTATATATATATATATGTATATTATATATATATATATATATATATATGTATATTATATATATATATATATATGTATATTATATATATATATATATATATATATATATATATATATAATGGATTTATATATATATATATGTGTGTGTGTGTGTGTGAATCAGTGTATATATATATATATATATATATGTATATTATATATATATATATTATATATATATATATATATATAATGGATATATATATATATATGTGTGTGTGTGTCTGTGTGTGTATGTGTGTGTGAAAATATATAGAAAATAGGAAAGAACTGGTTAGGTAAATAATCCAAAGTTCTTTAGTATTTTTGTTATTATTTTTTAAAAATAGTGCTCGATACAAAAGTAGAGCATAAATATAATTATTTATTTAAAAATATGATTCCAACACGCTACATAAGAGGTCTCATGTTTCAAAACAAGAGCCGAAAACTTCAATATAATTATTTGAATTAAATTGAATTAAAGTAAGCCCTGTTCCATCTTCAAGCAAAATTCTTTTTGGGAATAACTCATTTCTGAAATTTACGTGTTTTAATAGCATATTCATAATTGAAATCAAAATTTCCATTGCAACAGCCAGGGCGATTGTTTAAATAGGGAGGGATGTTGCGTGTTAATAATTTGTATCAGTATAGAGTTACATTCATAGATGCCAAGTCAGGGTAAGCTGGGGGTGTCTAAATTTAAAACGGAAGATGTTTTCGCCTAGTCTGGTTTACGTGTCTATGGAGATTTATTTATTTTTTTATTTTATTTCTTTATGAAAGGGTTTTGTGTATATAAAAACTGCCGTAACATTTGTTTTTTGACGACTTTATAAAGGGTTATCTTTTTTGTAGGGTATTTAAGCTATTTATTAGGGCTATGGATTATAAAAATTATTTTATTGTATGTTTGTTTTTAAGCTAATTATTCAATGCAAAAATTTGATGATGTTGGCAAAAAACCGTTAACTCATGTCTATTGTTTAATAGATTTTTATTATTTAGAAACTTAATAATGTGCAGTTTCTCATGGAGGTACAAAGGGCATGGGTTATCCCAAGTTTTACAAGTTCTAGTTTTGTTTATAATTTTCCATTTTACTTTTGGTGTTTTATTCATTTCCTTCAAATGTAAAAAATATTTAGATAGAGATGTCTGATTTCTTTTATCTATATTGTTGAAAGAGCACTTATGCTGCCTCCATCTGGCTTCAAATCCATTCTTCGTAGACCCAATGTATATCATATTAGTATTAGGACTCTCAGTGGATGAGAAAGTACATTGGTATACCACAGATTTGACGCAGCATTTATTTTCTAATGGGCAGTCTTCTGGGTTTCTACAATCACACAATGTTTCACTGTTATTGTCTAATTTAAGTGTAGGGTTTTTATTAATACTATTCAGGCATGGGGATTTGTTCAGGATTTTATTATTGTGTTTTTTTTAATATACTATCTAGATTTTCAGTGCAGCTGTAACTCAATTTTAGGGTGTTCTTATTAAATATATTACTAAGCCTACTATTGGTGGGGAAGTGTTTTTCAATTAAAGCTAAGAATTTCTGTCCTAGTTTAATACTAACCATTTGGTTGAACGGAGGGGTATACGAAATGATTTTTCTTTTCCTGTTTTATTCTTCTGGCTAGTGTAATTGTTTCTATAGTTAATGTTTGCATTCTTGTAACCACTATTTTTTAGGGCAGCGTTATAAAAGCAATTGTGTTGTTGGAATATTTCTTTGTTAGCGGAGTTAATGCTGATTCTATTTTCTATTAATGAGGGTATATGTTTAATTATGGATGGAGGGTGGTTTGACTTCGGGTGTATATATAAGGGGTTAGTATTTGGTTTTCTATAAGGTTGGTATGTGTTGTTTGTTAAATCTAGTGTTTCGTCGAGGAAGTTTACACTTTTCAATTTAGTACAGACTGTTATCTTTAAGTTATATATATATATATATATATATATATATATATATATATATATATATATATCTGTTATCTTTAAGTTTATATATATATATATATATATATCTGTTATCTTTAAGTTTATATATATACATATATATATATATATCTGTTATCTTTAAGTTTATATATATATATATATATATATCTGTTATCTTTAAGTTTATATATATATATATATATCTGTTGTCTTTAAGTTTATATATATATATATATATATATATCTGTTATCTTTAACTTTATATATATATATATATATATCTGTTATCTTTAAGTTTATATATATATATATCTGTTATCTTTAACTTTATATATATATATATATATATATATATATATATATATATCTGTTATCTTTAAGTTTATATATATATACATATATATATATCTGTTATCTTTAAGTTTATATATATATATATATATATATATATATATATATATATATATATATATATATATATATAATGGATTTATTTTTAATCCGCCCTTTATATTGATAAATTATTAAACGTTGATATAGTAGTCACTTAATACACATTGTTTAATAAATAAAAAAAGGAAGCGTCTATTTCAAATACAAAGTGTCCACTATATTAACGTTTGAGAAAAAAATACGCGCGTGTGTGTAAATTATTTTCTGATAGAGTTTATCTGTAAACGAACATAATGAATAAAATGACAAGTGGAAAAACTAATCTTAGCCGACGCTTTATCAAGGCAATGTAGGATTTATTTTGTTGCATGTGTTTATGTACAAAGGCAAATCCTAAATGTGCTTTGATAAAATCTCTTCGAGGACGAAACGCGTCGGATAAGGAGTGTTTTTCTTCTTGTCTTTTTATTCATATACATATATACATATATATATATATATATATATATATATATATATATATATATATTCCTGTGTTGATCAATCCGAATTCATAAATAATTACATTGGTCACACGGCTACATGCTTATCCAGACACCTTACGTTACACCTATCTGACCACAGCTATATTAGAATCCATTTAAACAGACACACAAACGTACCAGACTTCATCCGAAACATGCTAGTAGAAAATACAAACATAATAACCTTAGTCAACTGTAAAAAAAAGATTAAAATAATGGAAGCCTTAATAATAAAAAAGAAAAAGCCAACACTTAATAATATTAACTACGAACACGGCCACAATGTGCTAATTGTGTTTGGAAAATAAAACATCTCTATAAAATTAAAAACATACACACAACGCACACACTCAATTAAACTGAATAAATAAAATCATCCTTGATAATGGCTAAAAGTATAGCCGAAAGCGCTCGAAATTATAGAACATTTATCTACATTCTTTGTGTCCAGAAAAGAAAACACTTGTTCGAACACAAGAAAAATTAAATAAAAAGCTTAATCATAGTACCTTGTCTGTCGTTTTAAATGAAACATGTATATATGTATGTATATATGTATGTATATATATATATATATATATATATATATATATATATATATAGAATATAACAATTGTGATTTTGATATATGTATTGAAAGATAAGATACATTTCTAGCTAAACCATAAATTTTTTCGCAATCGACCGGTTTACCAGTCTGAACATGAATTACTTGATTTCATTTTGTTGCTTTTGTCAGATTCAAGATATTTAGGACAAGACCTGTTGTCTGCTTTCGCTCAAAAATACAAGTAAATATTTTTCAACTGAAAAAGAAAAATGAAGTTTATGCTTTTTTTATATTTTTCAACTCAATCTATTTAAATGCTGTTTCAAAGCTGAAGCATTTGTAACGTTTCAAGGTTGAAAAATACACACGTCCCCAATGACTAATGATTGAAAGCTTAATCTATGCAGTTTATATGCATACAAGGTTTCCCAAATTTTTATAAAAAAAAAAAAATAATAAATAAATAAACTCTCCTTAATAAAAAGTACTGCGGTCCTTTTTCTTTCTTTCTTTCTTTCTTTCTTTCTTCCTTTCTTTCTTTTGGGGGGCTTTAAATTTTGTTTGTCTGTATGTTTGTCTATGATTCCCTTTCTTTTTCTCTATCAATATCACCATTTCTAACTATATATCCCTATCTGTCTTGTTCGCCATCTCTGCCAATTTTTCTTACTCCCCCTCTTTATTTCTGTCTGTCTATTTTTCTCTCTTTTGCTATCTCTCTTTATATATATATATATAATATTAGTGGTCTCTCTCTCTCTCTCTCTCTATCTATATATATATATATATATATATATATATATATATATATATACAAAAATTAACAAGAGGATAGAATCCAGATATAACTCAATGTCCAGGAGAGAGTAAAGCTTTTTGAATTTGTAGGTCTGATGAATTAGACCGTGATTACGATTTCAATTTAATAAATTATAACCATGGAATATTAGTCTTTGAGCCTTATATATATATATATATATATATATATTATAATATATATATATATATATATATATATATATTATAATATATATATATATATATATATATTATAATATATATATATATATATATATATATATATATGTTAGGAAAATCAATGAAAAGTTGGGAAAAATTTCGTGTGACGCGTTTCATCCTTTAGGACTTCATCAGACGCAAGTTATATTTACGCTGACGTATGCGCACATTTACTAAGTGTGAAAGAATTAGAAAACAGAAACATTATTAAGAAGCAAGAACAATAGAAAAGTAATCAGGAAGAAAGTAGATAATGGCTAACATTGTATTTAAAATTTTTGAGACTCAAGGTTCGCTGGAAAGCCTGGAGCTGGAAGAGTTTCTCCACAAGCAAGAAAAGAAATAGAAATTACTTGTACATCTAGCCAGTTCAACCGTAAATTGACACACACACACATATATATATATATATATATGTACTACTCTTGCACGTAATTCTGTCTTCCGCTACTAAACTCTGTCAGCTATCTCCTTTTCCTTCATCGCTCCCCATCATCACAAGACGCAATAGCTGACAGTATAGAAAAGGCACTTTCTTTCCTACCATCCGCGAACGTCTTTGTTTTTGATACCCACCACGACACGTGACTGAAACATTCTAAAGTTACTGATGTCGCTGGTATACAGATATTAAATCTTTCCATTACCCAATCCCTTACTCAAATCGTTCCGCTAGTTTCCCTAGACAAATCGAGCAGCATTCTTCTTTACTGGATCTATTTATAATCTCCTCGTCACAAGAATATGTTGGTAAATATTAAATTGACAGAATAACAATTCGTACTATAAGAAAATATATATAAAGAGTAGAAGAAAAGGAACGACGACTAAAATACAAATTTATTAATAAAAAAGAGGAGGAAGAAAAATATACTGGCAAAAGAGCCGATGTAAAGGGTTCCTAGTGAGTATAAAAGAGGTTAAATTAATTCATATACCTCCTAAAAGACCAAGAGAGCGAACAAAATGCTCTTTTTGTCTGTCCAGAGACGGCGGATGTAATTTTATAAAAAACGCTTCTAATATACGTAAATGTTGAGTGGACCGAGCTCTGCCCAGGAGAGTAAACGAATCGTCATTATATATTGACGCACACACTGGATTGTCTAGGAAGTGCTGACCAATGGCCGAGTCATAAACAGACTGAGTACAACGCATACTGGAATTAAAAAAATACCCTGTCTTATATGCACAGGAACATGTTGCCCGATCCGCTGATTAATTCGTCCTACATAGTCAGCCTCGCACTGACATTTATAAACAATAGAACTACTTTGGAGGTAGGACAAAACCATTTTTTCAAACGAGGCATAAACCAAATTAGTCCCGAAGTCAACACGTAACCTAAACGTCGAAAAACCCGATGTAACACAGGTCGACACTCTGTTGGCTAGTGTCTGACTTTTTCTACTCAGCCAAGGCAATTTCAAATCTAGTCAGTACCTAGATGGGTGACCACTTGGGAATACCAGTTGCGGCAAGCTTGGATGTGGGGTTGGTGTAATGGATAATGGTGCGGAATTGTTAATCGGAGAGCCGAGTTCCAATTCTAGTTGGGTTCGTTATATGCACAAATACCATTAGGAAAGGCATGGATTCACCTCTTCTCCCCACCCCACAGTTATGAGTTAATTAGTAAGACTTGTATCACTAAAGCATTATTATCGCCCTCAAAATTCATACAATGTAAAAATATTTTCTGGCTTTAAATAACCTTCAATGTGTTGATAAGCCATAAAAAACAAATCAATCAATTAAAAAAACTTGTCTGGTAAGACAATGGAATACGTGTCGAGTCTATGTTTGGTTTGCATCGTCTGTTGTGACTTTACATTCCTATCTTGGAGTATGTGTTTCCTTGTCTGTACGTATATGTGTGTGTTTGCATGCGTATGCATGTGCGTGTCCGTGCGTGTATGCATGTGTGTGTGTGTCTATATATGTGTTGCCACATATCTTTGTGTATTAAGTTTTTATTGTACATATGCAAATATTTACTAAGTTTAATCAAGTCTGTCACATCTTCTTTTTCTTGCACGCCATAGTCGCGCATTAAATTATCCTGTCGTTCGCTGTCATTACAAAATTTGTTTTCATCAATCGGAAGCGAATTCTGACGTTACGACGTTATTACTAATATCTTCGACAATACGTCATTCAATGGCGTTGACTTTCGATTAATTAATTTGTTTTATGTATATAAAATATTACGTAACGAATTTATTTATTACGTTTGAAAGTATAGCCGACCATACATGACATTATCAGAAAATGATGACAATAATAAATTTAAAGACATCATCCTTAAAATTAGTTTATGGAGAATATTTTCCAACATTTTAAAGATTACTGAGTACTTAAAAATTATATACAAAAGGCGTTCACCCGTCATTTTCTTAAATTATGTTTCAACAGATAGAGTCTCCGTAGAAGAACAATAACGGTGTTGACAGTTTTTATCAGCATTTGTTACGCGATTGACGAGCGGTGAAAGTACATAATCACCGCTACTGTTTGTTTTAAAAATCCATTTCTCTGTTATTTTAAACTTAAAATATATTTTTTTTCAAATCAGATTAATTATACTTTAAATCAGCTAATATTCTGCAAATAATGTTTCAAAAAAGTATATTTTATTTTTAGAATGTTTTTAAAACAGAAAAATTAACTTTTGTTTACAAAAAAAAAATAAATCAGATTCCAATCTATATCATTTCTATTTGAAATACACCAGGGTATTTTGCTTATTGGAAATAGTAAATTTAATCATTTAGCTTTCAATTAAAGCTAAAAAGACACCTTCAAGAATGTTTTTTCTTTTAAAAAAAATAATGTTAAACTTTAGTATCGAAAATTAGTAGAGGTACCTATTTAAGCAGTTAGTGTCGCCCTTTAGACGAGAGATGTGTACTGGCGGTGATAATGGTGGCTTCTGTTTAAATCTTTCCTTGAAAATGTAGGTAACTTGTTATGATCTCAGGTGTACAGCATAACATGACATCACACCAGATTAATTTTGTCAACAGTTACAATAAGTCATGAGTCACTCAACATCAAAGGTTCATATGGGCGTGTGAATATCATACGCAGTAAATTACATGCATATACGCACCGCTAATTGTATCACCGTGTTATTAAAAGAATTATAAAAAGAGAAGTAAGGTTAAAAAATAAACCTTATTTGAAATAGTGATAGACGAATAAGAGATTAACCAGTCAACTTATATTAGGATAAACTAGTTTTAACCAATGGAAATTTCACGGTTTTCCTATTTTAATATTCGGATGAATCTTAATTAAGTTAATGATTGCGTAACCTCAAAGCGACTTCTACGACAATAAAATATGCGTAGAAATTTCCTTATCGCATCGTTAAATATTTGAGCTTAACAACTTTAACAAAATATTGCAATGACAATCATAAATATGAATGCTGGTCGTTAATTTAAGAAGTAAGGGGGTACAAATGGTAAGATTTGAAATTGACAAATTTTTCCATTCCACTGAAACAGCTGTTGAACATTTCTTTCTTTCTTTCTTTCTTTCTAGCCAAATCCCCATTTTACGAACATTTTTCTTAATAATAATTTAAAAATAATTCAGCAGATGATGTTTTATTTACTCAGTCTCTCTCGTTCCACTCTGTGCGTCTGGAGAAAAAAATGGAGTTTTTATCGGAGTCAGCATCGCTTCTCGGCCTTTTCGAGGGTCGGAGAGGGTAAAAAATTTAAGCCAAGCAACAACCCCCACCTCCCCAGGCAGTACCTCTCCTTCGGGAGTGGGTTGGGTTTATTGTCCTGAGGTGCCCCCAAAAGGTGAAGTACCGAAAGGGCATGGGCAATTTTTCGCGTTATTGCTGGTAAACCCACTATGAACTTGTGTCACATTCGGTAGCGACGTGGGCGTGCTGAAAAATAAAATTGCTTTTCGTTTTTCGGCTGAGATTAAAACGTAGTATCTGTTCTTATCATCTTAATCTGATTCTCTGTCCCCATTTCTATCTTCCCTTCGTTCATTTTCTCACTGAAACCAAGTAGTGTTTTTATCCCTCTTTCCACGCTATCAAATTGGAAGAGTCCGTTATTTATGAAGTACTGGCAGGGTGTAACGGTCGTACGAACTTAATGAAGGGAGGGACAAGGACGATTATAATAGGGTGATCCATTATTTTCTATATAATTTGACATATAATATACTAGGAATTACCTATATGAATGTTATGTGTCATGCGTGATACACGCTTAGACGATCATATATCTTTCGATACATGACTGACGAGGCAGATTTTTTCCCGCAGTAGGTTGCCATTTCTTTCTGTGGTAGACCAATTTCCATACAAGGCTATAGAACCCGGTCTGTCCTGCTATTTACCCAAAGCTGGGGGAGGGAGAAGAAGAAGAGGATTCATACCTTTCCCAAGGGTATTAGCACGTAAGTGAATGTAATAGATTCGACTGGAATTCGAACTCGGCTCCCCGATTCCTCAATCCGAGTCGCTATCCAATTCCGAAGTGAATTTAGGCATATGAGATCAGTTTTTAATTAGTTTTCTTCTATTTCGAATGGTATTAACATTGTGGATTGCCATGAATTTTCGTTCATGATCACGATCACGGACCCCATAACCCACTAGGGTCTAAGGGGAACCACACGCACTGCAGTTACAGTATAGTGGAGTTTTCTGGGCAAGATAGACTGACGGAGTTCAATCATCTCCAGGCTGGTTTGAATTTGAGTTTTCCTTCTCCTAGATTAGTCACCATCCCCAGTCCTTGTCGAACCGGGTAACATTCAAGAAATTTCGAGCTGATCACTTTATTTAAACTGTGGGTGTAGATTGTTTACGTTCCAAATCATCACTTTTGCTGTTTTATGATGACCTCCTCAGTAGGTCTAGCTTATATATAAATACCACAAAGGAGCCAGTAAAAAAGAAATAAAAACGACGGCATAGAGATCCAAGTTTCACATCAAGGCTTCATCAGTGGTAATAGAAAAGAGGAATGTCAGCGAAGGAGATGATGTGTAATAGCAGAGGTAGCAGCAGTGATTGAATCTGTAGGCAGGCAATAATAACATTAGGTCCTTCATGGTCGAGCTACAGGATTGTCCACGTGACAATTGTCTAGTGGATTAAAGTGTTAGTTTGTGAATTCGGTGAAGTAGTAATTGTGAGTTCAATCCCTGGGCCGAGTAGTATGGACTCAGAATCAGTAGAGACTGTGCGAAAAAAAAAAAAAATGACAAAAGGAAATATTCCTAAACATGGGCAGCGGAACAAACAATCTACCTAATGGGTTAAATCAGTTCAATATTCCCTGACTGAAGGTTATCTAGATCTACAGATATCTAAAAAAAAAAAAAAAAAAAAAAGGACCGGGGGCACCTTGACATCGCGTAATGGTTAGCAAGCTTGATCGCTAAAACAATTAAAACTGAGCAGCAAGTACGATCCTCACTGGGTGCCCCATACTTTCGGCCTTGTGCCACATCTAAGCTACGCTTAGAAAATCACCATCTGAAAAAGTCCGGTATGTGATAATAACATTAGTCCTTGTTGACTATTTACATTATTCGGACTATTGGCCTCATTTTTGCCGCCATGTTTATCACAACGTTTTGGTCGTTGTGCGCTCCGGCCTTCTTCAGGTGGTTGGAATGTTGAACTGAACGTTTTTTTTTTCGCTCACTAGTTCCACGTGCCATGTCTACTGCATGTCAGTTATCAGTTATCTCCTGTTAATTCCCCTCTCCAAGATCTCCACCGCCTTAACCAGGTATTGGCCAGAAGCGCCTCCCTCGCGGTTCAATGGAGATTAAAACAGGAGAGATCTGGCAACCCTGGTTGCATCGAGCTGTCGGGTGGTTGATCTATCTAGGTCCACCTTGGTTACGCCAGTCTAACTAGCGCTGCCCTCTTCCAATGGTTTAGTCGTTGAGATCGTGTAAATCTTTGTCTATTCTGCCGTTGGGGGTCTTCAGGATGCTGGTCGCATTCAGTCTGGTCTCTCTTCCTACAGGAATTAGAACTCGAGACGTTTTTACTCTTGAGATCCCTGGAATACCCAAGCCCTCTACCATAACAAGAAACGACTATATGTATTTCATACTGGATGTCAGAGTGAACAGTTCGTTATCAAATGTACCACTTTGACTTACGAAAGTTGGTTGGAATTTTTTTACGTTTTATCTTTGGATTAACTTAAGTATATTATTTAAGATACTGAAGTAAGTCTAATATTTATATATTTTATTTGAACTTTGCATATTTTATCTTTAAACAAATTTTTACGATGCGAAATTCATAAGTGTTATTAAGAATTTATCACATAAAGTTAATTTAAATTTAATATTTTTCTGTATTTTTGTTCAATAATGATCATATTAATTTTTTATGAAGAATCTATGCTTTTCTTTAACAAGTGTTTCTTTAAAAAAAAGTATGTTGAACTTTTCTGTCCTTCGTTAAAAAATAAAAATGTAATGTTTTCACTGCAAAATTAATGAAAAATTATTTTACAACTATTAAAAATATATCACAAAGATATAAAAAAGACGACATTGTCTTGTCTATATCATCTTTCTCATTTTATTTTATTGCGATTACTTTAAACTGTGAAATTCACAAAAAATCTCACTATCATTATTTTGTCACAGAAAGTTAATTTAAATTTTTTCTTTGTGCTTTTATTTTTCATTAACGAATATTTTGATTATAAAATTCATTTTTAATGAATAATTTGTGTTTTCTTTATAACACGTGAAATAAGTTGATAGTGTCTTGTAAGAAAACAAAAAAATGAAAAATTTTTACACTGCAAATTTCTTATTTTACTATACAGAAATTTACCCATTTGAAAAAAAATAATTTAATATAAATTATATATAAATTATAATATAAATATATAATATAAATCAAACAGTTCTTCATCCAATCTATTGATTTTTTCACTGGATGTATTCCAATGTTTTAATTAAAGTTTTTGAAATCATGAGATTCAAATGTTACGATGCTGGTATATATACAGCAACTTTTTCTCTTTCAGAAATTCCAATATCAAGATTGTATATAACAGGCTATGTTACAAGAAAAGATTGCCTCCTCCCCCCAAAAATTCAGTAGATTGGGTGAAGAACTGTTCGATTTATAGCATGTAACAGCTGATACAAAATCCAGTTGATCAATATTCTGATACAAATTTTCAAAAGTGAGGATGTTGTCCTTTTCTAGAAACTGCGCCAACTTATCATTTTGCACATTTCGCATAGAAGCAGAAGTTTTATTTGTTGTTCTTGGTTTTGGTTGAGCACGAGGTAATGGCAAATGATCAAATATTGATGGTGGATTTCTGGATCGTACTTTTCCTCTAATAACCACTGTTTCAGAATCAAATGGAAAATGCCTTTCACAGATAACAGTGGTTTGTCAGGAGATGTTGTCTCGTGGTATAACCTTTAACCATCGTTCATTCTCATTCTGATCTTGAGGAAGATGAAATACACAAACCTTTATTTTGGTCATCATAGTTATCTCGACAACCGGTTACACATTACTTTTTGATCATTTTGAGAAAGATTTGGGGTACGGAAATTAAAAACATATTAACTAAACTACTATTTTTGTAAAAATTATATGGTACTTTTAAAACGTGTATGAAAATTATATTCTAAGGTCTGGAGTGTAGGGACTTTGGAATTTAACTTTCAGAATTTAATAATTTGTATGAATATGGGAATTTTTTATAGATATTTTTTATTTTCAATTTCCCCCTCTTTTTACGTATTTGTAATTGGTTAACTTCCCAAATTATCCTGTTAATTAATTTTGTGTTCTTGTTAATGTAAATTGATTTTAATTCTTAAAACTATGTGTACTGGTATAATATCTATTATTGTATCATAGCAAAATAAATATTTTCTTCATTTTCTGTGAACGAAATTGCACATGTAACAAAAATCACAATAAATTTCGTAAAGATTATCAAAATTATTTTTTCTCCGAAATTCACATTTTTTGTTAAGCATTTTCAGACTTTGTTGATACACGACTTTGTAAAATGTTGAAATTGCCTTCTGATTGGATTATACAATTATATTTTCTGTAATAAATTAGCATAAACAAATTAACTCATTATTTTTGCAATATTATCTAAAATGTCTAATTGAAGGTGAATAAAGTGATTTTTGTGCATTTATTTATTTTATGGTATTTTTGTTCTTTGTACATTTGTATTTTTTGAAATAAGTCAATAATTGTAAAATGCTTCTTAATATTATATATAGTTTCTAATTAACTAATTATTGGACATTACTAGCAAGTTCCTTGCTAAAAATGTTCTCAAGAATTGTTAATTAGTAGTAATTTAAGCGTTTACATGTCCGCCCCCAGTCATGGACCCCAGTCGCATGGTTGTTAGGCCTGGTATATGGATCGCCTTGCTTTAATGACATTAAAAGAAACGAATCACTAAATTAGAAAAGAATAAAATTATCATTAAATATATGAAAACATTTTTTATTATTGTTGCTAAAATAAACATTTGAGAGATAATTTTTTTTATTGGTTCAGTAGTGAATTTCTTCCTCTGTAAACAATTATTGATAAATAACTATTGAAAAAGCTGCTTGGTTAATGAATACGTATTTGCTAAATCGGTGCCAGCGGACGAATAAAACCAAGAATAAAAACCAAGAAGTCAAATGTTGATTTTTAAGGCAGCCAGAGCCCTATTTGAAAATTGACTTAACATAATCTTTCTATTTTCTGACTCCCCTCCCTTCGCTGCCGTATTAAGTGAAACTTAGTCTTTTATAAGTCTAACGCATTGGCCATCTCTCATGACTTGTCTTTGAACAAAACATATATAACAGAGAAGAGAGGAAGTGGCGATGTGTGAGTGAGAAAAGAAAGGGGTGTTAGGAAAGAACGGGAGGAAGTAACGTCAAGGTTTCTTGAAATTCAAGTACTTTACAAATGCACAAGAAAAACGGGAAGCACCGTCGCCTGTGGTTCGAATGATAAAAGAAAACAACAACAACAACAACAAAAACCAAACAAGGAAAGGAAAAAAGAAAAGGAAAAAAGAAAAGGAAGAAAGAAAAAAGACGATGGTTCACAAGATAAAAAGCCAAGTGTTGTCTAATTTATGAACACCGTCTGAGCGCCTAGCCAATGTCATTGGTTAAGCGCGAACTTTTGGCTCTGGACGCCTCAGTTTCACTCCTTTTCACCTTGCATCTCTCTTGCGCTTCAGCTAACATTACCCCCCCCCCGTTGGCTAACCGCATACTTACACTACTTGACCTCGTACTTAAACCAAGTTCAACTTTGAATTATTGTTGCTTTTATTTTTCCATTGTTACAGTTTACGGCGTTCCTCATATTAATACGGGTACCATATTTTTCTTTCTTTTTATATATGCCTCCACCGCCTCCTTTCTAGTCTTCTATTATTTCGCTAATATTTATCCCTCACCGCCTTCTTGTACCTGCCCTTTACTCTTGCTGACATTTTGATACGTTCATTTTCTTGTTATTACTATCATTATTATTACAATCTTCAAGTTAATCGCGACTGATGACCTCAATGAAGAGCAAGTGGCAGCAGGTTTCTGCAAACATTTTTTTTAGATATTAAAATTCACCCAATACAAGGTTCGATAGCCACTCAAGGCAGAGTGTTTCTGTTAAAATGATAATGATGACTGTGTTGTGTGACATGAATGGAATGAAAGTTGGTAGAAGGTCAAGATAGATAACGACTGACCCTTGACCTGAAGTAGTTAACACGTTTGACTGTCAGAGGTCAATTACGAAATCTGACTATCAAACGCCAACTTTATAATAGCAAACTATTACATAATTTTATGAGTTGATTTACGAGGGTGGGAAGAAAAGTTCATAGGCTGACGATGAAAAAGTGATGCTAGAGCTGTGAAATCTTGTATGCATTCATTGCAACTCTTCTTATTAATAACTGCATTGTTTCTTTCCAGGTACGTGGGTGGGCTGAAAAGTTCATAGGCTGATGATGAAGGAGTGATGCTAGAGCTGTGAAATCTTGCATGCATTAATTTCAACTCTTTATTAATAACTGCATTCTTTCTTTCCAAGTAAACTGACATCTGACTGTTCAAAGAAGAGTGTTCATCTTGTTGGTCAAAAATTATTTACACACTAAAAGTATCACTGCGAATAAATGTGTTGCTGGCGTCCGCAGATGAAAATGTATCAGAAAATGCCAAGCTCGAGAAAACTCTTAGTCGGCACGAGTTAACTCGTAGTCGGCACGAGTTAACTCGTAGTCGGCACGAGTTAACTCGTAGTCGGCGTCGTAATAAAAACTGTCAACCAACAATCAATATGCTAACATTGTTAAATCGTTTTAATACATCTCTGAAACTCTAATTCTATTTTTTAGCAATTATGTTTGGAATCATACTTAGTGCTCTGATGAGTATCTGCACTACCATCACTTTTAATAATAATGATAATAATAATAATAAAACATGAAAACTTAAAACTACGATTATCCCTGTCGTGATAGGGGTATTGAATATGATAAAGAAGGGTGCTGAAAATCACGTGAGTAAGATTCCTGGATACATCAGCATCTCAGGCCCTACAAATTTAGTGCGTAACTGCACATCACCCTCTCCATCTAAACGAAACGTCCCAAATGTGTATAGATAACTCATACACAGTACCCTTTTTACTCATAGACCCCGGAGGAGATTTGGTAATTAGGCATTTAAAATCACTCTCTGGCAAGATGATCTTGCTTTTAGCTAACATCGTTCTTTTAATTTCCAATTTTCCAAAATCATGATCACTATTGTTTGAAAATTTCTTGTGACATTTCACAACTGCTTCCTTTCTCTTTCCACCTCCTTTCGTTTCACTTCTTTTTCGTCTAGTTCACGTTTATTTCTTTTTTATTTTTTACTTAAAGGTGGTAGTTTCGTTGCTCTCATGCCTTTAGCCGATGTTCTTCTTATCATGCATGTATTCTCTCTCTTTTTACATTCGCAACATTAAGTTCTTTAAATATTTTCTTGCTATTCAATTCATTTTTCTTGAGCATTACCTTTTTTCGTTTTTTCTCTTAAATCTCTTTTATGAATTTCTTAACACTCGTTATTTTTTCTTGCTTTGCTCAGATTTCGTTCAATTTTCTTCTTTTTATTTCTCTGTTAAAATCTTTCACAATTTCAAAAATTTGTTCCCATCATATTTACAATATCTCTTGTTTTTTTTGTAATATTGTTCTTATGATTTTTGGTAAAATTTTACTTGTCTGAAATTAAAAAAATATATATTATTCTATATATTTATTTACAATTGTTGTGGTAAAGCCTCCTACAGTAGAATGAACTCTTCCTCCTCTCATAAATACTAACTGCGAGAATCGGTTGGGAAGAGTAGACGCAGTCTCTGTGTGTGACTTTTGTCGAACTCTCTGCTTTGGCAGAGAGGAACTCGGACGAAGCTATGCTGAAGGGCAGAGTTTCGTCGGGGAGGTAGACGGACCCTGAACCCGTTTATACGGGTTCTAAGGGAATATTTTTGGCCGAGCTTACGGACTCGGAGAACCCACGGTAAACTCAGCCTTGTGCCACATACAATTCTCGTGGAGTGGGGGTTGTTCAATATAGCGTAGATGCAGTGTTAACCTACCGTTCGGACGTACACCTCTAACTGCTTATTACTAACACTCTTGCTTTGTATATATCTGTTATTTCAATACACTTGTTCAACCTACCTTCGTCTTCCGTGTCTTCGTTTCTGGTCCCTAAACAGGCAACAACAATATGATGAACGGACCTCGAATTTCGTAATAAAAACTTACATCACTAAATACATTATTGGAAATATTTCAAAGAAAAGAGAACTGATTTATCATTGGATGTGCGGTGGGGTGTAATCGATAATGGCTCGGAATAAGAAATTGGAAAGCTGAGCTCGAATTCCAATCTGGTTAATTACACCAACTTATGCGCAAATACTCTTGGGTAAGGTACGGAATCCATCTTTTCTGCCTCCAGTTATGGGTTGAATAGCAGGACAGACTGGGGTCTTACAGCCTTCGTTGACAACCAGTCTATCGTAGAAAGAAATGGCAACCTACTGGGGGAAATTTTTCTGTCTAGTCAGTCATAAATCGAAAGAGACATGATTGCCCAACCCTGTATCACGTGATGGCATATAGCTGACAGACTTATTTATCATACAAATAAAAACATCATCTGTCTATATTTCTGAGATGAGGTATTATGTACTCTATTTACATTATTCGGACTATTGTCCTATTGTAATATTCACGACGTTTCGGCCGTTGTACGCTTCAACCTTTTTTCAGGTGATACACGTTGGAATTTCGAACCGAACACTTTATTTCGTCCATGGGGGTAGATTGTTCTAGTTCCGCGTGCCATACCTTTTCTGTCTATCTCAGTTTCAGTTAATTCCCTTCAATAACTCAACTCTCCAAGTTATTCTTCACCTCTGTTGTTGCTAGGTATTGAATTCACTATTCTTTGGGTCAAGTCACTTTTTGGTATACTAAAGGAATTAAATGAAATTAAGATTGTGATATTCATCAATAAAGATGAGGACAACAGTCCGAATAATGTAAATAGTGTAAATAAATATGAACATATATCGAAAATTCTAACATCTCGGCTTGTTAATATCAATTTTATTTTAAAAATACTAACTTCTGTATAACAAATGCGAATGTTAGTGTGTCACTGTGTTTACACTTTTTCAATTTAAAGGGACACAACTCTCTAACTTTTAATAGCTCATTTCAAATAAAAAAATTACTATTCTCAAATTAGAGTGTTTCAAAATAAAATTGTCTGTGTTTTCAACTTTACTTCTAGAGGCCGAGGCCAAACATATGATACCTTTTTGGAATCAAAGCAACTCCGTGAGCAAATTAAAAACATTCCAGGCCGGATCTGAATCCGCAATCCTGAAATTTTGGATTGCCATTACTGCGATTGTTTTCGGCGATTTTTAACGTGATTTTTTGCGACGAATTTTTTGTACTTTAACAATTTTTATAATTTAGAAATAAATCTGGGAATAATCGAAAGTAAGTGCGAAATCCAGCGAAAGCCACCCATGAAATAAAAATAACTGTTTGTACGGAAAGTAAGGACCTACATACATCAAATCCTCTTTCCTCTTTAAGTTCTGAGCAGAAATATCGTCTTTCGGACACCGGCTCAAATTCATGCCAGTAGTACGCATGACACAATCTCTTCCTTTCTTTCTATCCTGCCCTCTTTAACATATTGGCAAATCCTATAACAGAACGCAAAACCTGTAAATACTTTATAAATAATGTCTAAAACCTGGCGCTCGTACTGAAATTCCGTTTCGCAATGTATGACCTTAGCGTCGCATAAATAATCTATCATAAATAAACATTGGACACCAATGCAGCCACATATCTGTCAGACTCAGCTGTCAGTGTTAAAGAGAGAGGTCACTGTCTGCATGCTTTATGCTTTTTCTTGATCCATTGACAATTGGCGTCCCGCTGACTGCATCACTGTTACCTCACATTGAAAATCTATCCTGCGTTTTTCTTTCGTCCCGATCCCCAAACCGGGCTTACATAAATAGTCAGCAATGTCTAGATACAAGACTGACCTCAGACGTGTAAAATTCTTGATTTTTGTGTCAGACCAGAAGGAATAAAAAAAAAAATCCCTTCAGCAGATTAGAAACAATTAGGAAATTTTTTGTATTACTGATGCGAATTACAAATTGGCTAAAATATCAAAACCAAACAAGTACAAACATTTAGATATCTAGGAAGTGTTTTAACGGAAGAGAGAATGTGCGATACCGAAATCCGAAGACGAATTGGGATAGCTAAATATGCCTTCCAAAAGCTAAGCATAGTATTAAGAAACAGGAAGATTTCATAAGAAATAAAAGAAAAGAGTACCGAACTGTTACATAATATCAATCCTTTTATATGAAAATGAATGCTGGACAATTCATTCACAGATGGAGAAGAGACTTGAAGCAACAGAAATGTGGTCCTACAGAAGGATACTGAGACACTCACATATTAAAGAAAAAAGGGACAGTGAAAATCAGTGCATAACCCCTGCCTAACGAGCTTGTTGGCAGAACAGGGATTAGGAGAGATAACAAAAAGACAAAATCTACTAAGAGCTACAAAGGAAAGGAATTTGTGAAGAGCCATGATCGCCAACGCCCTGAAGGTATACGGCACATAGAAGAAGAAGAAGAAGAAGAAGAAGAAGAAGAAGAAGAAGATCTGAAAGAATAAGAGAAATATGTTTTAATTAGACTTAGACGCTACTGGTATTTTAATCACTGACCTCGACATTGGAACATTTGGATGGCTGATATCGATGCGTAGGTTCAATTGTCTTTAGTCCGAGCCGAAGTAAAAGCAAAGGTTACGAATTCAGACTCTCACCACTTCCCTCAGGAACTGGCCCAACACTATCCCAAATCATGGGAACTTAAAGCGCAAAATAGCTTCTTAAAAATGATAAAAAAAGAGGTTCTTTATTTTCTGGGGGAAAATGAATTCAAATACCCGGTGACACATGGGAAACTGTAATTTGACACTTGAGCAGGTTGGCCTATTTATTCATATCTTCTGAGGTCTGATATATATATATATATATATACATAAATATATATATATATATATATATACACGCACACACACACACACACACACACATATATATATAGTATTTTTTTAATTTTGCGCAAGCGCGTTTTTTGTTTTTGATTTTGTCAACTGCACAATATAGTATGGTCAGTTGAGCACCTTTTGGGAGAAAAAGTGCGTCATGATGCAATTCACTCTGTCAGAAATTGGGAAACAGCATGCTGTACTGCTTCGCATTCGCGCCGGAAGCTTCAATACGAACATTTCAGAGTGTTTGTTTGTCAATCTGAGGACAGGATTCGGAAAGAGTTGGGATGATATATCCAGTCAGTATCATGGTGTTTGGAGTGGGGTCATTAGTAATGGCAACGTTATGCCTCCATTCATCTTCCCACTGGACCAAAGACTCAACACGGAGCCCTAAATAAAGTGCCTTGAGGAGGTAGTGCTACGACGGGTCAAGAGAGTGGCTGCTGGAAGACCCTATGTCTGGCAACAGGTCTCTGCGCCATGCCACACAAGAATGAGAATCAAGCTATGTCTATCAGACAATTTCTTCGACTAGATCACCCCTTACATCTGGCCACCTAACTGCCCAGACTGCAATCCCTTATGTGTCGAACGCAGTTGAGCGAGAGATCAACAAAACTCCTTGTAACACCAAAGATGAACTGAAGATAAGGATTATGGCAGCATTCACCAACTTAATCAAGGAGACTGCCCAGAAGAGTTGCAGGAGATTCCGAAGTCATCTGGTAATTGTACTGAATAAATTTACTCTTTTATATTTCAAGATATTTTTGTGTAATTTTAGTAAATATGAGATGTCAAGTATTACTTTTATTTTGTGTAATTTAGACGACAATTTATCCATCGCACCCTGTACACACACACACACACACATATTCTGTTTTGTCATTTGGGCAAATTTTGAAAAGTGGGTGTGGCTGTAAATATTTCCGCAATCCCTCGTAAAGTTGGTTTAAAGCATACACATTCATTACTTACGTACAATTTTTAAGTGTACGAAGTTCCACTTCGATTTGGTAATCCCCCGTCGGCCGCTTTAAGGAGGCCTGAGATGTAAATTAATTAAAGTTTCAGGGATCATTCTCCACCAGGTGTACCTTCCCCATTGAGCTCAGAGGGGAAGCGCCAGGATCAATCTTTGTTGCATGAGGTGAGAAAAGTCCAGAGGGAGCTGGACAATCTCTGGCACCACCTGCATATATGCGTGTAGAGCTCCGCGTTGATCGTGACCTTGTGTCAAACCTATCATCGTAGGGTGGGGTGAGTAAGTGAAATCTGGTTGGGTTGGTGTTATAATTTAGTTGAAGTGATGCGACACAATGGTTAAGTAAGAAAGCAAATAAAATTAAAAAGATGTACGCAAGGCCAGCCTAATGGTTGATACAGCAGGAGGAAATGGTTTCGGTCGTTGTGACTTCTGACCTTCTTCTTCGACTTCTCTTTCAAGATAACTAAAGCCTAATGATTTAAAGTGCTGGTTGAAACATACCTAGTTACCTGGTATATGTGTGCTCAATACGTCTTGTACTATTGGAAAACCACTTGATCTGGTTCACTGTAAGAAACGGACAAGCAAATAAAACTGGTGAGAACTAACTAATATGAAATATCAAGTAAGCATGAGAAATAGAATGAGAAAAATCTACCCCACCCGTGAATTGAATGAAAGGTCGTGTTCAAATTTCTGATACGAGACGCCTGAATAAGATCGCTGGGTATAACCACACTGCAGCCTCTTTCCCGCAGACACCACGCCACAAGCCTATCGCTATTTCCATGTCCAGAAAAACTCCATTTTTCAGTTTCGCCCGTTCAGACCTTTTATAGTTAAGACCCGCCAGGCTAGATCTACGCAGTCGAATTACCCTAATTCCCCCTATATTCCAATTGTAAAGAGGAAGTTCTACTTCGACAGCTTTTTCCCCAAAACTGTTGTTTTGTGGAATACATCCCTGAACACTACAATTTTCACTTCTTACTCTTCGAGTAGATAGGTATCGTCAGTCCTGGAAAAAACTCTCATTCCTGGAAAGCAGTCCATCTAACGGAAGAAAAACCCTGATTTAAAACCTCCTTGCGGCCATATCCAAACACGGAAAAGGATATGGAAGTAAATCCAGACAGAAAATCTGGAGTGGAGTCCCGAAAGCGGTTGGCTGTTAACACAGACAAACTTTCGGCAACTCCTGCAGTCAAGCCAACTTCCAATATAATGTCCTGTATTATTTTGGATCTTGTCAGTGCTTTCTGGAAAGGTCACTCTAGACTCGACCTAGTCTTTTGAGCAAATAGGGCGCGACCTTTAACTCGCGAGATGAACGGGCGGTTAGTGCTTCCTACTCTTACATTGACGTCACACACATCATCCAGTAATCCTCTATATTGAGTGACTCTTCAGTCTTGTACTGGATGAATATTAGTAAAAAAAAAACAACGTTATGAGTATAACAATCAAGATGATCATGCTGGTCATGTGATAATGATAGTTTCTCGTCTCAAATATTTCAACAAAACGAGAGATTTTTTTAATGTTTTTAATACGGTGTGTTATTTGGCCGTATGTGTTACCCTCATAATTTATTCACCGAAGTGGTATGACAAATACAACATATCTCTCATGTAAAATATCTCCCCCACCCCTGCGACTCCTTGACTAATCTCGGCAGACTTAAAAAATTTTTAACCCGAATTATGACACATCGTAAAGGAAGTACATTCCGAATTTCTTACTCAGGCACGTTCTTAAATCTTTTTATTTAAAATCATTTCACCCGAAGCAAGACAGAAAGGTCACTAGTATGCAGGGTGTTACAGGAAGTGAAAGTGAGAAAAAAAAAAGTGAGTATAGGTTGGATTGAAGAAAGGACAAAAGATGAACGGGATTCAAGAGGACAGAATATGGCGATTGACCTTGCATTCCAATTTTTGAATATTGTAGTTTTCAGGGAAGCAAGTAAACGGAAGGGAGTTCCAGAGGCGGGAAGTACGAGGAAATAAACTGTTGGGCTAGAAGTGGAAGTTGCATTTATCTATTTCAGCAGTAAATCGGTGGGACCTAGACGCTAATCTAGTCACACGTTTAAATTCATGTAGTTGGACCACCAGGGAAAAAAATCTCATAACAGCAGTTGCCATGAAAATATTTGTAGAAAAGACAGCGGGAAGCTGCACCGCGTCTGTGAGAAAGTGACTGAAGTCGATATATAAAGTCAGGATCGATTACATTACAGGGCCTTCTGTTGCATAAACCCCTGGTAGGGGTGGTTTCATCTCATCTTCTCTCGGACGGCGATCGCCAATTGTTTTGGTTCAGCAATGAAAGACTTCAAATGCAGAGAATTTTAATTTAACTATTTTTATTACACATGTCGACATGTACATTATCTATCCTGTGGGAGCTGCCCGCCCCCTCACTAGGGAGTCGTTTCGGGCACGAAAGAGCACACGTCTGCATCGCTTGATGGGTAAGAACCAACTCGCTGAAACCTTTCACCCATGCTAGCTCAGCCAATCAAAATCGACTTCCCTATTATGGCTTACATCTGACCCCGAATGTCAACCTCCGGAAGTCGGAGCCGAGATACACTTCCCCCAAAGTAATAGTCTGCTAAACTATTATGTATCACTTCTTTGGATTTTGTCAAGAATCCAATTATAATTCAAGACAAAGTGTTTAACCGAATAACTGCAAAAATTAAGTTCTAAATCTTGTAACTTCTTTTTCTATAGTTTTTTCTAAGATATTTTTAATGCTTTTCCCCTTCTGGATGTAGTCGATCACGGCTCTCCACAGATTCCTTTTCTTCATTATCGGTGAATTACCATAAGTTTTTTTTTTTGGATAGTTACTCGAGTAGTTTCGTGTTAAACGGACATTGGAGTTCTAATTCCAGTCGGTCTCGTTATATTCATTTACGCGCAAATACCGTTGGGAAAGTTATGGATCCACCTCTTCTTCCCCAGCTATGGGTTAATCGATAGAATTTGCATCAGTTAATAATTAATATCTCCCAAAATTCTTACAATCTAAAGATATTTTCTGGCTTTAAATAACCTGCAAAAGATTGATAAACCATAAAAAGCCAATCAGTCAATCAGTTCTGCTGTCTACTCAACCCTTTTGAATTTAGTTCTGCTATGACCACCACACAAGGCTAGAAAACCCGTTTATCCTGCTGTTTAACCTATAGATGGTGGAGAAGAAATGGTTTCATGCCTTTTCTAAGGGTTTTAGTACAAAGTGAACGCGAATACTAGGACGGAACCTGAACTCTCGGTTCGTTAATTGCATTTTCAGCGCCGATAACAATTACGCTACCCGCATATCAACAATCCTTTTAATATATATATATATATATATATATATATATATATATATATATATATATATATATAATTGCAAAGTTTGCAGCTATGGTGGTTCACTATATCGTAGTAGACAATTTTTTTTTCCAGAATGTTTCTTACGTATAAGTCTACGATTCGTCCATGCTTTGAATATTGATGTCAGAAAAGTTCTATTGTCCTTGCTATATATTTAGAGATTCTTGATAAAATCCAAAGAAGTATCTGCTATGTGATTGGTTATAACCTGGCATCTCGGTTTCAGTCACTTTTCCATCGCCGTAACATATCTTCCCTGTGTCTTTTCTATAAATACTTTCATGGTCATTTTTCTGATGAACATTCCTCTACGGTATTCCTCTATGAATATAAGCACAATACTAGATTGGTGGCAACGTCTCATCATTTTATAGTTGTAATTGCTAGAAGTAAGCATAAGTTTTATGCTAAAAATTTTTTTCTATCGCATTTCTCGCTTGTGGAATTCTTTTCCAGCTTTTTGCTTTCCATTCAACTTTGATCTTCAAAAATTGTAATTCAATGTCAATAGCTCTCTTCTCTTTTCTTAGATGTCAATTTATTTTTACCGTCCCTCTCTCCTTAATAGCTGTTTTTCTCATATTTACTAACACTCAGTAACCCTCTTGCGTCCTCGTGGCTTTATTACCTTTCTTGGGTCGAAATAAACGAAATGTTTTGAATTTACAGAAATACATACATACATACATATATATATATATATATATATATATATATATATATATATATATATATATATACAACTTAGCCCCTTGTCTCAGATGAGACTGAAAATACTTGGGAAAATAAAAAACTATTTGAAAGAAAATTTTGGTATGTTTTCTAAGGTTACCAAGAAATTAAACTGCGAACTTGAAAGAATCACAAATGTCTAAATTATTTAACCAAACCTGCTTGAATGAAAATATGCTGCCTAAATATACACTATATATATATATATATATATATATATATATATATATATATATATATATATATATATATATATAGGTAAATATATATATCCTATGGGTAAATAGCAGGACAGACTGGGTTCTATAGCTTTGGATGGCAACTGGTCTAGGGGAAGGACAACTTTGAATTCAAAAACTGCGGAGGGTCGTTTGGGGACCCTGTGGCACGTAGTGCACCAAGTCTCTGTATTCGGCCCTTCAAAAACTGTGGATGGTTCTGCACCATTATAATCAAATCTCATGTGCTGTCAGTTTCCTAGGAACTGATCCGCTTGAACCTCATACCTCGAATTCGACGGGAGAGGTGAGTACATATATATATATATATATACATATATATATATATATATATATATATATATATATATATATATATATATATAAAAGTGAACATTGAAGTCAACACTTAGTGGCCTGACGATTGCGTCTAGCATGAACAGATTGTCGCCTCTAAGTGTTGACTTCAATGTTCACTTTTATATTTCCACAGGCTCTATCTCTGATATTGAGCACTTTATCCCATAAATATAGCACACCTCAAAACTATATTTCTTCATATATATATATATATATATATATATATATATATATATATATATATATATATATATATAACTGCAGCTATATACGTGGTTATTTTATATTAACATAGAACCCTGCTTATTGTTTTTTTGTAGGAAGATATTTGCATGCAATCATTTTTTCGTTCCTTTTATAACTTTTTCTTTCTGCAAACAATTGATTGACAGAAAAAAAATGTTCAAAGCAGTTGACCGACAACTCCCCATATCGATTTCTTAGTATCGGTCTAGACTAATTTCTCTTTGGTTCTATAAATTGTTTGTTTGCTAAATACCGTGCCATCACCAGGCTTTTAATAATTCATATCGATCCCACTCCGTTGGGAAACTGCCTACACAGTGTATCACGCATGCGCAAAAGTTCCAGAGCTTTTACAAAATTATTTCTATTTATTATTTTCTATTTATTTATGATTGAAAAACCGGTTTTTATTGGTATTTTGTCTCTAGATCAAAAAAAAAAAAAAAAAAAAAAGAAAGAGAGAAGCGTGGTAATGAAAATTTATGCATATATCGAAATATTAACGCAAATATTCAAACGTCCTGTTCACACTCCTCTCTGGTCTTTTGAACAGGAGTAGAGATTCATATCTTTTTTTTTTCTATTCAGGATTGGGTTTCCGGTTCCTTCTAAAGTTTTCTCATTCTTTTTTATTCCCAACATCTTGCGTCTAAATGGCATTTTCGTCTTGCTTGAGGGAGAATTGATTTAAACAGAAAAAACAAAACAAAAATAAAAACGTACACACTCGCTTATATTTATATATACAAATAGATATAAGATTACCCGGTTCAACAGGTACCCAAAGAAGGTCGAAATTGCACAGGAGTCGAAACGACGAAAAGAAAGAGATATTAGTCCGAATGTAAATGATGAAAATAGTGATAACTCATCATCCCCAAAATTCTGACAGAAATGATCTAACGAACTATCTGCGTGTAGTCTGATCCAAGTAATTATGAAAATTTGAGAGTGCCCATATTTCAAATATCCGGTTATTGATTTCAGCCAGTGTTCAATGTGATAATTAGTGTGGCTGGACTGGAAAGATATGAAACGATCGATTTTGATTTTAAACATTTCAGGTTTTTTATGTTTTAAGCGCATGCGCACAGACATGCGCCTGTGCACATTTACGTATGCTCTTTTGTTTCAGTGATTTTCTTAATCTAAACCAGAATTATATAAAGGTAAGTGAAGAGAAATAGTATATATAATTATATATATAGAGAGAGGGAAAAGATAAAAAGTGAGAGAGAGAGATAACGGAGGAAGAAAGAGAAAGAGAGATAGGCTGATATTTTGGTCGATAGCTATTCGGTGCGAGATTTCTTTGTAGAAAATGAACGACTGGGAAAGATACGTTGTCGGCTTCTGTGCGAGTGTGCGTGTAAGAAAGAGAATGGTTTAAGAGGGGAAGGATGAGGAGAATTATTGGAATACAAAGAGATACATGACGTTATGGCAGTAGCAGTTGAACTTTCCCGCCAACAACCTATAATTCGTTTACCTTGTTACATATAGCAGTTGAGCAACAGTCTGGAAAAATGGCGTCTGACATGAAAGTACGTCTGAAGTAGAGGTGTGTCACTGAATTCCTTCATGCATATATATATATATATATATATATATATATGTATTAAGAATTTGGGTAAATAATCCCGACGCAGTTATACATTAAATGACAATTGGGAAAAAAGTTCATGAACGTACAATGTTTCCCAAACATATCCGATAATGCCTTTCGCCCATTTCGGACTTCATCCGATCGAAGACGAAAAAGTGAACTGCGTGTGTATTTTAAATAGACACACAAATACATGCATACGTTTTTTCCAATTGTCATTTAATATATATATATATATATATATATATATATATATATATATATATATATATATATATATATATATATATACTGATATCATGTTGTCGAGTATGGTCATCATAATATATTAATGCAAGTGTTAGTTGTACTTTGAACGAATATGACTCTTTAAACCTGGCACAAAGTTAGAAGAAATTAAACACATACATTTTGTTGTCATAAGGCATATTTTTCTGAATACCGATCGAATGTCCTTTATCCGAAATTCCAAAATCTGAAAGTATTTCAGGTGTTGACATAACCTGCCACAAATGGAAAATTCCGGAAATCACAACTCCGTAGCCTACGTTGGCGCCAGTTTTTTTTTTATATTTTTTATTAGTGATCGTCACAACAACACTTTCGTCAGTGGATTACTTACCAGGTGTTTCGTGCTTAGTAAATATATTATTCAAAATGTCAAAAAGTCACGCATTTATATATTTTTTGTAAGTCGTGATCATGTTTTTTTTTTGTACACATACAGAAAGTACAAAATATTATTTTTACGTAAAATCATAATTTCACCACTTAAAAAACTGCGTAACTACCAACATTACCTGTATCTGTATGCACACAAAATTATTTAAATTTTACATAAAACAACTTTCGGGGTATATGTTATTTATATAAAACTACCTTCAGCTGTGTTATGACATGTAATGGGATATTGTGCTTATGCTTGGGTTCCATTTCAAAGCTGTCCCATTTTATAGATGCTATATATTAGGTTGGTGCAAAAATAATTTCGTTTTCTAACATATGTTACTATGTGAGAAAACGAAATTATTTTTGCACCAACCTAATACAAATAAATATACAAATAAAATGGCCTATATTCCAAAATCCGAAAAAATCTGAAAACTGAGGCATTTTCGATTCCAAGAATTCCGGATAAAGGATTCTCAACCTGCATTTAAGTGTCTTTTCAGCCCACCACCTGACTTAAATACTTTTCGCCAAATGTGACATATTGTTCATACCTTCCGTGTATAGAACGCAAGCAGATTTTGACGTCAAATTTTTGTTTAAAAAGTACGTTTTATACACTGGAATTATGCGATACTTTCTACGAGGATCTTGATGTCTTTAGTATTTCCCTTATAATCTTAAGCCTTCCGTCAATCGTTATCTATCGTATATATCCGGATAATCTGCACCTATCCCGCCCCCACAACCTCAACTATGTTGATACCACAATCTCATTTAGTAAGCCTCTATCTTGAGTTGCTCTTTGGCCTTGTATTGGGTTAATATAACTGAGTGAATAGATTTTCCATGTCTCTTGCAAGTTTTGTTCATTGCGTCATTCTGTTCTGTCTGTCCGACTACAGTTCAGATTTGCTTACCTGTATCCTGTGGCTTTTTTCCAAAAGCTAAAAATCACCATTGAAACGCTGTGGATAAGATTAAGGAAAATGTGGTGGTGTGGATAAGATTAAGGAGAATGTGACGAGGCAGCTGATGACGATTCCGAAATAGGACTTAGCAGATCATTCTGAAAAAGTGAAAGAGATTAGCTTAAATAGTGTAAAAGAGAGCGATTTGTAAAGGGCTAAGTTTTAAAAAATAAAACAGTAAATAAATAAAAAAGAAAATAAAAAAGTAAATAAATAAACAAATAATACATACCTAAACAAATGAACTGTAATTTTCAATATTACGATAATTGAAATGCTTATTTATCTGAGATTTTCTTTTTTACAATCTTACCGCCGTAAGATTGCTTCTCTGTGTCTTTTCTATAAATACTTTGGTAATGGTTCGGATGAGCTTTTAGCTGTGGTATCTAGACTTTTTGAATTTAAGCGCAGTACTCAACTGGCGTCGAGATCTCATCAATTTACAGTTGGGATGGCTAGATGGAACAGTAAGTTCTGCTTTTCCAGCCAAATTTAATCTTCAAAAATTTAAATTTAATGTCAATCGCTATCTGCTGTCATCTTGATTACTCTTTCCTCTTCCCGCTCATTATTAATGTTTCTGTTCCTAATTCTTCCACACCCAGTAACCTCTTATGTCTTAGTGATTTTACTAACTTGCATGGGGTGATACCGGCACCCCCCCCAAAAAAAACGACTAAAATATAAAACTATAAAATCGAACAATTTCAGATGAAATATTGACACATTATATAATTTTTTAATTATAACGTTCTTTGATTTTTAGTATAGAAAACATATTTGAAATTTGTTTGGAGTCAATGATTAGCTTTTTTATGTAGCGTATATAAATTTGATATTATGGCCATATCACATTGAAACACTAGTTCTCGCAACATCACCGAAGTTAAGCAACGTCAAATCTGGTCAGTACCTATATAGGTGACCGCTTGGGAAAACCAGATGCTATAAATTTGGATGTGCGTGGGGTGTAATAGATAACGGCTGGGAGTTGGAAATCGGGGAGCCGAGTTCCAATTCCAGTCGAGTTTATTACATTCATTTACACGCAAACAACCTTGGGAAAGGTCTGAATCCACTTTTTTCCCTAACTACGGGTTAAATAGTTGAACTTGTATCAGTAAATGAGTATTATCTCCCCAAAATTCTTACAATCTAAAATTATTTTCTGGTTTAAAATAAACAGCAAAAGGTTGATAAGGCGCAAAACACTAATGAATCAATCAATAAATTTAATGTTAATGAGTTCAATAGATACATTTTATTCTGATAGGCGACGTATATGTGGTAATTGAAGAAGGAAGGTAGGTTTTTTTCAATTTTTATCGCTCGCTCTTTCTTTTTCTTTCTTTCTTTTTCTTTCTTTCTTTATCTCTCTCTCTCTCTGTCCACACACACACACACACACACACACACACACACACACACACATACATACATACATACAAACATATATATATATTGTCAATGTTTACGTTAAGGTACGTTTCATAAGCAGATCTGATCATTTGGGAAAGATTGTCCAAGACTTGTTTATAAACAGTAATTCGAACTTTGCTAACCAGGCGCTTCTTTGTGGCTGAGTGGTTAACAACACATCAAATAAAATGATGGTTCCCTTTGGGGTTACAGGTTCGATTCCTATCGGTGAAGCACATTCAGGACGGTAAATGTAATTAATACTGTTTACTTAAAAAAAAGGCGGAGCATTTACTTGAATTGTGTCTAATAAAAATAACGTATAAATAGAAAATATATTAAATAATTGTCGGACTTAATCCATTCTATATATATATATATATATATATATATATATATATATATATATATATATATATATATATATATATATATATATATATATATATATATATAGAGAGAGAGAGAGAGAGAAAATAAAACTTACTTCCTCTTTTCCCCTCCTACATCAATACAACAACCTTATTTAGTAAACCTCTACATTGAGTGGCTCTTGCGCCTTGTATTGAATGAACATTTATTTAAAAAAAGAAAGATATTGATAGAATTGCTTTAATGGGTACAGGAATAACGGGTATTATATTCGAGAATTTGTTTCAAATTTCTTTCCTAAAAGCCAACGGATGATTCTCACGGACTTTGCTTTTTATCTATGCTTAATAAGGCAGACACCTGTGCTACACACACACAAGAAGCATATATAACATGAAATATTTACGGTTCCGGATGTCGCTGTTATTGTTATCTAAGCAAGATGTCCATCAAATCTTGTTTTACGTCCTCTTGTGCAACATGACGTCACCCAACTATTAGTCATTAACACAAAACATAGACAGTAAAACAAACATAACAGAGAGACAGTGGACCTGGTAACTATTTTTTTTTTATTTCCATTGTTGCATTTTCTGTGGGAAGCCATTACGCAACACCTGAAAACGATTTAAAGCACGCATGCGCCTTCTGAAATGCGGAATCCATACCAAAATTAAATCTATTAGGGTGAATCATAAACAATTCTCGTTTTCGTTTATCAAATTTATTCTTCAAAAAGAAAAAAAAAAAAAAAGAAAAAAAAGTATAGTTATATTTTATTCAATTATATATTCGCCATTATTTTGAAATTGCTTGTTGATACTTACCAGGCAGCTTTTCGATACCTTTTGAGTAAAATTCGGTAGGTTTCACCGTGAAAAGGTTTTCAACGAACTCTTGAGTCTGGTTTTGATTAGAGAAATATTTCCTCATCAAAGCATTTGAAGTCATCTAAAATATAATCTGTTGGTGTCAAGTCGAGAGAATACATACACTTGTATGCATGAATCATTTTGAATGTATGTTTGAATGCGTTTTTATGCATTGATATACCTGCGTGCGCGCATTTATGTGCATGTATGGAAGTTGTGTATATATGAGTGTGCGTGCGTAAGAAAGATAGGAGGTGATAGCAAGTGTGTTTGGGGTGTGTTTGCGTATAAGATTGTGTCTGTGTGTGTATAAAGGAGAAAGAGAATATGAGTATAGGTAGTGAGTGCGTTCGCGTATTACGTACGTGTGTATGCATGTTTGTGTGTATGCGTGTATTAGAGTTTGTGTGTGTGTGTTTGTGAGTGCGTACGTGCGTACGAGTGTCTGTAAATCAAACTTTAAAAGAATATAAAAAGGACAATAGTAAAAATATTTTTATATTCCTTGTTTACGTCAACAAACTGGCAAAAAATGGCTTTAGGAAATCGAACATCTCTTTTTCATCCTGACCGAATTTTTTTTTATTATTGATCCTATCTCTGTATATATTTCTGTTTTTTTTTTCTGGTGGGAGAGAGAAATGGTAACATACAATTTCATTTTAGAAACCTCCTCTGTAGATAACAGACTCGTCTAAAAATGCCCACAAGTTGTACAAAACACGTCGTGCTTCTATTAGTTGTTTTGAGACGAGGAATCGTCGTTTGAAATTGAGAAGGTGTCATGTGTTGACGAACTAAAAGTAAAAGTATCGAATTGGTTGAGAAAATAGATAAACAAAAGAATAAAACAAAAATATGCAGAATTTATTATTCTATAGAGAGCATTTTCGTGTAGAGAAGATATCCGAGTGTAATTCCTGAAAGAAAAATGCAAATCCAAGGAATGCTCTTAAGAAAGTCTCTAAAAAAAGGAATAAAGAAATTGAACTTAGTCTGTTGATGAGTTAAGGAATGAGTGACGTATATAGTCTAAGCCAGAAGTGAAAAAGAGCTAGCCTCTTGGGATTCACAGCACGTATGCTTCTTCTTCTTCTTCTTCTTCTTCTTCTTCTTCTTCTTCTTTTATGTACCGTGTCCCTTCAGGGCGTAGGTGGTCATGGCTCTCCATTTCTTCCTGTCCCTTGTAGCTCTCAATAACTTGTGTCTTTATGTTACTTCTCCCAGAGCCTGTTCTGCCATCAACATGCTTAAGTGCGTTAAGTATGTCACATGTTGCTTCCCCTTGTCCCTCTATCCGCCCTGTGAGTATCAGATTTTCCAAGCCCTCCTTTCTCATTACGTGTCCTAGAAATTTCAGCTACCTCTTTCTGATGTTTAGCATAAATTTTCTCTGTTTGCATCCTCTTCAAAACGCAATCATTGCTCAGATGTTCGGTCCATGGTATCCTTAGGATCCTTCTGTAGAACCATACCTCTGTTGCCTAGAGTCTCTTCTTCATCTTTGAGGATACCGTTCAACATTCGCTGCCGTAAAGGAGAACAGATATCACGTGGCAGTTCAGTATTCTCTTCTTTGTTACCAACGAAATCCATCCTGTCTCTTAATACCCTGCTTAGCTTTTGGAATGTATCTTTGGCCATCCCAATACGTCTTTGGATCTCAATGTTGCACTTACCGTCCTCTGTCAAAACACTTCCCAGATATTTAAATTTCCGCACCTGCTTGATTTCAGTGTCCCCGACCTGTAAATCGCATTTTGGGTTCATCTTTTTGATGATGACCATTCATTCTGTCTTCTTGTAGTTAATGCTTAGTCCCTTCTTCTCGCTTTCCTTCGCTACCTTCTGCTATCAGCACTGTGTCACCTGCGTATCTTATGTTGTTAAGATTGTGGCCGCCAATGATGAACCCTGGTAGGATTTCTAGTTCTCTCAGAATTGACTCGCTGTATAGGTTGAATAAGGTCGGTGAGAAGACACATCATTGCCTTACGCCCCTTTCTATTTTTGTATATATTTTATAGATATATAACTCATTTTTTTTTATCTTATGCAGGTGGTTTACCGCCAGTAGAGGATTTTGATTATTCTAATGTCTTTCCTCAATATGTCAAGGTTGCTGAGCAAGACTTTGTGACATACTTTGTCGAACGCCTTTAATCTACAAATCACATGTAAACGTCCTTCTGCGTTTGTATTGCACTCTTTGATAGCATTCTGAGCATGAATATCGCGTTCCTTGTTCCGGTGTCGTTGACGAACTCACGCTGTTCTTGTCCTATCTCTGGCCTAATTCTGCTTCGCGCTCTATTCATCAGAATACGGATGATGAGTTTTATGTGCTCATTGGGCTGATTGTTCGGTGGAGTTCCCATTCGTTTGCGCCTGGTTTCTTAGGCAGTGATATGAAAAATAAATCTGCTGAGATCTTCCGTTATATCCCCACTTGTTGTAGATTCCATTTATTATTTCTGTAATTTTGCTTTTGCCAAAATCATCTAAGGCTGTCAGCATCTCTGTTACAATTCCGTCTGTCCCTGTCGCCTTGTTTCTGTTCAATTTGGCCAGGTGCCGTTTTTACTTCTATAGAATTACGCCAGTAATTCTGTATAATGCCGGTTGTTCGCTTTCATCGTGGAAGAGTTATCCAATATATTCGTTTCAGCGCTGAAGAATTTTTCTTTTTCTAATATGAGCATTCCATCCTCGGATTTTATGCAGCCTGTTGACGAACAAGCTTTCTGTCATTTTTGTTCACTTATTTTTTTTATACTTATCTCTTTTGTTTGTGGTACTCAATCTCTCTATTTCTGCACATTTTTTGTTTAACCTGCCTGCATTTGCTCCTTATTTCGTTGTGTGGTTTTCTGTATACCATTCCGTGTCTTGGCAGAATTTTCTGTCTCCTATTTGTTCTTTTTACGTGTGTCCAAAAGTTGAATAATGGTTACTGTGATCTGTAGAATTATATATATGCAAAACTGGAAATTAGAGTGTTAAAACTGATATGGAATTCCGTCTTCGATTTAGCAACCACAAGAATATCATCAAAGACAACGACAATTTCAATTTCACTGTAGCTGCAAATGTCAACCAACTGAGCCATCACTTTGATAACGTTAGATGCGCGTCCTTTTCATGCCAACAAGAACGCCGAAAGTCCGAGTTAAAATAATTTAAAAAAATAAATTCACACACTCTAGGTTTAAATAGGATTTTTGGGCATATTCAATGAATAGAGTTTTCACAAAAAGCCATCTATCTATAACACCTCCATAAACCTAATCGTGGTAAACAAGTAGCCTAAAACTGCTAGATTTAATAAGTAAAAGCACGCATACAAAGGAATCCCCTCCAAAAAGTGGCCTAATAATATACAATTATTATTATTATTATTATTATTATTATTATTATTATTATTATTGTCTTCTCGAATTTCTTTCATCGGCTTAATTACCTACCTACTTGTGTGCATATTTACTCTTACACACACACACATAGACGCACACACACACACACCACACATGCACACATATATATATATAAACTAACTTTTAATTGCTTTCTCATATTTTCACTCTTACACACACACACACACCAGAGACATGATTAATAAGCTAATCCTAATCCTATAGAATATTCAACAATGGAATGAATTTGATTCTCACTATACTTTTTTTTCAAACTAAACTAATCTTAGTAGATCGATCCGCACACACACACAGGAAACACTTTAAAATGGATTATCAATTGTCAGGAATTAAAACCCGTGTTACTGACAGGATATGGCTATTATACGTATAATTAGTTACAAAACAACAGCTATACAAAATAGTGAAGTGTATCAAAAGCATTTTGTTATGAATCAACTGTATGTAATCAGCTCTACATGACGCATCTTTCCATAATCCATGCTTTTTCAGAAAGTTTCCGAGCGTTGGTGGCCCGGTTTCGCCTCTACTTTGCATCATAAATGATAACAGATGATCGTCCATTTCTGAGTTTTATTTCAACAGACAAGTCACTAACGTTTCAAACGCTTATGGCATTGTTGGGCCGCGTATAGTCAATCATTGTGGTTTATTTCATTCTACTGTGTCTGAATTATATGTAGAGCTTCAATGGCTTTGACTCCCATCAGCAAGACTGATACTAACCCTCCATGTTAGTGATTCGTTGCACTTTTTCGGGTTCACATGTTCGGCCAAGATGAAGTGGAAAGATGATATTGAATCCATGCTTAGAATATTGCTGTCACATATGGTTCGGATACTCATGCTCTATATTTAGCGATTCTTCATAAAATCCAAAGAAGAATCAGTAATATTATTAGTCCTGACCTGGCATCTCAGCTTCATTCACTTTCCCACCCATTTAATGTTGCTTCCCTGTGCCTTTTCTATAAATACTTTCATGGTAATTGTTCGGAGGAACTCTTCGCTATGGGACATAGACTTTATGAATTAACGGCAAGGTTTCATCAATATACTGTTAAGTTGACCAGATGCAACCGTAAATTCTATGTTAACAGTTTCTTTTCTCGCACTTCTCGCCTGTGGACTCTCATTCGGCTCCATGCTTTCTAGTCATATTTAATTTACAAAAATTTAAATGCAAAATGTCTAGCGTTCTCTACTGTCTTCTTGATTAACTCTCCTTCTATTGTCCTTGCTCCTTAATAATGTTTCTCTTTTTTTCTTATTCTTTTCACACTTAGTGACCCCTTTTCTCTTAGTGGCTTTACTACCTTGCATGGAATTATATGATTAAACTACAGGTATGATGTCCGACACAACAATGCGACATCAACGAAGTTAGCTGAATTTCTTTTATCACAAATGACTGTAATTTCGACGAAAATCCTAAGGTACACATTCTGAAAAATATTAAAAATCCACCGACCTTTCGGCCCTTAAAACTCATGAAGATACTTACATATGCAAACTTCTAAAGTCCCGGCTCGTGGGTGGGGGAATAAACAGAATGTAATTAATCAACTAATAGAACTTTTCAAGATGAGTCCGATCATAATCATGTTTCGCTTCAGTTGCATGTCTTAACGCTGGCTGCGTTTCATTCATTTTGAAGCGTTGATTACCACTACAGCCGTTTTTTTTTCTAAAGACAAGCGACGTTTGTACAAAGACTTGTAATTTTTTAAACACTTTTTTATTTTTATACTGTATGCAATTTCTATAACTTGAAGAAGACAGACATATTATCTAAACATTGCTAAACACAATGTCTATTCTTTTTTCTTTTCTTAAATCGCGCTTTTCTCTAACTGTTGTAATAATAATAATAATAATAATAATAATAATAATAATAATAATAATAATAGTTTTAAATTTGAACATGAAATAAATTTTGGAGTAAAGGCCCGTAAAACAAAAGTACTTTTGATGTCCCCTAATGAAAGATAAATTAATCATGGATTCGTGGTATATATATTTTAAAATAATATTTAATATTCCTAATAAATTTAGATTTTAAAATAGAAGATACTTCATTATTATCGAAAAAATGTCTTTAAGGGATGACTCATAACTGAATCATGTGTGTTTAGCTATTCTCTGAAACAAGGTCATATGGAGGAGGCAAGAAAATTGTGTCGTATCAGTCTTTCAAAGAGGGGAACTTGCATGCCTTGAAACTCAGCATTTAAATTTCTAGCATTTATATGGTTTCCAATCTTGACAACTGGAGCAATTCTCTCAGCCACAAAGCAAGATCGATTTCATATAAAATGTTTCTTGATTGTCTTCCCACCAACGGATATAGAATAAATATAATGTGAATTCTCCAGAGATTAAATGACATCGCTAGAAGGAAGTATTAATCAGAGCAATGAGCAGAGGACAAAATGTAGATAAAGCGCAATTTTCAAAAAGGGGGACATAAATTAATTAACAACGTGTATTGTTTCACAGGTGAAGAAGCGAAACCGTTTGTTAATCATTTTTTCACGCTTTTCAAGTTGTTAATGCAAATTAATTCAGTTGATCTTTGTGAAATGACATTGTTAGACTTCGAAGAAAGTCATTCTTAATCACATTTGACTAACGTGATCGTTTAAGCTCATAAAGATCTCACCTTTAAGATACAAGTTTTCTGACCTGGCATCGCGTTGGTATTTTTCTTTTTTTTACCAAACCAGTGTGTTTTCTCTTAAACACATATTGGATCAGTTGATCTAACCATTTAAAAAGTAAATTGTTCTGATATAAGGCGATTTATAAATGAGAATGTAGTTTTGTTTGTCGAATTTTTTGAAAAGAAATCAGTTCTGGGATATTGGTAATCTTTAAGAACATTATTTTGTATTCTATGCAGCAGTAACTTGTTGTGACATGAATGAACATGCGTTTTTGCTTGTAAGTAACAAGTTATACAGCGTGTGTAATGTATCTTTTACAAGTAGATAACTATATATGGATTGTATAGGTTGGCGATATTATAGTTTTACACCCCCAGCTTCGAAACATGGCACATTTATTTCCTGCGTTTTAAAATTTGAATTATAGCATTTAAATTGAACGTATGGAAAGTATTGTTTTCAATAAAATAAACATCAACATTAATAAGAGTGTTTTCGATACAAATTCAAGAACCAATAATATTAAACAGGATATAAATATGTGGTGTTTTTTTAATCATTTCACACCAAAAAAGGCAATAAAGCCACTGAAGTGGAAGAGGTTACTTATTGTGAAAGAATATGAGAAAAAGAAAACAGTATTAAAGAGAGAGTACAATGAAAAAACTGGAATTAAGAAAACATTAATGACGATTGACATTGCATTTAAACTTTTGAAGTTTTGATGCCAAAATGATAAAATTGTGAGTTTTTGATCCCACATAAACTCTGCAAAATAATCAAAGATCATCCATCATATCATGGTTTGTTTTCTTTTGCTTTTTTATATGCATTTTTGCCACATTTTTGTTTGAGGCATGCAAAAGTCTAACCGTGATTTTGGACTGTTGTGTACGTTTAATATAAATTGATTGTCCTTTGATTCATATTTAATGATTCTGCAATTTATTTAAACTAGAGAAACCCTTAAAAATTTTATGGTTTTTCTATTTTAATTTTCTGATGAATCTTAATTGTTCAGTTAATGATTGAGTAAGCTCATAGCAAGTTCCATGACAATAAAATATTCGTATAAATTCCCCTAATCTCATCGTTAAATATTTGAGCTTAACAACTTTAAGGAAATATTACAATAGTAATCAAAAAATAAAATGAATGTTGGTCGTTATTTAAGAATTGGATACAAATGAAAAAATTTGAAATTGACGCCTTTTCCATTTCATTGAAACAGACGTTAAACACTTCTATCTTCTCTTTCTTTCATCCGTATGTCTTTTTTCCTACGCAGTCAAAACAAAATAGTCCATTATTTATGGGGTATTGGCAGGAGACGTAAAACTATCTATCTATCTATCTATCTATCTATCTATCTATCTATCTATCTATCTATCTATCTTGCCAAATCCCCGTATTACGAACATTTATCTTAATAATTTAAAAATAATTCAACAGACGATGTTATTTTATTTATGGAAACTGGATTTTTGACGATTGCCTTACCCCGTTTCTGTCGTTCGATATTGTGCGTCTGAAAATGGCAATTTTATCGCAGTCGCCATCTTTCTCGGGATCAAAGTGTAGTGTCTGTTCTTACCGGCTTAATACGATTCTCTCTATCGACTTCTATCTTCCTTCTTTTAATTTTCTCATTGAAACTAAAGAGTGTCTTTCCCGTTTTCCACCCGATCAAAACGGAACAGTCCATTATTTATGAGGTATTGGCAAGGCGTAACGGTTGGGAAAACTAAGGAAAGGAGGAACAAGCAGAATTATAATAGGACTAAAAGCAGAACAAAATCTACGTAATTCGTGTTTTTAGCTTATAGATTATTTACCTGAAATAAACATTGGGAAAGCTTCTTTCGTTCGTGCTCTGATATCATTCAAACTTTCAAACTGTTACTAGGACTTCACTTATCTATATTATGCGGATTATTTCTAATCATAAAGGTTAATATTTTACGATTTAGATTTGTTTACATTTAGTGACAGCTGACCTTAACAGAAACCGATTAAAACCTCAAGTTTTATTATTATTGATTCATTATCGTATAACTTACGTTTGATTATTTTCTGTAATTCTGAGGATGAACGATGAGAGACGTCCGAAGGAAACTTCCTCTTTACGGAACTTTCAAATGGTGTAATGGATAGTAGCCTGAAATGAGAAATTGGAGAGCCGCGTTCGAATTCCAGTCGGGTTCGTTACATTCACTTAAGCGTAAATACCTTTGAGAAAGGTATGAATCCATCTATTCTCCCACCAGTTATGGGTTAAATAGTAGGACTTGTATCTGAACAAAATCAATGTTATCTGCAAAAAATTTTTAATGCAATATTCACTCGTAAAAAAGTAAAGAATGATTCTTACAATCTAAAATAAGTTTTGTTTTTAAAAAATCCACAAGAGGTTGATAAGCTATAAAAAACGCATCAATGAATCTATCGAACGGAAAGAGAAAATTTGGCCGCCAACAGCTTTGCTTTAAGGATGTTTTGTAAATAAATCTTTATATTGTTTAATATCAATCCTGCCACCTGCAAAAACACAGCTGAATACGTTTCGGTCTAATAAACCATCTTCAGGACATATTCATAAAATATAATTAACATTATCAATTCAACATGACAAAGACGATGGACATAAGAAAAAGACTTATCCAAACAGATAACTGAAAGTTTTATATGATCTTTTCATTTTTCAATTTTCATTCAAAATACTCAAATTTTAGGAATACGTTTTCACAGCGTCACCCACGTGACGACAACGTGACCATGTTTAAACGGAACCCTGATCATATAAAACTTTCAGTTATCTGTTTGGATAAGTCTTGTTCTTATGTCCATCGTCTTTGTCATGTTGAATTGATAATGTTAATTATATTTTATGAATATGTCCTGAAGATGGTTTATTAGACCGAAACGTCCGACGTTGACATTATATTAACATTAAAACAGCATAAGTGCATATAAGGATTTTTGTTTGTTTTTTCCGTATATTTTTTCTACATACTGTCGGATCTATATCCATATATTTGCTTACACACATATATATATATATATATATATATATATATATATATATATATTGACATCATATTTTCATTTAAACATGTCTGATTAAACAATTTAGATAAGTTGTGTTTATTTATTTTCAATAAAATCCTTTCGGAATCACATATAAACTTTCTTGTTTCATAATTAACGACAACAAGAAAGGGGTACCGTGGTTATATTTATTCATTTTTATTTTTCCCTGACTACTTTCGATATTTTCTAATATCATCATCAGGGTTTTGATGGCTAAGACAAATAATTGTATTTGTTCGAAATATGTATTTGCTTTTGTGGTTAAACCTTTAACAATTAAGGTCATGCCCCAAATCCCAAACGCTGGTTTTAAAAATGAAAAGGTACTCAGGGAAAAATAAAAATGAATAAATATAACCACAGTACACGGTAACTAATAAAAACAAAAACAGAATGCTCCTAGCAACAGGAATGTAGAGTTGCTAGGAACATTCTGTTTTTGTTTTTATTAGTTACCTTGTTCAATTAAATTCATTTCGTATTTTGCTTTGATAAAGTCCACATTTGACGTAATGCGTCAGCAATTATTAGTTTTCCTATTGTCATTTTTATTCATATATATATATATATATATATATATATATATATATATATATATATATATATATATATATACATACACGCACAAACACTCATATATATATATATGTGTGTGTGTGTGAATAGAATTAATATCTACATTTATAAGATACTATCTATCTATCTATCTATCTATCTATCTATCTATCTATCTTTCTTTCTTTATTTCTTTCTTTCTTTCTGTCTGTCTGTCTGTCTGTCTATCTTTGTTGCTGGCTGCCAGAAATATTTGGATTTGCTTACATAATTTGACTTGATTTATCTACACCTAAAGTAGCTTTGACTGTTTCTTACTTTTATTTGAAAAGCATTTCAACCGCTTTTTAAAATATTTATTTTGCTTTTCCGTTTTTTTAAATGGGTTTTCACAGCGTTGAACGCAACATACATAATGAATGCCACCAAATGTACATTTAAAATAGATTGCTTAATAATCTGCCGTGATACGAAAAAGAAAATTGGCAACTGTGACTATTTCAGATCGCATAGCCTATTGTACAAAAGAACCATTTCCCGTATGGCAGTGAGTGTTCGAAAATCTTCTAACAGATAATTGATTGATTTCGCTGTTGTTATTTTTTACATTTGAATGTATGTAACAAACTCGACTAGAATTCGAACCCGGGTATCGGATTTCTTGTTCCATTACACCACCAGTACATTCGCTCTCAAATGAAGAAGAATCTTGAAACGACCAAGATCTGATTTCACCAACCAATGTTGAGAATGCTATGGCAGATTGTTGCGAACAGCGAGGAAAACATGAGGAAAGATAGGAATATCAATGTATGAAATGTGTGATGTCGAACTTTTATCCTTAAGTTAACAAATAACACTGTAAGATAACTACAAATAATCGCATTCGGATCCACAATTATTTCTATGTAATAATTTGAAACATAACCTTTATCGCCCACCCAATAACCGCTAGGATAATACAATGGACCTTGCTACCCTTAATGCATCATTGACTAGCATTTATAAATGGTAAAGCCAAAACACAACTCAGATGGGCTGAAGATTGCATTCAAGCATGAAATAAACTGTCTCTGCTTGGTTGTGTTCAATTATATATATATATATATATATATATACTTATACCATCGGTTCTAGGTACCACACACACATTTTAAGAGGAATTTGTGCAGTAATAAGAAAATTATTATTATTTCATGGGGTGTCTTATACTTATTTCCAGCACTATATATATATATATATATATATATATATATATATATATATATATATATATATATATATATATATATATAAATTGGCCGATAAATAAATAAAATATATATAATATAATAAACGTAATATATATATATATAAATAAATTGGCCGAATGCGAGGTCGTGAACAGAACATTCGGAAAATTTCTACATAATTTATGTTTTTTTATACATTTCCGGCTGAGTAATTTGCTTTCTCCTTTAATTCTCCTTCTATGTTCTTTTTGCTTTTTCTCATCCTCTATACCAAGATTTGGGGATCATGGACAATTTTCACGGTTTTGAATTCAGAGTTGTCATTCTCTTAGGCTAGGGAGCCCAACCTGCCATCCTATTTAACCCATAGCCGGGGTGAAGAAATTAGAAGGATACATAGCTTAGGATACTTGTGCGTACATGAAAGTAACGAACTCGACTCGCCGATTTCTAATTCCGAGCCCTATCCATTATACGCACACTTCATATATATATATATATATATATATATATATATATATATATATATATATATATATATAAAGTCTGCATTTAGCCAGCAACAATTCATTTAATTTGCTTTAAGTTCAACTGACGTGGTTTGAGTTTTTGTTGTATTTTTCCAATTTTCGAATCAATTTGTTTCACATCCGGATCCAAATTGTAAATAACCTGTCCAAAGCCCATGTTTGGGTTCGAGAAATTTAGATCGTCTCCGTCATTGTCAAGAACTAAATCCTGTTAGAATCGTAGACCAAATTATGTTAGCTATCTCCTGGCAATTTATGGGACGTTAAATATATATATATCGTATTTTTATAATCGCGAATAAAGCCGCTGCGTCATTCAGTAACTGTGAAAATCCTTGTTTTTTAATTTCAAATCTCTGCCCCCTTACAAATTGTATAAGATTTGCTTATATCAGTTTACAGGGTTGTGGGAGAAATGAAAGATACACGGTTTAATTTTAATCTGATTCTTTATAATGATATGCTATGCCGAGCTTAGATATGGCAGAAAGTGAAAATTTAAGTAGCATCTAGTGGGGATCAAACTCACTACTCAGTCGCAATTGATCAAGCGAGACACGCTTGCTAACCATTACACCAAGCCTTTGTGCTCAATCTGACTATTTATAGAATAAAAGAAAATCTTTAAAATATTAAACCAAAACTGGAAATATTTTCCTTTTAGTATTGTCTATTTTCATTGATATCAATTTTAAATCTTTTTTTCCCCTTTTTCCTTCTCTTCTTTTTCTCTTTGTTAGGATATCTGTAATGCGTTGGTAGAGCTAACCTAACTTCAGGATATCTTTTGGGGGGCTTTTAAAAGTATGATTATTAAAAAATAGCAATGAAAATGAATATTTTTCCATTGCTTTTCTAAATAATTTAAATGTCTTAAGTTAATCAAAATTTAAACCAAAAGAATTCTTAAGACACTATCATTATTATTTTTTTTTTGAAAACGTTCACCCATGACATATTTATTTAGAAAAAACTTTCAATTGTTTTTCAAAATAAATTAAATCAATTAAAAATAAAACAATTCATTTAAAGCTTCATTTTTACAAAAAAATAAAAATAAAAAAAATCGCGCATTAAGCAAAGCCTACGCATTTCAAATTAAATTTCGCGAAAATTGCGCAGTAATCAAGACGAGTAAGACGATAAGAAGATCAGTAAAAAGGCCGTTAACTAAGTAAGCTTCCGCGTATTATTACTCGAGGCAAACGTATGTAAACAACGCCAGTAATGGCGGCCGGGCTGTAGATGCGACGCGAATAAGGCAGAACTAAGTTTGTCGATAACTCCTTAACAGTATTCGAGCGCAAAATTTATTATTTTCGGAATGATCAGTCAATTTCAGACCATAATGGAAAAATGTCATTACAATTGGTTTTGGGGGATTATAATGCAAATTAACCAAACTTCATTACAAACAAAGAGTATTGAATTGTTTCGTGATAGTTGTCCTACTGGCAGTGAATACTGGACAATTTCCTCAAAGATGAAGAAGAGACTTAAAGCAACAGAAATATGGTTCTACATAAAGATAGCATAGACGGAAAATGTGAGCAACGACGAGGATTTAGAGAAATTGGGAACAAAAAGGAAGCTTATACTTAACATCGGGAAAAGACAGTTGAAATTTCTGTGGCACACAATACAGAAGGAGGGCTTGGAAAATTTGTTACTCATAAGATGAAGCGAGGACAAGAGGGACAGAGGAAAACGACGCATAACATACTTTGATGGGCTTGAGAAGATGAATAGCGGAACAGGGTTTAGAAAAAAAAAAGAAATGACAGAATTTATTTAAGCTGCAAGCGACAGGAAATTGTGGAGAGCCATGATCGCCTACGTCCTGAAGAGACACTTCACATAAAGAAGAAAAATTCGTTCGGAATAAATATATACGATTCATAATATTAAAAAAAATTAATTTAATTTTATGATTCAAGTGTATAAGTCGCAAATATTTTTTTTTTTAGAAAACCCGGTCAGTTTTTTTTTTTCTCTCTACGCCCACACATTCTCTCACACCTGTCTGGCACTTGCAGGTGTGATCAGAACTCTCATTTCTCTGAGCCAGTGTCATATTTTATTACACATTCAAAAGGCGAATGATTTCACGCCAACGCTAAACCGCTTTGTCTATTTTATAGGGTTCCAAAATACTTGTAATTTTTTAATGTGAAATGCATGATATATATATATATATATATATATATATATATATATATATATATCAGACAAATAGTGGGTAAGTTTATGACAAAATGGAAGAAAAGTCCTTTGTGTTTCATTCCAAAAAAGATCTAGTTCAGACTAATAACGGTTTTCTTGAAGGAATCAGTCTTATGTTTGAAATAAGAAGAGACAAGGAAATACAGGAAAACACCGGATACAGTTTTACATTGGAAACATTAAAGATACAGGGACGCTCAATTTTTTAATTTAAATTTTGACTTTTGATTTATCTAGATGTTTAACTTTGTATCAGTCAATTTTCTGTTGCTTTTGTTTTGATTTTTATCAAGAATTGTTTTTTTTTTATTGTTTTATGAAGAAATTTACCGTAGTGGATTCAGAAATGCATTTTCAATATAATAATTGTTTTTTGTTTTTATCCAAACTGTATTTTTAAGTCCGTGTTAAAACCTCTTACCAAAGTAAAATGAGAAATCTTATCAGTTTTCATAAAATTGGTTTTCAACATTCTTAAAATTCGGTCCTGTTTTTATTTTATTCATGAGGTTCTTGTCATTTGACGTCAGGTCAAATGACAAGAACCTCATTCTAGATATTATATCATTTCTTCTTATTGATTATTTTATATAAGCAAGAAATATATTTATTCTAAAGAAGCTGACGAAATATTTTGCCAGAAATTTATTTTTCTTGTGTTTCCTTAATCTGGCAGTGAATTAGACGATGATTCAAATATAACTATGCAACGCGACCATCACCGATCTGCTAATGATTCCTGATGTTATGTCTCACGTACGTGTAATTCAAAATCTGGGAAAGGCCTGACGGACGTTTATAAGGTAACGGAAGATGAAAGCGTATATCACATGGAAACATGCAGGATTGGTTTTGAAATTTTCTTTATGGTCTTTTAGTGTGATAAAGGCTCCTGCTTTGCTAATACAACTTATTCGGTCATCCAGGTCTAATTTTTGGGCGATTGTTTTAGCTTCCTTATTGATATCGTGTTTTTTTACTACGTAACCTAAAAAATTAAAAACGGAAAAAATAAAATAAAAACAAATAAATATACTAATAAACAAAATAACAAAAAAAAATAGAAATAAAACATAAATAAATACTATGTTACTTAAAAATCGAAAACCGAAAAGAGAAAATATACAAGTAAAATAAATTAACCTAAATTCATCCAAGTAAATAAATAAACAAACCAATCCTAAATAAAGATAATCGATTAAAAACTGTTCCTGCCAAAATAATACTTAGAATGAACTACAGCAATCAACCCCAAAACTGAAAAAATAGCTTTAATTAAATTCCCAAACCAAAACAAAACTGTTAAATAAGTGATATAAACAAATTTTTACTACGTTAATAAATAAATAAATAATAAATAAAATAAGAAACAAAAATAAAAACAAGCAATATAATTTGACCTAAATAGATAAACAAACGACTTCCGGTGAAATAACCGCCATAACAGAATACCCACAATGCACCACTAACCCGTATATATATAAATAGCCGAGAAAAATAACAGCATATGTGGCCTGACGATTGCATATAGCATGAAACAGACTGTCGCCTCTAAGTGTTGACTTCTATGTTCACTTTTATATTTACACACGCTCTATCTCTGATATTGAGCACTTTATTCCATAAATATAGCACACCTTAAGACTATATTTCTTATATATATATATATATATATATATATATATATATATATATATATATATATATATATATATATATATATATATATATATCTTCGATTGACATTGACTAAAAAGTTTCTTTTCAATATTTCTTTAGCAAAAAAAAAAAAAAAAAACATCACGTGGGTGAGGGAGACGATAGCGCAAAAACCAAAATGTCTGTGTCGCCACCAAATGCGGGGGAGTTGGTAGCGTTGTGATGAAAGTAGCGAAAAAGTGATTTCCTAACGAGATATTTCGCCAATATGACGTCACATAAAAATATTTCAGTCCCAAGATGGGAACAAGGAATGTCTTTCATTCTGTTTACAGTAATATTTCTGTGTCAGGAGTTAAAAAAAAAAATGAATACCTACTTAAGATAATTCTTAATAAGAACACATTCATGTATTTTTCTCGCTGACTGCATATCTTAAAAATGTCTGATACTTTGCAAGCTAGCCTTGCGAGCGAGTTGAATCATCAATGGTTGCTTTTCTGTCGAGGCCTTGTGCCTTCTTTGAATAAAGCTACTAACCAATTGAAGGCGTGTAAACGGATGTAGTTGTAATGACAGTAGAATTTACTAGACTCGCGTCCTAGCAGTAAATAATCTGAAAGTTGAAAGAATTTGGATGGGTGACCGCTTGGGAATACCACGTGCTGGAAGCTTGGATGTGCGGGTGGTGTAATGGATAATAGAATTGTTAACGAGAGAGTCGAGTTCCAATTCTAGTCAGGTTCGTTATATTAACGTAAGTGTAAATACACTTTGGAAAAGGTATGAATCTATCTCTTCTCCTCCAGTTATGGGTTAATTAGTAAGACTTGTATTACTAAATCATTGTAATCTCAAAAACACTATCTAAACATTTTCTGGCTTTAAATAACCTGCAAAGGGTTGATAAGCCGTAGAAAAAGAATCACTCAATCAACCTCTTCGGAAGGGTTGTGATTTTTTTTTAAAAGTTTTCATTCTCAGTCAAATTCGATATTTAATCCATATTAGGGGGGAGATAATTACATAACTTTTCCAAGGGTATTTGTGCGTAGTTGAAGACAGCGAACTGAATGCGCGAAAGTATTTTTCTTTTAAAATAAAAACGCTGGAAATATTTGCACATACTCAATGCACATTGAGCCAGCGTGTTAGAGTAATGGTCTATTCCTCCCTATGAATCTTGGGAAGACTTCCGTCCAACAATGGATCTTCACAGTTCGGGAAGCATGTATACATGTAAAAAATAAGTTTACTTGAACATTTTCCAATTTAGTGATACAAATATCTTTTTTTTTGTAGCTTTATTGCCTTGCTTATGGCGAAGTGATTAAAAATGTTCTTGTTTCTTAATACGTTGTTTAGCTTTTGGAAGACATCTTTGGCTATTCTAATGCGCCTTCGGATTTCTGTGTCACAGTTTATGTCGCCTGTTAATAAACTTCTCAGATAATTAAATTCCTGTACTTTCTCGTTTGTAGCCTCTTTAATTCTTAGCTAACTTCTTTGACTGGGACTTTTACAAGCATGCATTCTATTTGCTTGATAGTCCTTTCTTCTTGCTTTTCTTTACTACCTTGACTTAGATTTCCTTCCCATGTCTGCTATCAACATGATTACATGTGTATCTTATGTTATTAATATTGAGCCAACCGATATATGAATCGAAAGAATACATTTCTGGGATGAGTAGTTATCATGATTTACACTATTTACATATAAATTATTGTCTTCATTTTCGTTGTTGCTATCACAACGTTTCGGCCGTTGTGCCCTCCGACCGCCATCAGGTGTATATGGGTCTGTGTAACCAACATTGAATTCTGAACTAAACACTTTATTTAATTTACGGGGGTAGACTGTTTTCATGCCATTGTCCTTGTCTACAGATATCTCGTCTAGTTCTTATTTTTAGTACTGCTCTGTTATTGCTCGTCCTGTTCCCACTGAGTCCAAGTACACACTACCGGGACCAGGGATTGAACTCATTATTTTCTCACCAAATTCAAGAAACAACACTTTAATCCACTAGGCTATTATTGTCTGGTATGAATTCCCTGTAGGTTACTCGGATCGATATACACGTGATGAAGGCGGATTGGTACAATGGCTGGGAACGTTGTGATAGCAACAACAAAGATTCGCACACGGATCGCCACAGTAACAGCAACGATGGCCAGACTGGAAAGGATACAGAAGGGCAACATCAGCTTCCATACCAAATTCAAGCTCTACAAATCGCAGGTCATATGCATCGTCCTCTTCGGGTGTGAGACATGGACACTCCTAGTTGAGACAGAAAAAATGATACAGGCATTCGAGAACTCTTACTGGGAGCACAAAACCAATGACTATATACAGAGCAATGTCAAAAGTTTCGTGGGCCGAGAGAAATCTCTTCTCGCCATAATTAAGCATCGGGAGATGTTATGGTTTGACCACGTTACGCGACATAACAACCTCTGTAAGAACATCATGCAAGACACTATTGAAGTCAGAGGCAAGCAAGGACAACAAAGCAAAAGCTGATGAGACAATATCAATGAGTGGACGGACATTTGTTACATTTGTTTGTAATTTTCCGAGTGTATGTTTACATGATTCTGTATGAGCATACATACAATTGTGTCTGCATGTGTGTGTGCTCGCAAATCAACTGATATTTACTCTGTTAAACTCAGTACGGGATATGAGCGTAGCGTAGCGGTTATCGGTCCAAAATGTATAATCAGTCCTTAAATATATAAAAGACACACACACACACAATATATATATATATATAATTATAATTAAATTTTTATGTGTGAAGTGAAAACGCTAAGTTTATATACTATACAATTTTAAAATTTTATCATGTAGACACACGCGCAAACGTCAAGGGAGGTAACTAAGTTATTGAAATGTCGAAATGTCCTCCCCATCAAATAATGTGTTGTAGAAAACCAACATTGTATATAAATTTAAATTTCTCTTGGAAGATTGTGTCTCCAACAGAAAAAATAATATATATGTTGGCCATACCACTACAACATTGAGTTTTCATTTGAATGATGTATCTAACATTTACAACAGTATGCCCGTGCACATTCGCAATTTAGGAAAATTTGGGTTGAAAATACATCTAGACTTTTTCAATCAAAATGATAAACATAAACAAAAAACTCTTGACGTTATTTATATTAAAAATTGAAACCAACTCGTAATAAAATTAATTATGAACACTGCACAATTTTTTAAAATGTTTACAGTAGAAAAATATTTTAAAATATCTTCGTTTTAACTAAAAGTTTTAAATAGTTTTTTTAATATTTAGACAAATATGCAGACAGACCAGAAAGATATTATTAGCAATTAGAAATCGTAACAAGATTAATTTTTGGCGGCCACAATTTTAACAACATTGAATGTGAAGATGTCATAGTGTTGATAGCAGACAAAAAAGAAAACTACAGGAACTATTAAAGAAAGTAGTTAAAGAAAGCGAGAAAAAAAGGACTAACCATCAATTGTAAAAAAACAAAACAAAACAAAAACAGTGTATGGTTGTCAGCAAAAGGAACACCCCAACATGCGAATTACAAATAGGAGACAATAAAACCAAACCCAATACAAAAATTTCACTATCTAGGAAGTGATTTAACAGAGGACAAAAAATGCAACACCGAAATCAGAAGGCGCATTGGGATAGCGAAAGATGTTTCTAAAAGCTAAGCAAAATATTAAGAAACAGGAAAAATCCGTTAGAAACAAAGAAAAGAGCACTGAACTGTTATCTAATACCGGTGCTTTTATATGGCAGTGAAGGCTGGATAATCTAATCAAGATAAAGATGAAACTTGAGGTAACAAAACAGTGGTTTTGCAGAAGGATGCTGAGAATACCATGGACTGATCATATGAGCAACGAAGAAGTTTTAGAGAATATGGAAGCAAAAAGGTATCAGAAATGGACAGTTAAGATTTCTAAGGCCAATAATAAGCGGGCTTTGAAAATTTGATACTCACAAGACATATTGAAGGGAAGAGGGACAGAGAAACTCTACGCATAACCTACCTAGCGAACTTGTATAAATGGTTGATAGAACAGAGATTAAGAGCGGTAACAAAAAGACAAAATTTACTAAAAGCTAAACGACAAAATTTACTAAAAGCAAATGATAGGAAATTGTGAAACTGAAGGGACTCTGTACATAGAAGAAGAATTTCGAACAGAGAAGAGATGTTAGTATACATTCTCACATGCACATCCATCTTTTAGAATAGGCATGGCCAAACCGCGGCTCGCAAGTCACATGCGGCTCTTTGAATTTTAATATGCGGCTCGTGGAAATATATTGGCCGAGTTCCTTTTTTCATCGCAGTTAAAGATAAATAAGAAAAATTTCAAGCTTTATAATTATTTACTGGGTATGAATTGAGTCCCCATTGGATCAGAACATAACTTTAATGTTTATGATTAATAAAAATATTTAAGAATTTAAATCGTAATTTTAATGCTATGCCTCAGTGAGACATTGTTCTTTAGCGTTGAGGGAAGGAAGGAATGGTGGGAGGGAGTGGTGTAGGTGGAGGTTTCTATTTCATTTATATTTTTTTAAACATTTCACAGATTTTTATAAATTTTATTTAATTTTATCGGTAGTTATCGATGCACAAAGTGAAGACCAGATGAAATTTCAGTCAAATCCATGACGTTCACTTCGACTTTAAGAAAGGTGTGAATGTAACTCTTATCCAACTAGGCATGTTGGGGGTTAACATTGTAGATACAATATACCAGAGGTGGCCAAACCGCGGCTCGCAAGCTACATGCGACTCTTTGAACTTTAATATGTGGCTCATGGAAATATGTTAGCTGAGCTCTTTTTTTTTTCATCACATTTAATATAAAAAGTGAATAAGAAAAATTTCAAGCTTTATAATTATTTACTGGATATGAATTGAGTCCCCATTGAATTAAAATGTAAGTTTAATGTTCATAGTTAGTAAAAGTATTGAAGAATTTAAATCGTAATTTTAATGCTAGATTTGAGTGAGGCATTATTCTTTAGTGCTGAGGGAATGAATGGTGGAAGGCAGAGGGAATAAAGAAATTTCTGGTCAGCAAAGGGTTACAGAGGAATGTCAGAAGACTAAGGTCATGGGTAAGGATATTAAGGGGGATGGCACTCATGTCATATGCATTAATGCAGTGTAACACAAGATGTTGAACTGTGCAGACCTAGATGGACACTTTGGATACAAGTTTTGTTTAAAAGTGTCTGTGAAGATTTTGTGAAACAAGATGGCCTCCTCAACATGTAAGAAACGGAAATACGAAGATGAAAAGAGAAATTTTAAGCCAGAGTGTGGGGGGGGGAGATTTTGCATTTACCGTTAAAGGAGGTAAACCATTGTTCCTTATCTGCCATGTGTCATGTTTAAATTTTGTCTTGAGGCTGTCAAATATCTGAACTTTATATGGCTCTTACATTAAGCAAGTTTATACATCACTGTTGTAGACCGTAAATAATTTGGTATAATTCAATAAATTTGAAGAAAAACTGTTTGTAGGTGAAAAAGATCAATAATATATTCTGAAAAATGTTGCCATAAGAATTGAACTATTTTTTTTTGTCATTTTACTTATCTCCTTTGCCAAGCAATATACTTTTTTCTTTCTCCACTTTTATTTAAAATTTTATTGTTGGTTTCTTACGACAGTCTGAGATATTAGTCAACCGCAAATGCGTGCCGTGTTTACTAAAGGTTGGACTTTGCAATCAAAATATTTAGTTTACTATGTCCTCACATAACCGTATCACTATGCAATTGAAATGACTTCGTAATTAACCAAGATTATTCTCCTAAATTATAGTTTATTTTCTTTTACGTATGTCGTCACAGATTCATAAGACACCATCGTTTTTTTAATTTTATTTCAGGTGTTACTTGGACTAAGCCAGTAGTTCAAAAACGATACGAAACACCTCATAGGTGCGGTAAAAGAGAATAGCAGGTGAGGCGAAATTAAAGATTTAGAAACAGTGTCAAAAAATTCATATGCCAAAAATAAAAGTGATTTCAAATTTTAAAATATTATTATGGATGACTTGTAATTGCATGCATGAGTCCCAGTATAAATAATTATAAATAATTATTGACCGATTTTATCATTGTGATATGTTTGTATTATGTCAAGTATTAAGAATATAGTAACTAGGGTCCGCAAATTGAAGGAGAGAGTTATCAATGATAATGTTCTGACATTGAATTCGCTGTTATCTCCCTTTAACAACCTCTTTGCTTTTTATTTTTAAATGTCCATTTTATCGCATAACATTTGGTGAGGCGCAAGCTAATTTTAATTCCGAAAATGCGACCCAGAGAAAAAAATTTGGAACCACTTGTCTAAGCAGAAGATGACACAGTGCTGTTGGGAGAAACTGTTGGTCATAGTTGGACATGACACCCAGGCAATTAGTCCCAACAAAGTAACACAAAAAAGGGTGTGAATGCCCACAAACTTATATGAAGAAACCTTTGGGCACTTCGAAGTGGTATAATGGTTAACAATCTTGACTCTCGCATTCAGTTACGACTGAGTAGTGGGTTCGAGCCTAATTGGCTGGTCCATACTTTCAGCCTTGTGCTACATCTAAGCTAGACTTAGTAGATCGCTATATGAAGAAAACTTTTATTAGTGCAGTCACTACGACCAAAAATATTTTTTTCCATATTATTATAAATTAAACAGTTCCGATCACGAATAATATTTCTTTAAATTTTATAAATTTAAATTTATGTAAATTTATCAAACTACAGAAGTCAAAACAAATATGCTTATACTTTTTCTTAAAATACGATATCTTAAAATTAAAAAGAAATTGTATATTTTTTAAAACTGTAAGATCTACAAGATTTCTAACACAATCCAGTGAAAGAAAGTGAGAAGAATGGACTAAACATCAATTGCAAGAAGGAAGAATTCATGGTTACATCCCAATATGCAAATAAGAAATTACAGATACCAAAATCAATCAAATACAACTGTGTAAATATCAGGAAAGTGTTTTTTAATAGAAATCACATAACGCAATGTGATAGCGAAATTTGCCTTGCAAAAGCTAAGCAAAGTATTAAGAAACAGGAAAATTTCGCTAGAAACAAAGAAAAGAGTGCTTAATTGTTATATAATATCAGTCCTCCTATATGGTAGTGAATGCTGGACAATCTTCTCATAGATAAAGAAGAGACTTGAAGCAACAGAAATGTAGTTTTACAAAAAGATTTCGAGAATACCATGGTCTGAAAATGCGAACAATGAGGAAGATTTAGAGACAATGAAAACAAAAAGGACACTTATACTTAACATCAGAAAGAGACAGCTGAACTTTCTAGAACGCATAATGAAGAAAGAGGTCTTGGAAAATATGACACTCGCAAAGCATATTGAAGGCAAGAGGAACAGTGGAAATCAGAATCTAACTTACTTAGCGAGGTTATCAGAACAGGGATTAGGAGAGATAAAAAAAAGACACAATTTAACAAGAGTTACAAAGGACAGGAAATTGATTGCCTTGAAGGGACACGGCACACAGAAGAGGAAGAATTCAGAGTGCATAATTGTTCCAGATTATAAATTTATTTTTTTAATTTTATTTGTTTTATATTTTACTATTGATATGTTTTATCAACCCTTTGTTGATTATTTTTTTTGGGAATGACAATGATTTTCCAGATACAATTTCTACTATTTAACCCACAGCTGCGGGGGGAGATATTTGCACGTATTTGCAAATAGGTGAATGTAACGAACCCGACTGGAATTCGAATTTGGTTCTAAGATTTCTTGGCTCTAAGATTTTGTGCTGCTTCTAAATTTTATGAAATCACGTGGTATGAGCATAATTTCTTGGTGGCTGGGTGAGTTCCGTATGGGGACCCATTTACAATGAATTTACATAGCAAACTGGATCCCCTAACAACTTTTATCAACTTTAGTAAAAATTTTAAATATTCGTGTTCTGGGGGTTCCTAATCTATAGTAATATGAAAAAAGAAATTGACGAAAAAGTTCGCAGTTCCTGTTATCAAACCCCTGATCGGGAAGATTGGAGGTTTTGAGGAGAATCGAACGATCTATTAATTATTGTTGTTCCAAGGTCTACCCTGACCCGTAGTGGTAGCACCTGTTAGGGTCCCAGCTATGGGCAAATAGTGTAACCTCAAACAAAAACAAAAACAAAATAACATGAAAGTATAAAAGTACATGTTATACTTTAAATACTAGTAAAAAAATACCAGCAATACATTTATATATATATAAACAAAATGACCAGTAATACATTTATCTGTAGCTGAAGGCATACAGTTGCGTTCAAAATATATTTAGTTGAAGGCATAAAATTGTGTTCAAATTATTTAGATTACGGGATTAAATAACCCATAGAAATGTTGATATGCCGCTAAACAAAATCAACCAAACAAATTCCTAGTCTTTTCATTTATTTAACACAGCCAACAAAAACAAAATAGTGTGTATGAAATGATATAAGACATACAGTTTTTGTAATATATTCTCCCTAATTAACATAAAGCAACTAACTCTATGAAAACAAGGAGAGCAATAATAAAAAGAATAAGAGGGGATATCTTTAGACATGGACAGCGGAACGAGAACAATTCATCTCCGTAGATTAAATAAAGGGTTTAGTTCGAAATGCCCGTTGTGTTAGCAACAACAACGGCGACAACGATGAGGACAATAGTCCGTGTGAAAATAATTATTTTATACCATTGAATTCCGAAGCACCTGGCTGAAGACTAGATCCCCAACTCAAGAACTTTACTGCGTTCTGTTGTCTTACAAGTGAAACATCTGTTTTATAAATGACGCGTTTCAGAAGAGTAATATTAACGCAGATATATCCATATTATCTGTCACGAGAAAAACACCATCAATAATATGTTGGATTTTGATCATTATGTACATAATGGAAATTAGGATAAACTACAATTGCACCAACAACTGTAAGTGTATCTTAATGTGTGAATTACTACAGATATTTCCTAAGCTTAATTTAACCACAAGTGTAGGGCACTTAATGCGGATCAAACTGATTACTCTTCTCAGCTGATATGCGAAACAGGTTAGATTCAGGGATGTGTCCTGTAAAATATGCTAAGGTAAGCAAATAACACTGCTATGATAATTTTTTATTGATTGAATTTTTTACGGCTTATCAACATTTTACAGGTTACTTAAAGCCAGAAAATATTTTTATAGTGTAAGAATTCTTTAGAGATAATAATAATTTATTGATACAAGTCGTACTAATTAACTCATAGATATGGGGAGAAGAGGTAGATTCATACCATTTCCCAAGGGTATTTCCGCATAAGTGACTATAACGAGTCCCACTGTAACTGGAACTTAGCTTTCCGATTTCAAAATCCGAGTCGTAATTCATTACACTACCCACACATCCAAGTTAACATCACATGGTATTCCCAAGTAGTTACCCATCAAGGTACTGACCAAACTCGACGTTGTTTAACTTTGGTGATCGTACGAGAAACTGTATTTCAATGTGATATGGCCGTACGACATTTTTAGTTAATTTAACACATGAATGCTATAACATAAAAACTATCTGACTATTTTAAACAGTTCAGTTGAATTATTAGCTAAATGACAGAATGATCACTAATTTTGCTGTAAAATATCAAATTTTCAAAGAATCTGCAGTGGCAAATCTCTTCCCTTGGTTTTTCGCAGCAAATCTCCCCCTTCCGTTCCCCGCAGCAAATCTCTTTCGTCGATTCCCCTCAGCAAATCTACTACTTCGGTTTCCCTCAGCAAATCTCTTCCCTCGTTTCCCTTCAGCAAATCTTCTCCCCCAGTTCCCCGCAGTAAATCTCTCCTGTTAGTTCCCCTCAGCAAATTTCTTCCTTCGGTTCTCTCAGCAAATCTCCTCTCTTTGTTCCCCTCAGCAAATCTCATCCCTATGTTCCCCTCAGTAAATCTCCTCTCTTTGTTCCCCTCAGCAAATCTCCTCTCTTTGTTCCCCTCAGCAAACCTCATCCCTATGTTCCCCTCAGAAAATCTCCACCCTCGGTTCCCTCAGTAAATATCCTCCTTCCGTCCTCCTCAGCAAATCTCCCCGCCTCACGATTTCCATCGGCAAATCTTTCCCCCTCATCATTTAGTCGAACAGATGGTGGGCTTGTTTGGTAAGCGCGTGATTGGTTACACGCTCGTGAAAACATTAATAAAATTAATATGTCGTTAAGTGTTTTTGGCGCTAGTTGTTATGTCGGCAACACTTGCATGTCTTTGCAAATCGTTTCATGTTCGACTGTGGCCGATATTATATTCATCTCGTCCTCTGTTTTTCTCGAAGAGTTGTTATATTTTGGGGCAGCTGAAATTAATTCTTTGTAACTAAGTAATATTTGTACATTCGGTATATATTTTATCTGGTTGAGATTAAAAACAGTTTTCAATACTATTTTTGCTCCACGCTTCTAGGAAATGGTTGATAAGTGTTCGTACCTCCTAAAAATGTAGCATCACATTTGAAAATGAAGAAGTCTAAATTATAATTTTGGAACGACTGTAATTGAACAAATTGAACTTAACAAATAAGCCTTTAACTTAAATCCAACTAGAATTTAATTAATTAATTGGAAAATTAGAATTTAATTATAGAAACAATTGTTAAGTGTAAAATGAATCACAAATGTGAACATAAAATTCAATAACTTCTCATTTATTATTTTCTCAAAACGTGGGGCACTCTTGCAGACTACGAATTCGCTGGAACGAAATCCAGAAATTAATTTATATCTTTTTTTGTGATCTTTTTGTTTAACATTATCACCAGTACTTCCTAATTCATTATTCGTGCTTTTGTCAAAATATGAAACCTTCTAGCTGACTCCGATCTGTTGACCTGCCTGTGGAATCACCTAATGATTCAAAGATTTTCTCTTGCTTCAACTGAATTCAGATTCATACAATTCTGTTAGGTCTGTTTGCTAGGAAATTTGGTTCAGTGTGTCGTGCTAGATAATTTTTCTAACTACAATATATCTTACATATTTATAAGTCTACCATTCATCCATGCATTGAATATTGATATCATATTTGGTCTGCGGCATCTGCTACGTACTTAGGGATTCTTGATAAAAGCCAAAATAAAGAATCTGCAATGTTATTGGTCCTTACTTGGCATCTCAGCTCCCGTCAATTTCCCAATAACGTAATGTACCTTCCTTGTGTCTTTTCTACAAATATTTTCAGGATAATTGTTCTGATGAGCTTACCACTATGGTGCCTAAATATTACAAATTTAACCGCAGTTCTAGATTGGTGGCAGTGGAAATTCTATGTCAACAGTTTCTTCCCTAACACTTGCTTTCAAGTCAACTTTGATCTCTAAAAATTTAAATGTAATGTTAATCGTTATCCTCTGTCTTTGTAATTCCTGTTTTTCTAATTGTTTTCTCTCCTTAATAATGTTTTACTTTTTCTCATATTCTGTCACATTCAGTAACACATTGCATCTTAGTGGCTTTATTGCCTTGCTTGGTGTGAAATGATAAAAAGTAGGTTGTGTTAAATTGAGTGATGATTCAGAGAGCTTCAGTACCGAGTCGCGGAAATCAATTCAGTGCTGCCTACTCTAACTCCTCCAATGTGCTGTTTCCACTTTGCATTTCAAGATCTCGATTTTTCCGCAAATCAATAAGATATTCCTTCAACTCTTCATCACATGACATATTCCCCAGCAATTGTAGGAATTTACATTTATGATCCATTCTTCTAAAAGTTTCAATTATTCAATGAGAAAATGTCCATCAATCAATGTAACACCGAAATTCAAAGTCACATTGGAAAATGCGAAAACCGCTTTGCAAATGTCTCACAAAAACAAGAAAAATGTATTAGAAACAAAGAAAAGGGTACTGAATTGCTATGTAATATTAATCTTCTTATATGGCAGTGAATGCTGGACAATTTCTTCACAAAGGAAGAAGAGACTTGAGGCAACAGTGATGTGATTCTACTGAACCATGGACGAAACATTAGAGCAATAAAGAAGTTTTAATTAAAATGGGAAAAAAGGGACACTTTTACTTAGAATCAAAAAGAGACTGTTAAAATTTTAGGGAAACATAATAAAGAAAAAGGGCTGGGAGAATTGAACACTCACAAGACATATTGACGGAAAGAGGGTGTAAGGAAGACCTCGGGTAAACTACCTAAGTTGCTTTTGTATATAACATAACATGAACTGGAAAAGGTAATATGGGGACAGACATTAAATACAGTTAAAAAGGACGTGAAATTGTGGCGAGCCATGATTGCCTGCGTTCCCCCCCTAAGGGCAGAGCAGATAAAACAAGTTTGACAATAGAAAGCAATGTAGCTCACAATGGAGGTTTACATTCGGACTAGTTTGCTTCTTATGCATTCGCAATCCTCACCAGTGGATGCAGATAGATACCAATATTTCGAAAGGCGATGCTCAAAGCAGGCAAACAGCTTTACTCTAAATTTGTGGCCTTGTGACCGACTAAGCTGAACTTAGTAAACACCTTGTAAAGGAATTCTTTAAATTTGTAATTTTTGGTTTGGAAGAAAACATCACACTTACTGGTGCCAGTGATATATGAGACCAAAATACAATCAATCGAGTTGTTACTAAGGTCTTCAAATTTTGTCTTTTAATAACTCATGTATGCAATGAATAAAGAATTGTTTTTCTTGTCTTTGATGGAATGTCAGAAATGTAATTACGCAATAAAATATTCAATGATGTAGTAAAAAAAAAAAAAAAAAAGAAAAAAAAAGCGATGTTTCACCCTATTTTGAATATATTGGGCATATGAAAGAAAGTAGTGTATAACTCTCCAGAAAAAGAAGGTATTTTGTTTACGTGAATCGGCTTGTATGTTTTTCTATATTAGCATTTCTGTCTGGTCATTTGACACATTCGCTAAAACAAGTTCAAGTTTGTTTAATAATTTCTTAGGCTTCTTCTTTTTTTACCGACAACCAATCGGTGAAGCATTGCACTGAGACAGATTGTTCAAGTTTAATTTCATGCCGGAAGCTCGGAAAGTAAAAAATAAAAATAATTTATAAAATTGATATATTGTTAAATTCATCTTATTATTATTGGAAACTTCTCATATGTTAGACTTTAAATATATTCAGGCGAATTATTATATTAATCTGTAGTAATTAGTTTATCATTTAATTACAATAGAAAGGTGACCCTCCTCTTTTTGACCAGTAAAATGTTTTATCGATACAATAGTTTATCCCCGCTGTCAAAAATGAAAGTATTTTTGGTTATAACGTTATTAGATTATTACACCTGGATTTTTAAATAGCGTCAAATGTTTTGTTGTATCCTTCTTCCTATTCGCATTCGGTTTTCGCATGCAAGTCTTCTATCTATCTATATATAAAATTCTGTGAGGTCCGTTAGTCAGTCCATCACACCCTCTAAAATAGCCATATCGATTGAAACTAAATGAAAAAAAATATTGTTTACCATAAAGTCCTATAAAATTAAATTAAAGAAATCCTTAAACCACAAAGTGGGGTTTTTGTCAAAGTATTTTTCCAAACAAATTAGCTCATTCAAATTTCATTGATTGGTTTGCGAAATTGAACGAAACTTAGAGTTTGTAAATCTCGACAAAAATGTTATCGATAAAAATAATAAATACTGTGAGGATTTCAATACGCGTTGCAAAAAAAAATTCTACTTAAATAAATGTCTCCAATTGTTATATTAGTATGTCGTAATACGAGGGGATCATTTTAATACTTAATGAAAAGAGAAAACAGATCACCAACTTTATGTCCAATTGAATCTTATCTTAATACATGTATAACCATATCGTCAAATATGTCGTCATGTTTGGTTAGATTCTTACTATTGTTATTTTTTAATTACTTCGCGTCAAGTAAGGCAATAAAACCACTAAGACGCAATGTGAAAGATTACGAGAAAAAGAAAAACATTATTAAGCATAGAGAACAATAAAAGAACAGGAATTACAAAGACAAAGGATAACGATTGATATTGCATTTAACTTTTTGAAGGTCAAAGTTGACTTGGAAGTAAGAGGCTGGAAGAGAGTTCCGCAGGTGGTAAGTGTGAGAGTAGAAACTGTTAAAGTTTGATTTGTCAAAGAGGAAATATTTATAGAAGCCGCAGAGGGAAGCTTCATTATATATTTCTAGAATGAGGGTTATAGACTTTTTCAGCAATTTTTTTTTTTTTTTTTTTTTTGCATTTCACCTCAAGCAAGCGATAAAAGCTACTAAGATGTAAGGGGTTACTGAAAAAAAAGCAGTGAGGACAATAAAAGAACAGGATTCAAGGGGACAGAAGATAACGGGTGACATTGCATATCATTTTTTAATGATCAAAGTTGACTGGCCAGAAACAAACTCAATGTGAAGAGGAGGGGTGCGTAATTCTCTTTCAATATTTATTTTATTATTATTTATATTAGGTTTTCACTTTGTGAGTGTTGAAATATGTAATTTCTCTCTTATTGTTGCTATACTCAGCTCTTTCACGGAATCGGTCTTTTTTACCACCCGGCTTTAGAAAGATCTTGGAACAGTCTACCATTGTAGAAAGATGCTGAGAATACCATGGACCGAACATATGAGCAATGGCAAGGTTTTAGAGAAAACAGAAACAAAAAGGAAAATTATACTTAACTTCAGGAAGAGACAGCTGGAATTTCCAAGGCACATAATGAGGAAAGAGGACTTGGAAAATCTGATACTCACAGGACAGATTGAAGGCAAGTGGGAAAACAACACATAACATACCTACTGAGCTTGAGTAAATGGATGGAGGAACAAGGTTTAGAAGAAATAACAAAAAAAACAAAATTTATTAAGAGCCACGGAGGACAGGAGATTGTGGAGAGTCATGATCGACAAAGTCCTGAAGGGACACAGCACATAACGAAGAAGAAGAACCTCTTCGGGCATTAACCCAATCATATACTCTCGCATCCATATCATCGTACAGATGGTGAATACCATCATGTAAAATATTGTTCTAAAATTCTTTCATCTCCTGTGGCGATATAACGCGTGTTGTCAATGGATTAAATGAATGATTCAGACGTCGTCTCATCATATCTCATATATTCTCAATGGGGTACAACTATTGCGATTGTACCAGCCTGAGAAGTTGTTGAATATATTGCAGATCATTTTGAATAACATGGGCAAAAAGTGGGTAGGCATTATCCTGCTGGAATAGTAGTAGAACGCACTGAACAATATTCTGAATGCATACGATCTTGTCAAACGGTCTTTTCACAAATACCAGAGCGAACAAGTTTTAACTTATTCCACCTCACACCATGACGCCAGATATTAGAACTGCATATCATTTTTGAGGATGTTACACACGTAAACATTTGACCGCGCGGGGCAATTGGTAGATATCCTGTAGTTCGAGATTCGTCTTCGGTTGTTCTGGTCAAACTCCCTGCCTCCGAGCAGAGTCGATCCCCAGACGAGGCTATGTTGAAGGACAGAGTCTCGACTCGGGAAACAGTTACCCGACCTTGTTTTATACGGGGTCTACGGTGAATTTTAGGTCGAGCTTACCGGCTTGGATACCCCACATTAAATTCGGCCTTGTGCCACATCTGACCGCGTGGGGCGGTTGGTAGATATTCTGCAGTTGGAGATTTTCATCTTATGTGTGTTGTTCGTGCCTTAAGTATTATCGTTCATTAACAACCTTCGTTTGATTATTCGATAGATAGATAGATAGATAGATATGAACAGACTGAGATAGATAGATAGATAGATAGATAGATAGATAGATAGATAGATATGAACAGAATAGGATAGATAGATAGATAGATAGATATGAACAGAATAGGATAGATAGATAGATAGATAGATATGAACAGAATAGGATAGATAGATAGATAGATAGATAGATAGATATGAACAGAATAGGATAGATAGATAGATAGATAGATATGAACAGACTTAGATAGATAGATAGATAGATATGAACAGACTGAGATAGATAGATAGATAGATAGATAGATAGATAGATAGATAGATAGATAGATAGATATGAACAGACTGAGATAGATAGATAGATAGATATGAACAGACTTAGATAGATAGATAGATAGATAGATAGATATGAACAGACTGAGATATATATATATATATATATATATATATATATATATATATATATATGAACAGACTGAAATAACTGGGAAGTATGAATATTATGAATTATTATTTCATCTGTGTTTTTTTTTTCAATATCTTATGGCGTGATATAACGATCAAGAGTGGGTCATACCAAATAATCATGGTTCCCGTCATTCTTTCACCTTTTTACATCAACAAAGCTTTCTCACAAAATTCTGGTTGTCCCAAACGGTGCTGTTTTCTAAAGAGTTCTCAGTTCGAATCACAGTCCCAATTTCACGCAGCTATTTTGGGATTCTGTCCGTTACTGTTCCAAGAGCGACCACAACTGGGACGGCATTCACCTTCTTAAGCCCCCTACAAGCATGCCATTTCATGTTTCAAATCTCAATACTTTTTCCTCTTTTCTTTCTCAACGACCTTTACATACGCTGGATCCGTTATATTGATGATTCAACACCATTTATCTTCCTTCCAGAGAGTAAGGTTCCCTGACCTTCTCGCCTGAAACATTGCCTGGGTTAAATACGATAGACTGAGGTAGATCTGTGAAGATAGGCAAAAAAAAAAAAAAACTAAAAAAAAAAAACTGCAGATATTACAAGAATTTCAAATGAGAATACCAGCTATTGTTCATTGAAAAACAACACCATTTGGTTTTTAACCAACATTTTTTTTTAACCCAAGTAAATTCGCTTATGATTAAATTTTATCACTGCTACGGTGTTCGGGCAAACATATTTCTTTGTAATTAATTTGCCTTATCTTTCTGATTGCAGCAAAACTACCTTCTGTCTCCCAATTGAAACTAAGGAGCGTATCCGAAAATGTCTTTTCGAAGGACAATGTACTTTTTACATGAAACTGAAATTACAAACAAATTATTATTACAGCGGCAGTATCTGCTGTCTCTTGATGAGGATCACGTGACAACAGGTCTCCACAGTACTCTCAATATTTTTGCCGATTTTAATAATGGATAATTTTTTTTTTTTTAAATCGATTTCACCTCAGGCAAGGCAGTAAAGCCACAAAGACTCAAAGAGGGGTTACTGGGTGTGGAAGAATTACAAACAGAAGAATTGTAAATGAGCGGGAAGAGGAAAGAGGAATCAGGGGGACAGGAGATAGCGACTGACATTGCATTTCAATTTCTGAAGATTAAAGTTGGCTGGCAAGCATGGAACCGGAAGGGAGTTCCACAAGCGAGAAGTGCGAGAGAAGAAACTGTTAGCATAGAACTTACGGTAACATCTAAGCCAGCTCAACTGTAAATTGATGAGATTTTATTTCTTTCTGTGATTTCCAATTCGTTCCAATTCTTTACAAAACTTTACATCTTATTCTTTTATTTACACGTTCATATATCTCTGATTATCAAGTGACAGCAAGTCTCCTCAAATAAGCGGCACTTTTTACAGTATTTTGTCGAACTAGACACTGTCGTATACGGGACTATCCTATCAACCATTCCTTGAATCGCCTATTTGCCCAGTATCGCCACTCCCACCCGTGTTTTGGTGGCGGTTGCAATTGTACGATTTAGTATGATTGCCATGCCCGTTGTTTTTTGTTTTTGTTTTTTCTGGCGTGGTCCTGGTATTTTTTCTACTTTTCCGATTTCTACTAACAAAACCACGTCTATAATTTGACTGACAATTTTTACCTTATTCATAGCACTCATATTCTTCTTCTTCTTCTTATAATAATAATAATAATAATAATAATAATAATAATAATAATAATATAATATTTATTATTATTATTATTATTATTATTATTGTGCTTGTCCCTCACTTCGTTAGTCTCACCATCGTTACGCCCTGCTAATACCTCATAAATAACGAACTAATCTGTTTTGATTGCGTGGAAAGAGGACACTACTTGGTTTCAGTGAGAAAATGAAAAAGGAAGAAAGAAAAAAAGGGAAGATAGAAGCGTTTAACGTCTCCTGCCAATACCTCTTAAATAATGGACTATTCCATATTGATCGCCTGGAATTGGGGACACTACTTGATTTCAGTGAGAAAATGAAAAATAAATAAATAAATAAATAAAGAAAGAACGAAAGAAAGAAAGAAAGAAAGAAAGAAAGAAAGAAAGAAAGAAAGATAGTAGTGTTTAACGGCTGTTTCAGTGAAATGGAAAAAGTTGTGAATTTCAAATTGTTTCATTTGTACCCACTTCTTAAAATAACAGCCATCATTCATATTTATGATTGCTATTGCAATATATTGATATTTAAGTTTGAATATTTAACGATGCGATAGGGGAATTTTTACGGATATTTTATTGTTCAAGAACTTGCTATGAGCTTTACTCAATCGTTAATTTAAGAATTAAGATTCATTAAAAAATTCAAATATGAAATTTTCACAGGTTAAAACTAGTTATTATTATTATTGTTGTTTACTTTGCTTCATGTAGTACGAATTAGTCTCTAGTCTCAAGCAGAGACTTCCAGTTTTTGTGTCAGAAGATGCAAATAGATGAGGTACCATAAAATCAAAGTGAAAAAAATATGTAAGTGTGGTCGGAGCATGGAGAGAAATCTACGCAAGAAGTACCTTTTTTGCAATTCATATATTTTAGGAATTCCAGTAATTTGTCTCATGTATTCGTTTGTTCCTTTTTTTATACCATTTTCGATGCCTCAATAACAATAGACAATGTTGTTGTTTTGAGATGCCACATTCTACTGATTTCTACCTCGACGTTCTTGTATCTACGGAGTTTCTCAAACCTTTTCAAATATACCGACATTTCTTCTCTAACGGCTTCTTTTCTCGTACTTCACACCTTTTGAACTCCTTTCTGATTTTTTGCTTCCCTGAAAACTACAATCTTCCCCATTTTCAATCTTCTCATTCTCATTCACTTTCACTCCCTGTAACCCCCACTACGTTCTAGTGGCATTGTCGCCTTGCTTAGGGTGAAAACAAATAGACTATTTACATTATTCGGACTATTGTCCTTATCTTTGTTGCCATATTTATCACAGCGTTTCAGTCGTTGTACGCTCCGGCCTTCTTCAGGGGGTTGGAATGTCGAACTGAACCCTTTATTTCGCGCGCTGGGGTAGACTGTTCTAGTTACACGTGCCATGTCTAATGGATGTCAGTTATCAGTTATCTCCTGTTAATTCCCCTCTCCTTCTCCATTGCCTTAACCAGGTATTGAACTCACAACTCTTTGGGTCCTGTCACTGGATCTAACCAACGCCTTTGTCCACTGGGCCATGTGTCCTTAACCATCTGAAGAAGGCCGGAGCGTGCAACGGCTGAAACGTTGTAATTAATATGGCGACAAAGATGAGGACAATAGTCCGAATAATGTAAATAGTGTACATAATACCTCATCTCAGAAATATAGACAAAAACAAATATGTTTTTATCAGCTGGGAAAATGTCTATCAGAAGACAAGTGTTTTCATTATGATTTTTCACAATTATATCTGGTTGATTTCCCTGGAATTCCATATCAGTCTGAACGCTGAATGTTTGGTTTTCTACGGTTTATCAACCCTTTGTAGGTTATTTAAAGCCAGAAAATATTTTAGATTATAAGAATTTTTTTTTCAGATTGAGTGATACAAGTCTTGCAAATTAACCTGTAGCTGGAGGAATGTAGATTCATACATTTCTCAAGGGTATTTGCGTTTTAGTGAATATAACAAATCCAACTGGAATTGGAACTCATTACACCACCCGCACATCCAAGCTTACAGTACCTGGTATTGCCAAGCGGTCAACAATCGGCATTGCTTGGTTCTCATATGGGAACCGGTGTTTCAAAGTGGTGTCGACGTAAACCTGTCAGAACACTGAAGTTCCAAAAGATGGCAACCTTTTATTCTGTACAACTTGTCGTGGCTTATGTTCCTACCAATTATATTTGCGGGGGAGGTTGAATGAGTAACATATTGACCAATGCATGTACTGAGCAGCCCTATCATATCTTTGTAAGTACTCTGTTGGTGCCAGTCGGTTAATTCCAGATATTATTATGTGGCTAATTTTCCCCAGATATTCTCAAAATACACTTCAGGATGGACTGCTGTTAATTTTTGAGGCATTACATTGGTAATTTCTGCAGGAAATGCACTGACCCGGGCAGCAATTATGAATCTTTCAGGTTCTGGTTTGAAAACAGAGCCTACCAGCCACTGATGAGTAAGATACTACTACTACTACTAATAATAATAATAATAATAATAATAATATCATATTAATGCTTCCTTAAATTACAATGATTTTATTGTAACCCTGCTACCTACAAATGCATTAAAGATTCATACCTATATTTTTATGTAATGCTTTCACTTTTTTCTGATGGAGAAATGTATTGTTGAGAAACGCGCGTGCGCGCACACACACAGATGCAAAAACACGACCACACACACACGCGCGCGAGCACACACACACACACACACACACACATATATATATATATATATATATATATATAAAAGTGAACATAGAAGTCAACACTTAGAGGCGACAGTCTGTTTCATGCTGTATGCAATCGTCAAGCCACGTGTGCTTGACGATTGCATACAGCATGAAACAGACTGTCGCCTCTAAGTGTTGACTTCTATGTTCACTTTTATATTTACACACGCTCTATCTCTGATATTGAGCACTTTATTCCATAAATATAGCACACCTTAAGACTATATTTCTTTATATATATATATATATGATGTTTTGCGCAAATGTGGCAACGTTGGACTTCTTTTGTGGTAGTTGTTACTTCTGTTTGATTATATATATATATATATTATATATATATATATATATATATATATACAAGTAGAGGGTTGGTAGAGATGGAATAAAATTCAGATAAATTTGAAAGAGTGCACAATACTGAGTAGAGCAAATAATATTCAAAATTATAACATATGCATGTTATAACATCACTATAAAAATCGCAATTTTGATTCAACACTACTGGTGTCTTATCAAGTGATGGTGTTGACGGCAAATGTATATATATATATATATACATATATACGTGTGTGTGTGCGTGTGTGTGTGTATATATATAAGAAGATATGGTATATATATATATATATATATATATACCATATCTTCTTATATATATATATATATATATGGGGCTTTAGAATAGGCCGACTGCACCTCTGTAGAGGGGTAAGACCCCCCCCCCCAATGAGGCGTCCTGGGTATGACGTTAAACTGCATCCAACAGCAAGGCCTCTGATCTGGAGGTTTTGAGGAGCGTGGAACCACCTCTTAATTGCTGGTGTTCCCAGGTCCACCTTGACCCGGGGTGGTAGCACCTGTTAGGGTCCCAGCTATGGGCAAATAGTGAACTCCTAGTTTTCCAAGTTTTACTCACGTCCTGGGTATGACGGTAAACTACATCCACGTCCTGGGTACGGCGATAAACTGCATCCAACAGCAAGGTCTCAGATAATGTTTTCAGAAAAATAATGTTGCCAGCTCTAAGTTTTTGAAACAGTAATGTTGCCAGCTCTAAGTTTTTTGTAAAGGAATAATGTTCCAGCTATACGTTTTTTTTGTAAAGGAATAATGTTGCCAGCTATACGTTTTTTTTTTTTGTAAAGGAATAATGTTGCCAGCTATACGTTTTTTTTTGTAAAGGAATAATGTTGCTAGCTATACGTTTTTTATTCCATACAAAATAGGTATTTAAAATTCATATAAACTGGATTAGGCATTAAATAACCCACAGTGGTTGATATGCCATAAAACCCAAACAAACAAACAAACAAACAAACAAACATATCTTCTCAAATAAGTGTCTACTTGAAGAAGCTCTCTCCAAAATAAGAAATGTCTGTTTTTAATTTCTAATAAGGCCCCCGTTCCAAATACGTGTAAGTATTGTTTATAGCAATTTACAGGGGTGGGATACAAATGAAATATACTCGCATCCATTTTGTAAACATAAAAATAAAACGTTTATATATATATATATATATATATATATATATATATATATATATATATATATATATATATTGCATGGAAAAATTAAAAATCCGAAATAAAAGTTAGGAAAAGAAAATACTATTTATTTTTTGAACGGCAAACTGTATTTCCTCGATTCAGCACCAACTCTCGAATAATTCTTCTATTAAGAAATAATTTCTATAAAAGACCCTTTTTGAATACCCCCCCCCCCGGGTAAGGAAACATCGGTGTTTTTAATTTCATGTAAGCGCCTCTTTCAAATATCTATAGGGGCGGGACAAATGTAAAATACAACTTCACAGAAAGGAGGAACGCTGTTTTATCTCTTAGTTGATTCATTTGGGATGTGGTATGGAATAAGTGTTCAGTGCCCATCTCTTTCAATCTGTGCGTGTATATGCGCAGAGAATAGTCTAGAAAGAGATTAAATAGATTGGAGCTCTCATTTCTTCTTTTTCGTACTCCAGACGTTCTAGATATTGGAGTTCTTATCCGACACGTATGACTTTGTGGGCCGATATAGTTCTTCTATCAGATCTAGATGCTCGATGGATTCGGAAAAGGGTAATTTTTTGAGCGTTCATAGCCTGAAAAAATAAAATAATCGTCACAAAGACTGCAGAAAATATGACATTTAATTTTGAAATTACACGTAGGCTGAAGGCAGGTTTGCAAGTTGTTTTTAGGGCCTACACAGAATGATAAAACAAAACGTGTAAGGCTTTTAAGCTACAGCAGGCGACAATACCGGCCGTTTGACATCGAGGCAGACAGGCATGATAGTTATTTGGTGTGGTGGTCATAGTGAAGAACGCTGAAAAAGATTTTCGGATTTTCAATTCTTCGAATAATTTGGCAAAATTCTTTGAAACTGTGCCAAGTGCGATTAGAACAGCAGAGATACAATTGCCAGGTGAATTTGTTTTATAGCTCATTTTATTTTTCCAATATTCTCTACAATACACACACACACACACACACACACACGTACACACACACACGTACACACACACACACACACACACACGTACACACACACACACACACACGTACACTCACACACACACACACACACACGTACATTCACACATATTGATACATAATCTCATGCAATACATGTATAGTAATATATAAAATTATATATTCATTTATATTGTTTCTACACAAAGTTTCGCAGTGATTTCATCCACTCATCAGGGGATTTGATTGTAAAATTGAATTTATTTCCGGAAATTGTATTTCGTTTTCATTAAATTTTCCTTAAGAAACGTTATTTTATGATGTAAGCGTATTTGAATTTGTTATTCTTTAAGAGACATTATTTCCTTAAAGAGTATTTGTAAGAAACGAAAAAAAAAGATGGAATTAAATCTGTTGTCGTTATTTTATGATGTCATTCATAATTCAGCTGAAATGTGGTAGACATTCAGAGAAAACCAGGAAAATACTTTGAATGGGAAATAAAGACGATATGATTTCAATTGAATAAAAAAGATTTTGTTAAGAAATACTGAAAAAGTTTGCAACAAAGAAATAAGATTTGGTTTTAGCCCCCTAATAAATATTTACTTAAAAACAACTGCCTGCTTTTGAAACAAATAAAATGTGCTCTTACTCCGTACGCAGTCTTGCACTTAAAATCTATGACACCCGATCTCTATCATTGTTGAACCTCTCTCTCTCTCTCTCTATATATATATATATATATATATATATATATGTGTGTGTGTGTGTGTGTGTAATTATATGTATCTAGGTGTGCGTGCGTGCTCACCTCATGCCAAGCACTAAACAGTTTTGTATCTCTCTTTTCATACGCATTTTTTTTTTAGCCTCGCTACTCAAATTCTGCTTTATTCCGTTAGGCCACCCAACATAACAGCGTGTCTCGTTTACCATTTCGACCCCCGTGCCAACGATCTACCTCATACTAATCTAACGAATATCCCAGCTCCAAGTCCTGACAACTGCAACAAACACTCCTTGATGGACGACTGCCGTTTCCTGCGGACAGTATAAGAGAATTGGCGAATAAAAAGAAGTAAAAAGTATTTAAAAGGGGGATAAATCTTGCCAATGCCACTTGACAGGCGCAACTGGAAGCTTTAAGTGACCAACCCATATATGTGCTGGACTGAGAAGGAAATGCTAATTCATAAAACTTGATACATGCCTATTATGCCAGAGTTGGGTTTTGTATGCACTTAAGTAATCGATGTGAACGCGGAAAAAATTATAAGCAATGTTAAAATTTGTTTAAAGTTTTGAAAGGTTTTCGTTTACTTTTTTTAGTATTATTTTAGTGAGAAATTTCAGACATTTCAGCCTGTTACTTCTCCAGACTTCGTCAGTTGAATTTTCCATTCTGTTGTCTCGTTCTTGAAAATAACATTGCCGAGATCGCAATGCGAAGATTTTAAAACGTGTCTAGCATTTCATTTTGTTTGTGCGTATCTATAGCTAACAACATGGAACCAATATATTGGTCAGTATCGACAATTAAAATCAAATGTTTTGAAAGAAAGAATTTATATTGTCAGCTTATTCGGTCCAACATACTCATTTTTGATCCGAACAGAATAGGAAACTGTCGTGATATAAAATAAAATTTCAAACGAGTTTGTTGTGATCCATTTCGCACCAATACCCTTGAGAAAGGCACAAATCAATCGCTTCTCCTAACTATGGGTTAAATAGCAGGTTAAATAGCAGGTTAGACTGGGCTCTGTAGCCGGGAGTAGAGTTGAGGAGGAGGTATACTCTGAATTCAAAACCCTGGAGAAGACAACGGGAAATCATTCCATTGTCTTTCCCAAGAAGTTAAGATAATTAACATATAATGAAGAAGAGTAATTTATGGAGAGTCATAACCGCCTCCATCACCAAGGAAACCAATGTTTCTGTCATCTTTGTTTCACGAACCAGTAAAACAAGAAGTAAATTTTTAGCTAACTCACTTGTTTGTTATTCATTTATTATTAATCAGTCTTCGTTAATTATTTTGGAAATGTTTAAGGATGGCTGATGTTTTCAAGACCGGTCTGGTTGGCCCGGTATTATAAACATCAACAGCAAAATCATCTATGATCAAATATAAATGAAATCTTTCTTCTTTCATCCTCAGATAAAGCATAAATATTGTGGTGTCTCAATAGTATTTTATATATTTTTTTTATTTTAATCAACTGTCTGCTTTCTGAAGGTTACTCCTAGTATTTTTCGATGATCCTAATTCTCACTATTTACATTATTCGGACTATTGTCCTCATCTTTGTCGCCATATTTATTACACCGTTTCGGCTCCGGCCTTCTTCAGGTTGTTGGAATGTCGAAATGAACCCTTTATTTTCGCTCACTGAGTTAGACTGTTCTAGTTCCACATGCCATGTTTAATGGATGCCAGTTATGGCACGGTGGATAAAGGTGTTGGTTAGATCCAGTGACTAGACCCAAAGAGTGTGAGTTCAATACCCGCTTATGGCAATGTAGAACTAGGAGAAGGGAATTAACAGGAGATAACTGATAACTGACATCCATTAGTCATGGCACGTGGAACTAGAACAGTCTACCCCAGTGAGCGAAATAAAGGGTTCAGTTCGACATTCCAACCACCTGAAGAAGGCCGGAGCGTACAACGGCCGAAACGTTGTAATAAATATGGCGACAAAGATGAAGACAATAGTCCGAATAATGTAAATAGTGTACATAATACCTCATCTCAGAAATGTAGACAGATCCTACTTCTTCTGAAAGTTATCAATTATTCATAGTCGGGTGCTCGTTTGCGTTTTTTAAAAATTCGATTCACCGCTAGCAAAGCGATAATTCCACTAAGACGCAAGGGCCTACTGGGAGTGAAAGAGAATGAAAAGACTTTAGAAGGAACCGGAAATTCAATCCTAAACCGGAAACAAGATAAACCTCTACTGCTGTTCAAAAGACTAGGGTGCAGTGTGAACAGGACGATAGGCGAACCTATCTACTCCGATTACCTTCAAATTGTATGGTAGTCGACTTAAAGGTACAAAAATAAATCAAACTTCACAATTTTGCTACAGTTAGTGGAGCCGAAATCATTGCAAAAACTAATGTTTTTAATTTCAAGGGGGCACATAAATTTAGGGCAAGTTTATCGGCGATTTCGAGTGTGTAAAAAGAACTGTATGATAGGAAGATACGTGAAATTGAGTAGTCAAGCGTACCATCGTATTTCAATCTTTACATATCAGCTACAGCAGACGATGAACCTCGGTCTTCGACATCGTGGCAGGCAAATATGGAATAATATTACATATTTTGGGGTGTTGGAGTGTCCTAGAACGTTAAAAGACACCTTATAGATGAATGATAACTTCTTTTTCCCTTTGAGCTACTTCGAATATTTGTGGGTGGAGGATAATTTTAATATAGTTTTTTTTTTTTTTTTTTTTTATAAAAGTAAAAGTGGCGTTATGCGGGTATTCAAACAGCGGGAATACCTGTTTGCGATATCCTGGAGCATTTATCATACATCGCTCTCCCTCTCTCTATCTCTATATCTCTCTCTCTCTCTCCCTCTCTCTCTATCTCACTCTCTTTGCGTCTCTTTTAAATATGAAAGAATGTCTTCTGAAAAGTACGAAAATAGTTTAATTGTGCCACATTATAAAAGAAGCTTTCAATCAAACGCATTTTTTTCATCTTTTACATATTTTGAGATTCGTGCAAGTTTTTTTTTTCTTTTTCTGACGTGGGAATCAAGCAGACTGACATCAAAAACCGTTGGTCGACAAGCAACATCACGATTATTGAGGTATATCAAAAATTATTTCAGCTTTTGCTAAACCTTTCCACCAAAGCTTATTTCATGTATATATCAAAAGACTATAATTACACTAGCTCTATCTATCTATCTATCTATCTATCTATCTATCTATCTATCTATCTATCTATCTATCTATCTATCTATCTATCTATTAGGTTGGTGCAAAAATAATTTCGTTTTCTCACATAGTAACATATGTTAGAAAACGAAATTATTTTTGCACCAACCTAATATATATATATATATATATATATATATATATATATATAAAGAGAGAGAAAAAAAATAGATAGAATTCGATAGATAGATATGGATAAATTGAGATAGATAGATAGAGTGGGGGGGAGAGAAGAGAGAAAATCACGTTAGTAACACTAAACTGTTAAAGTAACGATCAGGCCACCCGACCATGCATTTCCCTACTAATACATTTAGGACAAAAGGGTAGTGATCAGGTGGGTGAGAATAGTATAGGTAACGCTTTTTGCAAAATGCTAGATTGCTGTAAACCAAATAAACTTGGATCTTGTTTTGACTAGCAAAGAATAAGAGGAGATGCTAGTAGCGTAACTTTTATTGGCGCCAAAAGTGGAATCGATGAGCTGAGTTTAAATTCCAGTCTGGTCATTTGGGTTAATTTTCGCAAAGGCGTTTTTGGGAAACACATGAATCTATTTCATTGCAACCCCAAAGGTTAAATAGCAGGGTAGACTGGATTATATCGCTTTGATTGGTCACCTATCTAGGAGGAGGACTACTCTGAATTTAAAACCGAGAAGGCAACGCTAAACAACTCATTTATCTTTCCCGAAAAATCATAGCTATTTACAGATAATAAAGAGAAGGTAGCTGTAGAGAGCCATGGTCGCTTACATCCTGCCGGAACGTGGCATAAAAAACAAACAAACAAACAAAATAACAACAAAAAAAAAACAAGACCAACCGTTATTGATAACGCTCTATTTTCCGTAATACCTCTCCTTATTTCTTATATTCGTCATATTGTTTTGTGAAAAACCTTTAAGGTGTTCGACAGAAGAAAACCTTGGGTCCTACGTTTCAACACTTGATCCACACACAACGTTAATGCGTTTATATTACATAAGCTGTTCTGAAACGTGATTATACTTTATACGGAGATTAAGAGAAAATTATAATGATTTGTAGAAAGAGAAAACGAGGAAGGAATGTTATTGACTCTAGAGTGAAGAACACAAGGAACGTGTTTACATTAATCAGATTGCTGTATAATAGTCTAAGTAAAACTGCCTAAGGGTTGAACACACAAAAATAGAGGATAAGAAACAAGAACGGATTAATTCGTGACAAAAGAATATATATGTCTATGAAGTTTAGTGTAATTAGGAAGCAATTTTTCTTTTAAACAATTTTTATTGAAAAGTACCTGTCATTTCTCCAGATTTGTACAACCTTTACGGCGAGGCTATATCCTGAGGGAGATGGACACCCATCCAGGATTTGTTATCAGTCTCCGTAATCTTAGCAATATAAGATGACACTGTGTTTACGGCCGACTAGGAAAGAAAACTAGGATCGTTTAAGTGCCTTTTTAAAGAAAAATAACACTTTAAATATGAAGAACAGGCGCCTGCTACATAGCCTCGTTTTAATGTTCAATATAAAAAAAACCCGCCTATATATCTGTTGAACCGTATAAAGACTCATAGTGAAGTGTATGGATATTTCATTAGAAATAAATGTCCCCGTTTGCTAAGACTAAACTAAGATGTATGTCTTTTTTTTTTAGCTTGATATATAAGAAATTCAATGAAATTTCAAAAGCTATGAATATTAAAATTATTTCTTTTTACTCATTTAAAAAATATAATAGGAAATATTTATTAGATTCACAGTAAATTTGTATTGCTTTTATAAACAATTATTAAAATATTTTCTTGTCTGGTCGGTGTCAATTCCTTATTGGTTTCTACCAATATATATATATATATGTATATGTGTATGTATATGTATTCCATTTTTTTAGGGGGATGGGCACAAGTACTACTACTATTTTATTGATGTGTTTTACTGTTCTATGTTTTTTTTTTGTATTTATTTTTGTATTTTTTTCTTCTTTTTTTTTTTTTTACTTCCTCTTATTGTCATGAAAAATAAATAAATTGGGAATTGGGAGGAAGAGTACCTTAGAGGTAAGTACCCGCTCCCGTTTACAGTCTGTGTATATTTTTTTTTTTTTTAAATATCTGATATTAAATAAAGGACGGTTTTTCATCATCATCATCATCATCATCATCATCATCATCATCATCACAGGACCCCCTTGACAGGATAGTAAAGGAAAGCTAGTAAAAAAGGACTAGCCATCAATTGTACGAAGACAGAAAGTATAGAGAGAAAAAGCCCAAGATGCGGACTACGTATTGAAGATGTCAGCGTCATACAAGTAGAGAAGTTTAAATATCTGGGAAATGTTTTTAACAGAGAATGGAAATATGCGACACCGAATTCCGGACAGGCATTGGATTAGCGAACGGTGCAAATTCCATATGCTAAACAAAATACTAAGGGACATGAAAATTTCATTAGTAATAAAGAAAAGACTGATGAATTGCTATGTGATATCAATCCCTTTGTATGCCAGTAAATGCTAAACAATTTCCACAGGGATAATGGGAAAACTGGAGGCAACAGAATTCCATGAATGGAGCGAGTATGCGGTGAGGAAGTCTTCTAGAAAATGGTAACAAAAAGAACACTGATACTCAGAATCAGAGAGAAACAGTTGGAATTTCTTGAACACATTATGAGGAAGGAAGGTTTGGAAAACTAAACGCTCAAATGGCATATAGAGAGCATGAGAAATAGGAAAAGGCAGCGGTTCACCAACCTGTCGACAATGCATGGATGAATGGCGGAACAGTGGTGGTGGTGGGTGTTTGTTAGGCCTGGCAAAGAGAGAAACGCTTTTAAAAGCCTCAAGGGATAGGAAGTAGTGGTGAGCCATGATCACTTACGTCCAGAAGGGATATGGCATATAGAAGAAGATAAATAATCTATATCTACTAAATTCATCGAATCATTTTCTGTAAACCTGTCTGTTGCAGATGCAAACAATATCCAAAAATCATGGCTGTATCCGAGCTTTCGACTCATATGATCTTCTATAAGTAAATAGAAAGGAAGGAAAGAAAATCGAAAGCATTTTAGTGGGTTATTCTTTTTTAAAGTGTTATATTTTTATGTTCGAAATTGAATCGGATAAATTAAAACGTAGGAAGTCTTATCGGCAACGTGCATCAGTCGTATGATATGATGTTTTATATCTCTTGTATGCATTCAAAAATGCATGGTTGGAGACTATTATAATTTTTATTGATATACGGCTGCTTTTGTTGGATTTAGATAGAGTATATACATTAGTAGTATATGAAGATTGCTGAAAAGTTCTCAGAAAGAGATTACAAAATAAACAATTCTGATATTTGGTTATCTTGTCTTTAGAGTAGGACCAAGAATGCCTCGGGACTCTATCGTGCTTATGCACGAAGTGAGGTGTGTGGGGTGAAAGCGGAAATACAGCATTCTCTGTCTTTCTGTATTGCTTGAGTATCTAGTTTTGTGAGTTGTTGGTTATAATTTAACCAACGACTGTAAAAAAATAGATACCCAGCCATAATTATCTGGAAAAAAATCATAAAGAAAGGGGGGGGGCAAATAAAAGATGTCAAATAAATGATAAAGAACTCAACACCAAATTTCTGTATTTTACATATCGAAAACTTTATATCGACTTCCTGTATTAACATATGTCATTTTTTTCTCACCCCACCTTTTTTTTTGCTTTCTATCTAAATAAGCATTACTGTTGTTTACGTTTCGGGCACGAAACTGAAGCTATCAGATGTAGATTCGCAGAGGTCCCAATGAGAAATGTTCTTTCCTTAAATAGGTAATTCAAAACTGATCCCCGTGGCGAAAAAGATGGATGAAGGTTCGATTCTTATTAGCAGCACAATTTTCCTTTAGTAGGACTTTTCAATTTAGGCCGGTAGTATCATATATATATATATATATATATATATATATATATAGGTATGAAGGTATATATATATATATATATATATATATATATATATATATATGTATGAAAAGTAAAAAGACTGGCGTCACAAACAATTTATTTCAATTTCAAACTACATGGTTTCCCCTTCAAAGTAGACACTCTCGAATCTAATTCACTTTTCCGTCCTTCTCTTTCATGTTTTGCTGGAAGGATTATTCTTGAATGCCTGACAGCTCCGTTGTTACGACCATTTAGGCCTTCAATACCAGTCCCCTTAAGAATCCCTTTGAGCTTGGGGAAAGAAAAAAGTCACACGGAGCAAGGTCAGGTGAATAAGGAGGTTGTTCCAGTACGGCGATGTTGTTATCAGCCAGGGCATTGTGAGCAGTTTCATTGTAGTGAAGTAGCTACGATTTGTCCTGACACAACTCTAGTCTAGTCTCGTGCAATGAGCAAAGCAGATGGTGCAGGATCTCTTTGTACACTTGCTGATTGATCGTCTGTGACAAGAGCTTACTGAGGACGATGCCCACACCACACCCAGTGCCGTTACTTTGCAGGTAGACCTCGCATATATATATATATATATATATATATATATATCGATCCTAGCTAGAGGCAACCGGATGTCTAGCCACACTGATGAGCTGTGAAACAGCGAAACAGTCGGTCTGTGGATGACGTTATATATATATATATATATATATATATATATATATATATATATATATATATATATATATATAAATGTAATGAAAAACAAACCACTTTAAGGTACCATTACGATAATTTATTTCACCTAAATCCTTTTTTAAGGATTCAGGATCATCAGATAAAACTTCCAACCAATTCGTTGTTGGAAGTTTTACCTGATGATCCTGAATCCTTAAAAAAGGATTTAGGTGAAATAAATTATCGTAATGGTACCTTAAAGTGGTTTGTTTTTCATTACATATTAGCTCTGTCCTCACATTGAGCTCTCAGGATTTCATCCTCTTTGGATTTACCATTTATAACTTAATATATATATATATATATATATATATATATATATATATATATATATATCCAAGGATTTACCATTTATAACTTAAATATATATATATATATATATATATATATATATATATATATATATATATATATATGTATATCCAAGTATACGATTTGTGTAAACGAATAAATTCCAATAACCAAAAAATACTATTCTTAAAAGAGTGCTCAATACAGAGTAGAGTAAATATAATTTATTCGAAAATTATAAAATAAATATGTATTTTGATAAACTTGTATTTTGATTGGTCATTGTAACAGTGTTTCGCCTAGCGAGGGGTGTTTGGTCGATTTGAACCTTTTAAAACCGCTTATTCTACATTCAACACCATCACTTGATAAGACACCAGAAGTGTTGAAACAAAATGGCTAGTTTTGTAGTGATTTCATAACATATTTATGTTATAAATTTTGAATAAATCATAAATATATATATATATATATATATATATATATATATATATATATGTGTGTGTGTGTGTGTGTGTGTGTGTGTGTGTTCAAATACTCTCGACCTTCTTAGTCATTATGAACAAACAACTGGGTGTTATCAGGCATGGCAGACAGGAATGATTCTGCAATTATTTTATTTAAAAAGTTCTGGAAACTCTTGTACCAATCTGATAATAAAGAAAAACACCAAGTCGTAAAATCAATTTTCTAACCATTCTTTGGCTTTTCTCTCGTTCGCTTAATTGATGTTAACTTCCAGCAAAGATATTTTTGGGAAATTATTTTCTTTTCTTTCGGTTATTTGCTGGAGGGATGAACATAGATTTTTTTTCTCTCCTTCCCAGTGATTCGATGGATTTATTCTTCAGCCTTCTTTGTCTTTTGTAGTGTTTAGTGTTTCTTTGCTGAATGAATGCGCCAAAGTTAAACAAACAAGGTAAAAATAGGTGTTAGATTTGTCAAAATATTTTAGTCTTGCTTTAAGAGTTTGAATCTCCTGTGACGTTGGAATGGAAGAAAAGCAGGAGATGTTCTTGTAAGATATTTAAAGAAAAGATAATTGCCCCTCCTCCCAGCACCAACTGTAATATGATACGAACAGAGATGAGAAGAATGATAAGAAAAGATAAGAAATAATAATAATAATAATAATAATAATAATAATAATAATAATAATAATAATAAAACAGCTCAATCGGGCGATATCAGTGAAAATAGGTGGTGTCAGTTGGAGAAAGGGACGCTTAAATTGAATTCAGTGAGTTTTGATTTGGTAGTAACATGATGTAACCAAATAAGATGGATAAAAGAGAGTGAGAGTCGATTTCAAAGTAAAGGAGACAAGGAGAGAAGCGAAAACGAAAAGAATCGAAAGAAGAAGAAACAAAAAGTGGTGCAGGAGAAAAAGAGAGATAGGAAAGGAACGGAAAGGGAGAAGGGAAAGAAAGAGAAGAGAAAAAGCGTAAGGAAAGAGACTAACGATATATATATATATATATATATATATATATATATATATATATATATTTTGTTTTATTGACAACTCCCCCTCCGTCTTTAGTTTTACTATTTCTCTTCTCTTCATTTGATTATTTGGTGGAAGGATGGAAATATAGATCTTTTTCCTTTCCCAGTAATTTGAACGGTTCATTCACCAACCTTCTTTGTCTGAGAGTGGGAACGAGAAAAGAGTAACAGTAAAGTTGTGACTGAAAAAGGGCGAGAATGGAAAAAAGAGAAAGAAAAAAAAGGAGAGCGTATGAGAAGGAGTAAGAAAACTAATAGCAACAGATAAGGTTTCCTCTATCACTCGGCACACACTCCTTCCCACTTTTATCCCTTTTTATTTCTTGTTTCCTGTTTAGGATTGGGTTTCCAGTTCCTTTTAAAGCCCTTTTCATTCTCTTTCACTCCCAGTAGCCCCTTACGTCTTAGTGGTTTTACCGCCTTGCTTTTTTTTTGGGGGGGGGGGGGTGATAAAAAAAAAGAAGAAAAATAAGAGAGAAAAAAGAGAGGAGTCATAAAATAAAAAAGAACAAGTAGAATAAACATATCTAAAAAAGTAATAAATGCACGCATCGTTGATTTTATGACATGCCAATCATTGTCGCGTTACTTAATGACGAATTTTATTTGGTGTAATCAATGAGGATGAAACTCCTTATTAATGGCAAATCAGAATTGTCTTGCCAACCATTACCCGACTACGGGCGACCTCCGATAAACCAAAAGAGAAAGACATTACGCGAGGAAAATAGACAAAAAGAGAAAAAGACGATAAAAAAGAATTGACAAAATATTTTATCATATAAAAATGATTTCCATATTTTATTCACCTAATTTTGCCTTCTCAACTTAAAAAAAAAACAAACAAATTGGGCGTATTCATTCAGCAACCAATGATAAACACTGTAACAGACAAAGAAGGTTGGTGAATGAACCGTTCAAATTACTGGGAAAGGAAAAAGATCTATATTTCCATTCTTCCACCAAATAATCGAATGAAGTGAAGAGGAATAGTAAAACTAAAGACGGAGGGGGAGTTGTCAATAAAACAAAAATAAAGAAAAATGAAGAGCAGATTGTAAAAAGAAAAAAAAGAGGGAGAATTCAATAAAGAAAGCGAGAGAGAGAGAGAGAGAGAGAGAGAGGTGGATGGGAGAAAATTAAAGAGGGAGAGAGTGGGAGAAAAAAGAAGAAAAAAAATTAATGAGAGTAGAAGAGTGAGTGAGAAAGAAACGAGGAGGAAAGATGAAGATAGAAAGAAGTTAGCGAGCGAGAAGTAAGAACGGTAAGAAAAAAGAAAGAAAGAAAAAGACAAGAAAGACAAAGAGAACGAATAAATAATATAAAAATGCTGAAAGAAAGAAAAGTGAAACAAATCAAATGAAGACATTGAAGAGAGCGGGATTAAGGATTATATGATAAAGTACAAGATGGTGCTAAGAATACTATGTATTGAACATGTGAGCAACAGGAGATTTTATTGATTGATTGATTCGTGTTTTACGGCTTATCAACCCTTTGCAGGTTATTTAACGCAAGAAAATATTTTTACATTATACACATTTTTTCTCTTCAGAATCTGCCTCACATATTTATAAGTCTACTATTCGTCCATGCTTAAAATATTGCTGTTACATATGGTCTTGTGCTCCTGCTATTTATTTAGAGCTCTTCGATAAAATCCAAAAAAGAATCAGCAATATTATTTGTCCTGACCTGGCATCTCAGCTTCAGCCATTTTCCTACCGCCGTAAGGTTGCTTCCCTTTGCCTTTTCTATAAATACTCTCATAGTAATTGTTCGGATGAGCTCTTCGTTCTGGTGTCTAGACTCTTCGAATTTAAGCGCAGAACTAGACTGGCGACAAGGTCTCACCAATTTACAGTTGATTTGACTAGATGTAGTTAAGTTGTTTCTTTTCTCGCACTTCTCGCTTGGGGAACTCTGTTCCGGCTACATGCTTGCCAGCCAATTTTAATTTTCAAAAATTTAAACGCAACGTCAATTGCTATATACTGCCCTCCTGATTACTCTTCGTTTGTTCTCTCGCTCCTTCACAATGTTCCTGTTTCTAACTCTTCCCAGTAACCCCTTGCGTCTCGGTGGATTTACTGCTTTGCTTGGGGCGAACTCGATTAAAAAATGCTTACAGCACCTGGTATTCTCAAGTGATCACCCATCTAAGTACTGACCAGGCTCGACATTGCTCAACTATGGCTACCTTGCGGAAACCGGTGTTTCAACGTGATGTATCCGTAAGTCAGCAACGGGGGTAAAGAAAATGTAAACAAAAAAGACACATACTAAGAATCAGAAAGAGATAACTGAAATTTCTGGGGCACATGGAGAACTTGATACTCACAGGGCATAGTGAAGACAAGAGAGACAGAGAAAAACAAAGATTGTTTTAATCAATTCACCTCCAGCAAGGCGATAATGCCACTAAGACGCAAGAGACTACTGGGAGTGAAAGAGAATGAAAAGATTTTAGAATAAACCAGAAACCCAATCCTAAACAGGGAACAAGGAATAAACATCTACTGCTGTTTAAAATACCGAGGAGGGGCGTGAACCGGGTGATAGGTGAAACTATCAAATACAAATGAGGAAAGATAGAAAAAAATAGTAAATACAATTTCAGAGTTCAAACAGCGACATTAGAAGTATAGAGTTGAAATAGACTTTAGAAGGTACCGGAAACGCAATCTTAAATGGGAAATAAGGGATAAACCTCTACTCCTGTTCAAGGGACCGAGGAGTAATGTGAAGCGGACGATAAGCAAATCTTCCTACTCATGCAGAATAGGGATTAGGAGAGACAGCAAAAAGATAAAAATTCCTAAGAGCTAAAATGGAGAGAAAGTTGTGGAGAGTCATTTTCACCAGTAAGTACCTGACTTCTCATGCTATCCTCTACCTTTATAACAGCCAGATCAAGCCAAAAATGGAGTACTGTTGCGTCTTTGGGTGGGAGCTGCCCCGTCCTCACTTTCCAGTCTTGATAGGGCTCAAAATCGTCTCCGAGTCCTTGTTGGAGAAGAATTATTTTCCACCCTCCAACCTCTCTCTCAAGGCGGAAGTGACAAAGTCTTTCACTGCGCTATCGCTACTTCCATAGAAAGTAGTCGGACGAATTACATTGCTTGGTTCCATCAGGTCTAACCTTCATGGCTAGGACCTGCCATGCCATTTACATAGTAACAAACCACCCACATTCCCCACCCCATATTCCATCAGTGAGAAATAAGTTTCTTCCTTTTTTTTATATAACAATATTATCATACTATTACCATTTTCATTTTCCAGTCTTGATAGAGTTCAAAAGCGTCTTTGAATCATTGTTGGAGAAGAATTATTTTCCACCCTCCAACCCCTCTCCTACAGGTGGAATGTGGAGAGTCTCTCACTGCTCTATTGCTACTTCCAAAGAAAGTACTCGGAGGAATTACATTGCTTGGTTCCATCAGGTCTAACCTTCATGGCTAGGAGCTGCCATGCCATGTTACATAGTAACAAACCAGCCACATTCCTTTTGTATTCCATCGGTGAGAAGTAAGTTCCATTCAAACAGATTCTTTCCGCGAATCACTGCCCTGCGGAACAGACTCCCTAGACGATGTTTCTCCGATCCCTAAAATCTTGACCCATTAAAGTCTAGAGTTAACCGTCATCTTCCTCTCCTATACGCAACACTCTTAACGTAACACTCTACCTCGAGTGGCTTTGTACAAGGTGAACCTTAGTGTAAAAAAAAAAAAAAAAAACCATCATGAAGGCTCTCATCACAAGGAAAAAGAAGCAATATGAGAAGTGTGTTGGGTGATAAGAAACGACCCACAATATCACTGGTCGAGCCAACTAATGATAAGTATGACGAAGGAAAAGCAGAATAAAAGGATTTTCCAAACGAGAATGTTGGTTTTATTTTATGATTTTCTCGGTCGTGGGGCGTGTTTAGGTCAATGAACGAAAAGAAAATGGACATAGTTAAGATATTTCTGTCAGATGAAAGACAGATAAGAAAGTTGATAGGTACCAGGTACACTGTGCTGCTTTCTGAATTATTTTCTTTTATATGCCGTTTCATTTTAGTTGGTAGGCGATCACAGCGCTCCACAACTTCATGTCTTTTCTTGCACTAAGTAACTTTTGGGCCTCTTCGAACATTGTGGACTGGCACTGCAGAATCACAAACAATGAAAGAATTGTACCAGATAAAAGAAACCCTATTCCATGTGTGAGGTCAAAATCGTTTAGAAATATTTAAACTGCCAGCTGTATACAACCTCTTTTTCAGATTAATGATTAAAAGATGGCTTCGAGTGAATGAAATCTGTAGGTTTTATCCTTCTTCGAACCGCGTGGAAAAAAAACTATAAACGATTATCAAGGAAGTCTCCACCAGTAGTAGAAAGAGCGATAACAGTTTGTCAAATTGATGAATGCTGAATGTTTCCTTATAAGGAAAAGGCTAATATTACCATTTGTCTTTGTACATTCATTCACACAACCTCGTTAAGCTATTCGCTGTTTATCTATGCTTCTCTTGCGCTTTGTATGTTCTGTTAGTGCTAAATTCTCCAAGCTTTCTTTCCACATTAACGTGTCCGAGAATTTTTCAAATGCCTCTTTCTGGCTGTAATTTTTTATTTTTCTTAAAACTTCCTTGTTGCTTACATGTTCTGTCTGTGTCATTCTTCATATTCGTGGATAGAGTCAAGTCTCTGTCATTTCAAGTCCAGTTATCGTTTTTGAAGATATTGGTCGGCATTCAAGCTCATTTAAGAGATTAGGTATTGCATAGTAGTTCAGCGCTCTTTGCTTTGTTTGTAACGATATTTTCATATCTCTTAATAAATTGCTTAGTTTCTTGAAAGCATTTTTCGCTATACATATACGCCTTCTGGTTTTTGTGTTTTCTGAATGATAAAGTTAGGATTAAGATGATGGATCCGCCAACGAACGTGCTGGATAAAATAATCCTTCAGGATTTTAGGAACTCCGCCATTTCTAGAATAAAACAATCCTGCAGGATTTTAGGAGTTTTGTCATTTCTAAAATAAAATAATTCGGCCCTCAAAAGGTTTGTTCGGTATATTAATTGAAAAGAATAAAATATTTTTGTTTAAAATTTCGACAATAACTTTATTGAATAATGCATCTATCATTTCGTTTTAATATCTTTTGTTTTCTTGCTGATGAAATTACCTTGTCCCAGAACTTTCGAATTTTATGAGCAAAGAATCTCACTATGTATACTTTTGGAGTTTTCCGGAGAATTGAAAGTATTTTCTCAAATTAAGGCAATTCTGTATAGAACGAAATACATGGCACTCCTGTTGAATACGGTGTCTGAGTGAAACCTCTTTTAAAATATATAGTGATTTGTGCTTGGTAAGCAAAAATATACAAACTAGATTACATCCTTACTATATTGTGCTTAAAAAAACCTCTTACTTAAAACACCAATATTGCATAATACACTTAGCACAATAGATAATAAACCACAAAGTAGGCAGGTGTTTGCAAAATGTAGGCAGGTGTTTGCAAAATGTTTTTGATATGTCGGCCATATTTGTTCTTTGGGAATCAGCATAATTGAACGTCTTTTTTGTCTCAAAGACAGGAAATTTACCGAAATTGATTAAAAAATTAATAAAGGGGAATAGACACGATCTGTCATGTTTTGACGGCATTAATGTTACAACAAAGCAGCATTCACCGAAAATTCGAAATGTCATTGTAAGATTCATTAGAGCCCAACCCAAAGGTGTGTCAGTTTGTTACTACCACACCTGAAACTTGGACTAAGTATCACCCTTCCACTTTGTTTCTGTCCTTATACCTGTTCTCTTCTCTAACAACAAAAGTAGTCATTGTCATGTCACCTTATTAAAATATTATCAACATTTGGCAATGCATAGTTAGACAATATTATAGATCCACCCATTTGTTTTTTTAAAGCTATCATCTCGTTGCATTTTATTGCTTTCTGCTCACTGGCACGTATGAAATATGCTACTGGATCAGAAATTTTATTCAGAGTGATAAATTATTTGTCCGTGGTTCAATCACGTTTTGATACAAAGCTTGTCTATACATAGAAGGATCTTTTATATTTTTTTTTTAACAGGAACAGGCGTATGGACTGGGCGAGAGAATTCGAGAGTAAAGATTTTGGCAGTCTGTAATCTGGTCAGATGAAAGCAAATTCTGCCAATATTAGAATTTGAGAAATCAGAATGAGACTTGGAACACTGAATTTCTGTAGGCAACCGTGAAACATAGAGGGATTGGAGTAATGGTGTGAGGCGCTGTCTACTTTGGAGGGAAATCTGAGCTGATTCTTGTTGATGAGTGTAATACTGAAAAATACTGTCAAATATTAGAGAAAGGACTACTCCCACTATTTGAAACCAATCAGAATGACAAGAATGTCTACCTTTATCAAAAAGATGGAGCGCCATGTCATTCGAGTAAAGTAGCAAAGGCCTGGAAGGAATCGCAAGGAATCAAGTCACTGCCATGGGTAACCCAAACTCCTGATATGAATTCAATAGAACATGTCTGGGAGCACCTTAATCGAAAATTTTGTGAGAATGCAACCAAAATCACGTCAGTGGCAAACCTTAAAGAAACATTGCAAAAGGAGTAGCAAAATATGGATTAAACAATTGTTGATAACTTGATCAAATCCATGAAAAATCGAATACAAACACTGAAACTGGCAAATGGAAGATCTATTCTATACCAGTTCCAATTACTGTTTATTTATGTTGAGTAGGGATTACGTAATTACATTTTGAAACTGGATGTAGTTTATTTCTCCTGGCTAAAAACTTAGGCCACTGTATACTTCTATTTTCTTAAACTATTTATGTTCCGATGTAGATAAAGTGTTTTTAACTCGAACAATTATATATGTGCTTCTTTATTTTCAACTATTAACAAAATAATGGTATGGTAATAATTATATTGGTATGGTTGGATACATCTCTCCCTTGCAACCATTCCAATACAGTAATTGTCAGCCACGAAATCCAATACCTCTAACCTTTAATGAAGCCAGAACACTCTCTTCTGATATCAAAAACATTTTTCTATTTTGAGAAACAAAGAAGTTAGTGATATGATAATACATCGTATTAAACTTAAGATAGAATCTCCTTTTGAATCGACATTTGCTTTTTTCTCACCCACAATTGTAAGGTAGAATGATTTAAATAAGTAATAATTCTGCTGCTAATCCACGTATTGTCTTTATTGCCCATCCAGCATTCCATAAGGATGTTTTGACTTCTCATCATATTAGTTCAATTGTTTACTGTTTTAAATGTTAATGTGATGTTGACTTCATAGGCATGACTATTCAGTGGTTGGAGAGGAGAATAAATCAACTTATGTCGCCTTGTATTTGTATGGGTGACATTTATATATTTGTATGGGTGACATTTATGTATTTACATGGGTGACATGAATTAATTATTGTTAAGCTCTCTGTTTTCAGTCAGAGTACGACGCAATCGGGGCTCTGTCTACGGACGGAGACTCGGCTGAGAAAAATACACAATGCAAAGTGACCGATCCTGCGGGGGCTGGGGGCTGCGTAAATTTTAACCTTTGGTCCGTGTATATGCGCTCGGGTTCCGCACACTAAACTCGATCTTGTGTCACATCTCATCTCAGTGGGAAAACTGGGTAAATACCAAACCGTTACAGTCAGTCGGCAAGTAGCCTAAGCAAGGCAATATTATAACAGCGAGGAGTGTGTTATAACACATTCTAACTTCCGCGTGGAAGTATTAGATACTATATATATTAAGTTTTTACAGCGGTTTCTCTGTAAACGGTGTGGTTTTGATGTCTGAATGGGATTTGTCTGTTGTATGTTTATATAAATTGTTTTTGTAATGTTTTGCAATGTGCTTAAAACCTGATTTAAGCATTACGCGAATAAATACGATCAAATCTTTTCCCCTCAAATAGTCTCCGTTGAAAAGTATGTAAATTGACCGTACGTATTGTATGCCGTCAAATTCTTCAACTAATAAAATTAAAACAAAAATATTAATTCAAGAGATCACTATAACGCATTCAGATAGAAATTGCTAAAGGATACAAATTTGATCAGCATTTTCAGTTTTTTCTTTATGTCTATAATTACCACACTTAAAATGGACTTCGACACGTGGCACTCTGGTGGCAATTCCCTCATAATGATTTTAATATATCAGTTAAAATAAAATTCGTTCTTATGTCTTATCTATGTTTACTTTCCATTCTTTCTTCTATCGTTTCATTGTGTGCGAATATCAAAACAATCGCCGATTTCTCCAAAATTGGCAACGTACACTCTATCGAGACAAGACTTTGTTTATTTTATACTTACCTCCCTTACTTTCTTTTATATTTTTCTGTGACGCTTCTATTAGTATTTACATCACTGCCAATCTCATCCATATATATATATATATATATATATATATATATATATATATATATATATATATATTAATAATTGATTGAGGTCCAATTCTGCACCTGAAGATTGCGTTTTCCTTGAAACTCCGAGTCGTGCTACCGATGAGGAAAACATGTATATGTATCAATATATAGTTTATACCTCTGTTATTTTGCATCGAACATTATTTTATTAATGCCAGCATCCAATGTGCGCTATCTTGTATATATATATATATATATATATATATATATATGTGTGTGTGTGTGTGTGTGTGTGTGTGTGTGTGTGAGTGTGTGTGCGCGCGCGCGTGCGCGTGTATGTGTGTGTGTATGTGTATGTGTGGCTATGTATATATGAACAAGCCCAAAAGGAAAACTCATCTTATCAGACGCGTTTCATCCTCTGACAGATTTTAGCAAGGCAGATGTATATATAAAAAAAAGGATCAATACTTTTTCACTTTTAACATAAAACATTCAAAATTCACAACCCATATACGAACATTTAGTTAGCCTTCTGTAACAGATAGACATCCAATCGAGTGCTGAAAAGTTCTCAGCCCGACTAACAGACACGAAACGTGCATGCTATTCCACTTAATCGCCGCGTAGTCCCATACATTTGACATGCCGTTTCTCGGGTTTCTTTAACTCTTACAAAAGAAATCCTGATGTTTGGTATTTGAAATCCTGCTCTGCAAAACAGGAAATAGTCAAATGGAAATGAGTAAAGGGATGTAAACAAGATGGTTTATGCACTGAAACCCTAAATTGTTTCAAAACATCCATCATCTTGCCAATCCTGTTAGCAGGTGCATTGTCTTGAAAAAGAAACAAAATAAAATAAAAGGACACATTTTCCCAACTTCCCTTCCCGTTGTTTCATTCAACGCCATCTTTAATCAGTACATCGAGTTAGATGTAAGTATTCTGAATTAACTTTTCTGAACATAGGCAAATTATAAAAAAGTAAACTCTTAAAAGTTTTTTTTAAATTTCTACAGTGAATATTTGTAAGGATTTTACAAGTACTAATGTGACCGATAAGGAAAATTAATTTGAACGTAGTCTTATCCTTTGGTAACTGATTGGTAACATTGTAGCTTTAATCAAGGTATAGAAATGAAAAAATATCTCATTGTACATTCATTTATTCTAAACCAGTGGAGGAGCCCGACTGTATTTTATTGAAGGCTCTCAAAAGATAAAACAAAGATTGAAATATTTTATGCAAAATAATATTTTGTGTTGAACCATGTCAAAATATGGCGAAAACTTATTTTAGAAAATTCTTTGAAACTATTTTTTTAAGAAATATTAAATTATTAAAAAATACGGTATTAATTATAGATTTCTAAAAAAAAAATCTGGTATTAAATATAGGTTTTCTAAAAAAGATCTGGTATTAAATATAGGTTTTCTAAAAAAGATCTGGTATTAAATATAGGTTTTCTAAAAAAGATCTGGTATTAAATATAGGTTTTCTAAAAAAGATCTGGTATTAAATATAGGTTTTCTAAAAAAGATCTGGTATTAAATATAGGTTTTCTAAAAAAGATCTGGTATTAAATATAGGTTTTCTAAAAAAGATCTGGTATTAAATATAGGTTTTCTAAAAAAGATCTGGTATTAAATATAGGTTTTCTAAAAAAGATCTGGTATTAAATATAGGTTTTCTAAAAAAGATCTGGTATTAAATATAGGTTTGTGAAAAACGGGTAGTAATTACAGGTTTATAAAAAAATCAGTATTGAATATAAGTTTATAAAAATCTGGCATTAATTATTAAAAAATCCTAGTATTAAATATAATTTAAAAAAAAAAATATTAAATATAGGTTTATAAAAACCCCGTATTAAATACAAGTTTCGAAAACAAATCCATTATTAATGATAGTTTTTTTTTTTTTTTTTTTTTTACATACCGGACAATGGGTGTTAATGGGTTAATCCTACAACAATAAATCGTCTATTCTCTGTTGAAGAAGCAACAATTCAAAACATTTGTGCGAAAAGAAACAATGAATAAATCGCATCAAAAATAAATTTCAGTTTATCTTAGTTTCTCTTTAAATAAAGTTTTAGGGTTCATCAAATAATGGAAGTATATTTGGGGGTTTCACAAAAATAAAAAAAAGGTCACAAATGATCTTCTTTATGTGCGAGCATAGCTCTCCACAACTTTCTATCCTTAGTAGCTCAAAGCAATGCTATCCTGGGTAAGACCATAAACTACACCCGACAGCAAGGCCTCTGATCAGGAGGTTTTGAGGAGCGTGGAATCACCTCTTAATTGCTGGTGTTCCCAGATCCACCCTGATCCGGGGTGGTAGCACCTGCTAGGGTCCCAGCTATGGGCAAATAGTTAACCTCCAAACTGGGGTCAAAACGTGTAAAAATAGGTCTTATTATCTGCAATACATTTTTGCAAAACAATTATCATCAGCAATACATTTTTGAAAAAAAATATTACCAGCAATAAAAATTTTGTTGGCATTAAATAACCGATTGAAGTTGATAAGCCGTAAAACAAAACAAACAAACAAATCAAAGCAATGTTTATCCCCTTACTGTTCTTTCCAGTTCCTATTCTGGCATCCATTTACACAATCTCGTTAGGTATATTGTTCAATGTTTCCTTTCTTCCCCTCTTCCTTTCAGTATGTCCTGTAATTATCAAATTCAGAAGCCCTCTCTCCTCTTTATATGTCCGAGAAATTTCGTCTCTTTTTGGTTCGAAGTACAAATGTCTTTTTTGCCCTCGTTCTCCTGAAAACTTCTATTTTACTCACATGTTCCGTATATGGTATTCTCAGCATCCTTCTGCAATATGAAATCTCTGTTGTCCTGGGTCTCTTCTGCATCTGTGAGGAAATTGCTAAACATTCACTGTTATAAAGGAGGATTGATATTACATAGCATTTCAGACCTCTTTTCTTTGTTTCCAACGAAATTTTTCTGTTTTTTGATACTTTGTTTAACTTTTAGAAGGCATCTTTTGCTATTCCAATGCACTTTCGGATTTCTGCGTCATATTTTCTGCCGCCTGTTATAACACTTCCCAAATAATTACATTTCTATCCTTTTTCGATTCAGAGGTCTCAGATTCCTAGCTCACATCTTGGGATGTCCCTCTTGCTAACGACAATACATTTTGTCTAATTACAATTGATAGTTAGTCCTTTCTTCTCGCTTTCTTTAACTACTTTTTCTATGAGTTTGTGGAGAACACACATCTGTATAGACGCAAAAGTGGACCCAAATCTCGTGCCGACATGTCTGTTGAAACCAGTTATTCCGGATTTTCACCGTTAACAACAGAACAGTTTGGCATGTTCAGACACGGGCCTCTCTACAATTTGTCCAGATCCGGGTTTCTGTCAACTGTCTCCTGTCAACAAAAGCGACGGGGAAACCAGAAGTGGGTATTTGTCAAAACTTGGTGTCTTGTCTTAGACATTTTGATTCCTTAATTTGCGTGTCGTTCGCCGTGCTGTAATTTCTGAGGCAGTGTTGTTTCATTTCCTCACGTCATTTTATTTCTCTGTCTGTATTCCCCGTAGGTCTTGGGAGAGCAATCGGTTAGGTGTTTTCCCCAACTGCAATCTTGCCGTATCTTATAACAGAGTTCCAGTCGCTTTCTTCCCTTGTCTACCATACTTGATATTTACTAAGTCTTAGCCAAATTGAAAATCGGAGAGTCGAATTCGAATCTCAGTCAGTTTTGTTATATTCACTTACGGGCAAATACCTTTGGGAAAGGTATGAATCTATCCCCCTATCTATGGGTGAAATTGTAGAATTGTAAAAGTCACTCATTCTCAAAAGCATTGTTAATGCAATATTCACTAAAAATAAGAAGAATTATTCTTTCAATCTAAAAAAAATTGTTCGGCTTTAAATAATTCACAAAGGGTTGAAAAAAAAACAATAAATCGATTTGGGTGGACTGTGAATAAGAAGATAGTGTTACGCCTATTTTCCAAATGAAGAGAACCTGTCTTCACATTCACATTCCTGGATTTCTGGAGGCCCGAACACACTTCACAAGCATATAAGTTTTTCAACAAGGGAAAGTACACCGGGTGTTAGATAAAAAAGATTTCCTCGTTTTAAAACCGAATTAAATTTCTTCTTTTATAATTAGAATCAGAGAAGCAGATTTGCCAGCTTGAAGCCCGTTGTTGTAATCCTTAGGCCATGTTTACAAAGTTCAATGACCTTAAAGTTATCTTTGATTAAATAAAACAATCACTCGGATCATTTGCGATCTTACCTGACCAGTTGTTTCCACACGTTCTATTTCTAATTTTATTTCGTCCTTAATTAGATTGTTGAAACAAAGAAAACAAGAAAAAAAAAAAAAAAGAAGACTCAAACGTTAAATCAAACTCATAGAGCATATAACAAAGAAACAAAAGTTGCGCCATTATTTTTTTAGTTTGTAAGTTTACTTGTATGTCTCACTGTTTCCCAAGCTTTTTTTTTTTATGTCAGCGTTGTATTACAATGGACGCCATTGTGTGTGAGCATCTTCAACCATTGTCAGGCATTTTGTCTCTGAGTTTGTGCTCGTTCATTTTGTGCTTTCATTCGGTTGAATCAAATAGGAATTGATACTGTTGATTTCTAAGCAACTGACCAGCAATAAATGGAAATGCGTAAGTAAATAAAATAAAAATAAAAAAAATGTCGCAAACGAACACGTTTTGGCACGAGCATGCGCACATGTGTTGGCTTGAATAACCAGAAGTACTTGTTCTGCATATACATTCACAAGTTTAAGTCGCTCACATGAATGAGTACATGTGTACGGAAAGTGTAATGTAATTCATACTGAAAGTAATAAAACATCTCTGTCTGTTCATCTATCTATCTATATATATATATATTTTTTTACTGTATAACGAATAAAAGGCTCGAGAACCACTTAAGGTAGCGGGTTACTGAGTGAGGTTCTTGTATGAGCGTAAAAGGAGGAAGAAAGAAATGTAATTTATGAAGTTGTGTAGGAAAGATTTCTAGGACACATAATGGCTTTGAAGGATTTGATAATCACATGACAAATTGAAGGCAAGAAGAACAGAGGAAAACAATGCATAAACTGCCTAGCAATAAATGGCAGAACCGTGTTTGGGAAAGATAACAAAAAGACAAAATTTATTAAGACCTACAAAGAAGAGGAAATTGTGGAGAAGCATGATCGCAAATGTCCTAAAGGGACGTGACACATAGAAGAAGTAGGAAAGAAAACGGTTAACGCTAGACTAGAAGTAGATAAGTTTGTAGTGATCGGGGAAGCATAATCTCGGGAGTTTGTTCCACAAAGTAGCTTTTCTTAGGAAGAAGCTGTCCGCATGGAACTTGAAATTGGGTCTCAAAGGATACCGCTAAACTTGATTAGATATTCTCACCCAAGGTAACCGGGTAACAGGAAGTTATATAAACACCCGATCTACGAGGGGAGAGACAAAATCAATCACGTCCTTGCAAGAAGAAAATCGAACGTTCGAAGAAAGACGCCAAACCACATACCTTTGATTCAGCAGCGAACAAACGATGATTTTACATATGAAAAATTTAATCTTGTAATCTTATGAGAAATTACGAGCATAAAATTACATACATTGGAGTGCCGAACTTTACTGTCAGCAAATGGAGCGGGTCTACGAAAAGTTGAAGCAAAAGTACCCGCCTCTAATCAACCGAAAGCGCGCTTTGATGTAGAAGGACAATGCCAAGCCACACACCGCCAGGAAGACCAAAGACAAGTTTGAAGAGTTGGACGGCGTTGAGGTTCTGCCACATCCAGCCTACAGTCCTGACTGTGCTCCATCAGATTACGGTCTTTTCCGCTCAATGCAACACTTTCTGAAGGGCCGCCGATTCGACTCGTTTGATGAAGTGGAGGAAGCGTGTCAAGAATTCTTTGATTCGAAGCCGGCTGAATGGTACTTTCACCAGATCCAAAAACTTGCAGATCGATGGCAGAAAGTCTTGGAAAATGATGGTCTTTATTTTGAGGAATAATTATTGTTGTTTTTGTTATTACTTGGCGAGTAAAATTTCAATTTTTTGCAAGTGTTTACGAACTTTTGGGACAAGCTAATATTACAAAAAGTTTCGTCGTACCTAGGGATTCGTGGTGCTGAATATAACGTCAAAATGACAAATTTTATATTCGTATTAATATTATATATATATATATATATATATATATATATATATATATATATATATATATATATATATATATATATGATAAAATAAAGAACAAACAGGAAAAGCATATCAATGACTTTCACTTTTATTAAAACTTCGTCAGAGATTCACAGAAAGCAGACAAAAAGACAGAAAGTTTTTTCAACTATTTTCAATTTTGTTTGGATTTTCTGCACTACCCACATCATCTTACCCTCAACGTTAACAAACGAGCTTACAAAATCCACAAAGCCCAAAAAAAAAACAAAAAAAAAAAACAAAATGCTAGAGACTACCAATAACAATTTTAACAAAAATTACACCAAATAATCTTCCCTTGCAATATTCTTTCTACTAAAGTCGCAAACAATTTAGTCATCACTAATACTAGGATGATTATCACCACCTCCAACACCAGTTCAAATGCCGGAATTTATCAAATAAATTGTTTACAAAGCAAAAATGTTTGTGCTGGAGACATCCTATATATATATATATATATATATATATATATATATATATATATATATATATATATATGGTTACTCAAAAGGAAGAGCAGATTTCGAAAATTTAATAAAGACAAATGCTAAGAGAAAGAAACATATTACTAAATAGAAAAAAAGGTTTAAAGTTATTAAAATAAATGAAATTTTTTTTTAATCTTGTCTAAATACATTTTTTTGTTGTTTTCTTTCAGATTTTGTATAAATGTAAATTTTTATAATTTGCGTCAACCCTGAAAATGGCCACACCACAAGAACTGTCGATTTGTGTACTGAAATTTGTGAAGTGTAACCTTAAAATAATAAACCTTGAAACTTTTCCTGTCCAGTAATGCGTTGAATGTGTTTTTGTCTCCTAGCATTTGTTTGCATTAAATTTTCGAAATCTAGACTTTCGTTTTGAATACACCTGTATATATATATATATATATATATATATATATATATGAATACAAATGGCATTTTATATATGCTGATTACATTGATTGGCAAGCTGTTTGCAGCTTTCAAAATGAGTTGAGTTGGAATATCACCAAAGCTTTTCGCCATAAAATTTAACCATGTATTGATTACAGATTAAATGTGCACAAGTTAAAAGCATTATATGTAGCCTTCCATATCCAACGGAGAAAAAGAGTAACAACCTCCATTCAACTATCAAATGCAGGTTGAGTATAAAGTCTTTCCCTGATTTTAAGCGCAAATGTTATTTTTATACTGGCAACTACAGCGCCAAATACTCACAATATTAGTTTGCCATAAATTCACATTTTTTTCCTAGCACAGATGTTTTTTATTTTGTTTTACTAAATTTCACCTAATACAAGACACGAGATCCAACCAAGTTAGAGGATTAGAACTAAAAGGGTAAAGATGAATATGTGATAAGAATTGATGAGAATGTGAAGTAAAGATTATGAGGATAAGGGGGTAAGATAAAAAAATGAACCTTCACTTGAAGGTATAAATACTGAGGTATTCAGGGAACCACTCGCGCGGGAGTCTGTTCCACAAAGTGGAATTTCTTGGAAAAAATACTAGGGGAAGGAAAATTTCTTCTTGTATTAGGGACATGGAAAAAATGTGGATGCTTCAACTTCGTGGAAGTGAGAGTGAGTGTTCCTGATTGTAAAGGTCAGGACTAGGTGGAACTAAACAATTAAGCCCATTTGAACATTTACCATGAAAATAGCGATAGAATAACGACGTCGCATCTATGGGGAAGAGGCTGAATCGTAGAGAATAAAGCTCCCCCTACAAAACTGCGAAAAGGATTTTGAATTCTATCAAGGCTGAAAATTGAGGATTGGGTAGCTCCAGTCAATACATGGCAACAAGCAATACTTTATTTTCGGTATAATCTGACTTTTGTAAAGATGAAACACGGCAAGAGTCAGTTGCTTCCAGAAGCGATAGAAGGAGCCGAACGTTTTTCCAGTATCTTTTAACTTCTGGAGTTTACTTAAACCTGTTGCGGGATTCTATTGATGTTCGGGTAAAAATAAGTTACTACTTTGTTGTAGGAATCAACACTTTTGATATGAGTTGGGTGATTGTTTCACAGTAAATATTTATGGGATCCTGGAACATATATTCCGCAAACAATATTGGCGGACTCATGTGAGTTTGGGTAAAAATAAATAACACCAAACAATGAATTTAAAACAAACGGCAATAATATGCATGTATTAACAAAAGTAACTGCATGTGTACACAAGTGAAATGAAAGGAAATGACATTGAAATGAACGAGCTTATTGTGTGTGTGTTTGTGTGATATACATGTGTGTGTGTGGGTGTGGGTGTGTGTGTGCGCGCGAGAGTTCAGTTAACTAAAAAAATGAACGTGCCCAAGCGGGGGGGGGGACTTAACTACGTGTAACTACATCTGGAAGCAAGAGGGAAAAGACAGACAGAGACTTTTTATAGATTTAAATAACGCCATCTAATTGGCGCTTTTGACGGAGACAAGTGGAGTAACTCACAAACTTAATAGACGTTCTAATGACTCTTAGCGATAGGAACCGTTCATCGTTAGTGGAGAAAAGCTAGATATAATTGTACACAGGCACTTTATACTCACTCTGTACTTGCTATTTTGGGCGATGGCGGGTAGATATTTATGTATGGTTATTATAGGTGATCGTCTCTTTCAACGGCGACTCTTTTAGGAGTTAAAGTTTATGCGTAGTATCAGAAAGAATAATTACGCTGAGAGACAACCAGCTATAAGTTTTCAGGATCGGACTACTGATGTTTCAAAAGTACTGTAAGTATACAAAAGGCGCTTATCTCCTTTTGGTGGAAATAAGTCATGTGGGTCAGATGACAGATGCTTAGTGATGTCACTCCATACAGCAATGAAAGCGCCAGTTAAATTCAGTTCCTTTTTACAGTAGCAAACCGAAAGGTTGGTTTCTTTAACCCGGGAAACCCCCATTGCCGGGGAAAAGGTTAAATCTTCCTCCTTTGCAGCTTGCCAGCCCATGGTGCCGTTGCCCTTTCTGGATATATCTTTCCCAGATATAGAATGAAACTCCAGCACGAAGTCTTCAATTTGGGAAAACCTAAGACTAGTTTTCCCCGTTCGTCGAATATGTCCTCGCCTAGGACAGAGCTGAATCCGGCCTGTCTGAATCTGGAGTACTAAACATGGCCTCTCCAGACACAGTAGTATCTCCATATTATATGTAAGAACATTTCTTTTTGTTTCTTCTTACACTCTGCTTTGCTGTGTAGATATATATGATATATGATTCTCCGCGTGGGACATGCATATATATATATGTACATATAGTTTTGTGTATATCTTATTAGTATAAAAGTCTATTTGAGAACAAAGCCTGTTTGTCATTCACTTTTTCCTTTCGGCCATTCCGTTCCGTCCGTGAACTACAATGTTATTATATTACAGATATAATAATGCCCATAACGTTGGAAATACAAATGAGAGAATAAATCTTTCTTGCCCAGCTCTCTCCTGTTACAGATTCACTTTTTAAAATAGAGGCCAAAAAATACTGTATTAAAAAAAACGAAAAAACATGACAAGGTATATGCGTTTCATTTTATATTTTCATAAATTTAAAATAACTGATTCAAAATAAGTTTTGTAGTTTTGAAATATAATACCCTTCATATAATAAAACATTTTCTTTTTTTTATAATTCACTGCAGAGAATAAAAATTCTTTTTCTTTTCGATTTCACTGAAAAGAGTGAAATATTCTTCCGCTTTAGCGTCTTGTTTACTACAATATAACCACGAGAAACCTGCTGTAAAAGAACGTGTTGTGGGAGAAAATAACAATTTCTACTAACAATATGTGTTGAAATGATAATGAGTCATATGTTGGGATTGAAACACTAAAGATTTGACTAAAATCTTCTCACTCTAACAATTTACCCAACGTGGTAAGAAAGTGTAGAAACTTACACATCAGCTATTCCAGTTCCGTATTCTATTGTGGTGTTATGTGTGGGGTTGACGATTATTGGGTTCTTTGGTTTACATTTGCGGGTATATGGGATTTTGGTGTTTTGTGGGTTTACAGGTGGTTATCTTCGGATAAAGTCCTTAATCCCAATATACACAATTAAAAATGAGCAAAGATAATTAGTACAAAGATATATTTTGTATGTAAAGATAAAATTGTATATATCTTAAAATATACAATACCAGCAGGATTCGCCCGCTCGCTATCGCTTCGCAAATTAAGATATATTCATTACTTTAAATCTTTGAAACAAAACTTTTAAATGAACATTTCATTGATAAGTTTGCTTGTTATAGTTGAGGAAAGTTTTACAAATAGATGCGAACTTGTTGAAGATCAAGTAAAATGCAAATTTCAAACACTTTTCTGCACTATATAAGACAATATTCCTAAACAGAATCATTTTTTTTTATATGAAAATCAAAACAATCCTCGAATAAAAGAATAAAGGACAGTTAATTATCGAAATAAATTTTTTTTTAAAATCAATATACAAATTAGTTAAACCTGAAGAGTGATAGTGCTTAGAAGTAGATAATATATAATACAGATATTGAGCTTTTAGTGTGTAAATTCCTCCCTGGAGGGATTTCTAACGCATGGCTTATCATCTCTCAGTTGCGTCTCTGTCTTTGGGCAGAGCGCGCTCAGGGGCTTCTCTGTCAGAGGGGCAACTGAGAAAATTATACTGAGAGGTGCCCAACCCTGGGAAACAGCTGTCCGAGGCCGCGCCCTCCCATTGATCAGTACTCGCACCGAGGCCAGCACAACTGACGGTTGCGGGGGCTGAGGGGAATTTTTGTTCCTGTCCCGGGCGTACGCGCTCGGGTCCCCACCTAAAAATAGATCTTGTGTCACATCTCGTCCTAGTGGGTGGGGAACAAAGTAAATACCGTGTGTAAATTACTATAAAGTAGAGCTGGGGCTTTTTAATCTCAGAATTCGTGGGAGAATCGAGCTCCAATTACGCATTTATTCATATAGATTCCATAATATAGGTTTTACTTAATTGGCTATTATGTTTCTCTAACTCTTCAAATGTTGAATGTATAGCTAATTCTAATTTCTATTTTCCCATCTTTACACTATATTAATTTTATATCTTATAAATTGTCACCTACTCTGTCAACCATGAAATAAAAATAATTGTTTATACGGAAAATAAGGATCTACGTATATCAAATCGTCTTCAAATTAAGTGGCAGCAGAAGAATTATCGTTGAACTTTTAAAAGATAAGCTTAAACATTAATTCAATACTTAAATGCAGCATTCAATTTTGAGTTCTTTTGTAGTTTATTGATGCCTATCGCATCTACTCCTCCCTAGATATTGTGATAATGGTTAAACCAAGAGTCCGCCACAGGAGCTATCTTAAAATTTTTGCTATCTTAGAATTTGAAGGTAGCTGCAATTTTGGATACAAAAGGAAAATAAGAATTACTTCTCTTGAACAATGAAAGCAACGATAATGGCTAGTATAATATATTAATATATATTTTTAACTTCGCATAATCTGGCAACCCTGAATCTGAGCTTAACGAAAATCGTTCCTTACACCTAACTTTTCTAGGGCTTTTGAATGAGCTATGAATCATTGAAACCATACCAGTTGGAGCAGAGGAGTTGCTTTGGCACACACACTCACAAACACACACATACACTGTACTTTATATATAAGATTTAAACTAGCTCACAAGTTCATATCAAAATGTTCTCATGCTGAACGTCTAAGTCTTTAGCATATGTATGTATGAGAGAGAAAGTGAGAGAGAGAACGAGAGAGAGAGAATCCTTGTAATCTTAACGTGTATGTATGTATATATGTATGCATATATTATATATATATGTATTTCGTTGGTAGTAGTACTCATTTCGACTCCCTGAGGGTTTAAGTGTTCAAATAAAGTAAGCCATGGGAGAACGGACGAAAATATTTCATCAAATCCTTGGTACCTTTATCTGATCGTCTCTGAGTTTATATACTTTTCCGAGACTTCCAGGAATTCATTTCAGAATTGTCTCTTGCTTTCTGATTGGTTCACAGATGTGATTCATTTGACAATCCCTTTTTTTCGCCTACATTTAGGAATGATGACCTTTTGGCATCTTGTATTTATTTTTTCTTATCTGTTTTTTTTTTAATTTTTTTTATGGTAAACCAAAATTGTTCTTCATTTTTCTATTTTTGTTTTTAATTAGTGATCACAAGATCCGTAGTCTTAGTGATGTATCTGACTCATCTGTGTAACAATCAGTTAGTTTATCCCTGTCAACCGGAGTTCTTGCTATTAATTCACACTGCACATTAACACTTCGAGTAACGCTTTGATAGAGACTTACCAGGTAAGAGTCACAGTCTGCTGAGTTCTCTAATTTTCTACGCTTTACTAATTGTCCTTGATTGACATCGAAGCTCAGCAGAGAAGAAAAAAGTTAAATGACACAAAATAGATTATTTGGTGCAGCATTGATCAGCACACCAAATTTACTAAACTTCACACAAAGCCATTATAGTGGGACAATTGATGAAAATCAAATTTCATTAGGAAAGTTGGTTCACTGTGTCGAATCTGTTTTATAACTCTACCATCCGAACATGCTTTGAATATTATTGCCATATCTGGTTTGGCGCTTCTGCTCTCTATCTACAGATTCTTGACAAAATTCAAAGAAAAATCTGTTATCGGTTCTGACCTGACATCTCAACGTCAGTCTATTTCCCAATGCCGTAACCTTAGCTTCCATGCACCTTATCTATAAATATTTTCGTGGTAATTGTTATTATTGTGAGCTTTCTTCTTTGTAAATTTTGTTATTTTTATTCTCCATCCACTCATAGAAAAATTGTATACATGGGAACTAGTTAGAGATTTTTAGGTTTTCTGGTGATTGTAGTAAGAATAAGTAAGAATGTGTTGTTTTGGTGTAAGGAATACTGTAGAATGTTTGAGTCAGTAATTGTGGCTAGCTAAGTTTATTTATTAGACAGAATAAGACCAGCATTTCCTCATTCTCTGTTTTGGCCTTGTGCCACATTTTTGAATTTTACAAAATAAATATTTCTTTCCTCTTTGGCACCTAGGCTTCACAAATTTAAGCGCATTACTAGATTGGCGGTAAGGTTTTTTAATTTTACTGTTTAACTGGTTAGATTTAACCGTAAGTTCTATCAGTTTAATCTCGGCATTTACGTTTGACATCTCAGCTTCAGTCATTTTCTTTCCACTGTAACGTAATTTCCCAATGCAATTTCTATAATTTGTTTCAATTCTTCTGGTGAGCATTCCTATTTGGTACATGGATTTCATGTATTTAAACGTAGAACTACATTGGCAGTTAGGTTTCATCCTTTTACTGTTGAAATTGCCAGATATAATCGTAAGTTCTTTTCTTCTGTTGACTTCTCGTTTGTAGAACTCTTATCCGGCTTCCTGCTTTCCTGTCAACTTTGATCTTCAAAAATTTAAATGCAACGTCAATCGTCATTTGCTGTCTTGTATTCTGTTCTTTTATTGTTTCTTCTCGTCAATAACGTTTTCTAAGTTTCATTCTCCTCTTGCACATAAGTGGCTTTATCGCCTTCCTTGGAAGAGGAATGATAAGAAAGAGAAGAAAAAAGAAATGGTTAGTCAGAGAAATTGTATCTAGTAGGCACCTTATGTACTATAAAAGAAGATAAACTTTTGCCATGTGTTATAAACATTTGGTCTGTTCTACCGAGTTTTCACATTTTTTAAAAATTATTTGTTTTATCCAATATTCACCAAAATTAAAACTGATTTGTGCTTTGTCCATAATAAATATGTAGAACGTGATTCACCACAGGAAACACCAGAGGTAGATATCGATTTTTATGTCCATCAGGAACCTTTGATCTAAAAGAATTTGATCAGTGGTGACCCCAGTATGTACTGAGTTCTCCCTAAGAGATACGAAAATAAGCTCTGTATTCGGTGTCACATCAGAAGGTCAAAAGAATTTGGTGCTTCAGAGGGTTGACCTAGAATGTATCCTCGTGGCCGCTAAGTGCAGAATCGACACTCAGTAGATGTTAATATCAGTCTAGACATAAACTGGATGTCAACCCAGATGAACTGAGGATGTACGCACACAAGACAATCAGAAAACAGGAAGTCATATGAACACACGGCCAATAAAATGCAAGACAGAATTCCCCATACCATCGAAGGAATAAGATCGAACATTCAAAGAAAGTCCCCGAAAAAAAAATACCCTCCATGGCCGATATTAATGTAAGGCAGTTCAGAAGTGAATAGACAATTTGCGCATGAAAAATTTAGTCTCGTATACTTATCTGGCGTTATCAACATTACAAATACAATTGCACGTCTTTAATCTAATCCTCTGTGAGCCAGCAACTTCCATCGTTCGGCACGCTTTGGATCTGCCGCCATTAATCTGTTAACAAAGTACATCAATTTGGTTTCAAATTACGTTTTGGACCGTAATATGCCCGTTTATAATTGTGTTCTTAATCAAATAAGATTCTGGTGATCTGAAAACTAATGGCACTGCTGATTCTGGATACATTACTATCCACGAATACATTGCATACTCTGAGGCGCTTTTTTATATATCTACTACATTTGGGGGGCTTTAGGTTTTATATTAAATGAAAAAAAAGAAAAGCAACTTTGGCAGCATGGACGTGGTTGTAGTGTAACGGTTACCACCGTAGGAAGTGTAATCGGCGAACCGAGTTCAAATTCCGCCCTACCAAATGTGTCCCCAGTAACAGGACCCAAAGAGTGTGAGTTCAATACCCGGTTAAGGCAGTGGATAACTTTCAGAGGGAAATTAACAGGAGATAACTGATAACTGACATCCATCAAACATGGCACGTGGAACTAGAACAGTCTACACCAGTAAGCGAAATAAAGGGTTCAGTTCGACATTCCAACCACCTGAAGAAGGCCGGAGCGTACAACGGCCGAAACGTTGTAATAAATATGGCGACAAAGATGAGGTCAATAGTCCGAATAATGTAAATAGTGTACATAATACCTCATCTTAGAAATATAGACAGATTCCAACTTGATATTGAACACTTTTAATGCGTACGATCTTAACAAATATTTTACTGTTTGTTTACTCTGGCGTATATATATATATATATATATATATATATATATGTGTGTGTGTGTGTGTGTGTGTGTGTGTGTGGTCACAAATAATCCCATCATTTTTATGGGTACTATGCTAGTGTTTAGATAATATACAAAACTGCATCATAAAATAACATTTTCTGCGTGATTCTAACTCTGGTGTATGTGCTTGGAAAATGTCACTAAAAGTATTTTTTTAGATCATCTTTTAAAGAGTTTCCAGTTTTCAGTAGTGGACTGGGTTTAAAGAAAGGAGACAAAGGGGCCTACCCACAACTACAATACTATCATTTAATTTTCATAACGAATAATTGAAATTGTTAAAAATACACATGGAATAAAGGATACAATTAAATTGTTTTGTAGAAAAAATATGTATTTCTTAATATTTATAGTGTACATATTACTAGCAGTGGATACTAAATATAAATACAGAATGTCATAATTTTAAGTAATTGGTTGATATTTTAACATAGTTTATTGCACTATTTACACATTAACAGATAGTTCAAATGCACAATTGAGCATTGAATGCAGTCCACTATATTAAGAGAAATCGTTTGGGTTCACTAAATGATTGTCCGAATCAGTCAGTAGTTGCTTCTACATGCAATTCATCTAACAAATTCCTTTTCAATAGATAGCAATAGATGCCTAATTCTAAATTCTCCCCAGACAGCGAATTTCTTAACCGTGCCTTTATGATCTTTAACCTTGAAAATGTTCTCTCATATTGGACTTGATTAAAAATAGTGTACAGATGATTTTATAAAGTTCATATTACTAAATCAGTTGTCTGTATTTGTTTCTTTGTTGCATTTTTATTTGATGTAGGGTTGGGCATTCAATCAGGGACCCACTTGTCATCGGGTAAACTGACAACCCTGGCCATTCGCTACTGACAATTTTTTTTATATACTTAAAAATGTAGACTTTTCTATTTTTTTAAAAATTGCAATTGAGAAAGACATTTTCTTGTTTACGATCTCGAATCCAACAATTTAATCTCTTCTTCTATTTCTGCTTCTCTTTTCATGGTCACCCATACTTGAACCTGTCAATACACGAGACAGAAGCTTAGAATTCTCTTCAAGACTTGTGAGGTCGTTTGGTGCAAGACCTCAACGAAATCGCCAGCAGGAGAAAATATCGTTGTTTTTAGTTTGGTATTCAAATAAAGAACCAATTCAATTACTACAGAAATAGTACGATCGTCAGTGCTCACCAAGTTGCAAAACTTATTCTATCCATTCAGGTAGCTTTATTCCAAAAGCCTCGTTTTGGGTGTAACTACTTGAACTTCGTCACACCATTTTGTATTTTATAAAATTTACTGTTAATAACACCCCGTTGAGGATGCAAACGTAGTGTTTTTTTTTCTGTTACATTTGCATTCAATCTGTCCTGTGTGTGTTAAATTTTTCAAGCCCTCTTTCCTCATTATGTGTCTCAGAAATGTGAACTGTCTCTTTTTGATATTAAGTATAAGTGTCCTATTTTCTCTAAAATTTTGTCGTTGCTTACATGTTCGATCCATGTTACTCTCAACATCCTTCTGAAGAACTACATTTCTGTTGCTTCAAGTCTCTTCATCTGTGAGCAGATTGTCCAATATTCACTGTCATATAGGAGGAATGATATTACGTAACTGTTCCGTACTCTTTTCTTTGTTTCTGATGTGTCTTGTTATTTCAGTGTCACATTCTAAAAACACTTCCCAGATATTTCAATTGTTGTACTTGTTTGATTTTAGCATCTCTAAATGTTTGTCTGTTTTTGTTTTGTTTTTTTTTTTGCTGAAAACCACACATTATTTCTTTTTACAGTTGATGTTGGTCCTTTCTTCTCGCTTTCCTTCACTACCTTCTGTATGAATTCTTGTAGTTTTCTTTTTGTAATTACTATCAACACTGTGACATCTCCATATCTTATATTGTTCAAATTGTGGCCGCCAATAATGAATCCTGGTGAGACTTCTAATTCTCTCAGAATTGCATCACTGTATAGGTTGAATAAATCCAGTGAGAAAACACTTCCTTGTCTTACACCCCTTTCTAGTTTTGTATATTTGCTGTACTTATTTTGTTGGTGTGCTGCTCTCTTACTCAATAATAATAATAATAATAATAATGTTGATGTAGGAAAATGGTTTGGGATGGTGAGAAATAAATATTATTTCAAATGTAGGTAGAAAAGAAATGGAAAACAACAGAAAGAAATTAAGAAAGGGAAACTAAAAAAGAAAGAGTAACAGAACCTTATGAAATAAAACGAAAAAGAAAAAGAAAACAGATTAAAATGATAAAAAAATGCAAAAAGGAAAAGATAACAAATAGCTTCCAGGTAAATCGACGTTCCTAATGGCCACGGCACGGAGTCGTTTTGTATTTATTAAGCCGCAACATGTTGCCGCCTTAGATAGATTTACAAATACGTAATTCAATCCAATATAAATAGAATCTTTTACTGATTTCATAATTGTGACTAATCCTATAGATATATAAGGTCAATGGGTGTTGATCGTTTGGTTACACGACCTCAATTTATCTTTAACTGTTTCATTTACAAGGTTATGCACTTTTATTATCAAAACATGCTACCATATTACGTCCATTTCGTTGTGATGCATGTGTCTGGTGTACCCTTATCAAATTTGGGCTTTGTGTATTTATACTCCAGTATCACTTTGTTGGCGTACTGCACTCTCACTCAATAATAATAATAATAATAATAATAATAATAACTATTGTCCCAATTATCATTATGACATTAGGGTCTATACCACCAAACTTAGTCTTACATTAAAAAAATCGGAATAAAACCTAGTGTCCAATCGCTTCAGAAGTCTGCGTTGCTCGACACCCTAAACATATATATTTTACGGTGGTGGCTTGCGGTGATGGTGGTGATGGCAGTGGTGATGGCGGTGGTGATGGCAGTGGTGATGGCAGTTGTGATAGTGGTCGTGATGGCAGTGGTGATGGTGGTGATGGCAGTGGTGATGATGGTGATGGTGGTGATGGTGTTGATGGGAGTGGTGATGATGGTGATGGTGGTGATGGTGTTGATGGGAGTGGTGATGGTGGTGATGGCGGTGATGATGGCAGTAGTGATGGTGGTGGTACTGCTGCTGATGGTGATGATATACTAATAGTCGGCTCTTCTCGTTTTCAAGTATTTAATATCTTTCAACGTTTATATTTTTAATACTATACCAAAATACAAGGCCCAAGAATCACTGAAGGCAGATGGTTACTGAATGATGTTGCTGTAAGTGCGTAAAGAGAAAATGTGAGGATATGTCGGATGGATCATTCGTCTTTCCGGTGTATCCTCTTCGTTTCTGCAACGTTCTTCATCAATCGAGTTGGCCCGACGTCAGATTTTGTGATTTGTTTAATTGGTGTTAGTCTTCTTCGTAGTCTGTTTGGGTTGAGCTTTGAAACGATGCAGAGAGCTTTTGTATTGGAACTGACTTCGTTGTCAACGGCCTGACAGAGAAGTCCGAGATCATTTATGCATAAATGTTCTCTCTCAGTCTGAGCTGAGCTGAGATTTGATGTTGGTGGTTCTGAGGTAAGATTTTTTCGAGGACTGCAATTTTGATGATATTATCCTCCCACTTGCTGCTCGAATTCTCTGCTTGTGAGTGTGCTAAACTTTCATAATCTCTACAATAATAATATATTCAGTGAATTATGCGAATAAACTTCAAAATATTAACAAAATCAACTTTAATTCATACTTATTAACCTTTAAACGACGGATATCATCAAGCGATGTTTCATCAGAGACAAGCGATTATCATCAATTGACAATTCAGAATTTTACCAACGATACGGACAAAATTCATTTATGATTCAAGTCTAAATGACTAATTGGCAACTCTAGACTAAATGAGATTACTACTTACTAGAATTAATAGACTACTAATTACTAGGATTCATAACATTACTACTTACTAAAATTAATAGATTATTAATTACTAGAATTAATCATATTACTATTTACTAGGATTCATTACACCACTGCAAATCAATCTGGAATGGCAAGACAAATACAACACCACGTTTGTACACTTCTTGAAGAGAAAATAGGCAAAAATGATGACACCTCCATGCAATCAATGCAGTTTTCCATTGTTCATAAAATGCTTCAAGGAAAATCATACATTTAAAAAATATTAAATTTAGGAACCTAATATTTCTTTCTTTTTTAAACCATTTCACCCCAAGCAGGGCTATAAAGCCACTAAGATGCAAGTGGGTTACGGCGTGTGAAAGAATACGAGGAAAAGAAAAACATTATTAAGGAGAGAGAACAATAAAAGAACAGGAATTAAAAAGGTAGAAGAGAGCTATTGACATTACATTTAAATTTTTGAAGATCAAAGGTGACTGGGAAGCAACATCTCGGAAGATAATTTCACGAGCAAGGAGTTAGATAGAGGAAAATGTTAGCATAGAACTTACGGTTACAGCGAGCAGCCATTTCAATTGTAAAATGATGATGAGATCAGTGTCGCCAATCTAGTACTGCACTTAAATTCATAGTGTCTAAGTACCACAGAGGAAAGTTCATCACAGCAATTGCCATGAAAATATTTATAGTTTAGAGAGAATAAGAGCCAGTTCAAGAGCACATTTCTTAAGGATTATTGTAGGGGTACCATTAAATCCAGATTCTTCGTGGTGATCCACTTTAGAGATAATAGCAGAAATCATACACGGTGTTATATGCCTATTACACAATAGAGACTCAGTTCTGGGTGCAAAGTCGGGCAGAAATATCACAAACGAATCAAGAATAGAATTGGAAGAGAATTTACTAGCAAAACATTCTGCTTGAGAGGAAGGGATAGGAGACTTCCTCTTATTTACTACATTATTACAGAGCCGCCAGTCGTCAGGAGAACCAAACTTGTCAGAGGCTACACAGTGCCTCATTCTTGTCAACAAAGGGAGACTTAGCCTCTTTGAGGACACGTTTACAATTATTTTCTTTCACTCAGTAAACGCTTGCGTTTAAGTGGCTTTATTGCCTTGATTCTGGTGAAATGATAAAAAAAACACAGGTGTCGTTAGTCTGCAACATTGACTAGAAGTTTCAGAATCGTTGTATGTGTAATTTGATTACAAAGTCACTTTTATAGCTTAGTTTTTCAGCATAACGACTAGTGTACTCTGAATTAAAGTTATCTGCGTTTTTTTTGTTTTTTTTTCTTTTCTTTTTTTAGGAGGTGAATTAATCTGGGCGGGGAAGGTAATGATTTCTTCAGGCGTCAGTCATTAAATGTTGGTAAGTTCTTATTTAAATTTTGTAAGTGCCTCCAATTGCAGAGAACGATTTTCTCATCGGAACATATAATGTTTGAGGACTTGTGAAAAAAGAAAAGCAGGACTTATTGAATCAGGGCGTTGATTGTTATAAATAACATTGATGTGTGTTGTCTCCAAGAGACCAAAATCAAAGAAAAGACTTGATATTCATATCGGATTTATACAGCACAAGTTAATTGCTTCGGAAACAGTAAATATTATAGACATTGTTTTACCATCAAGACCAAATGGAAGAATAACATCCATAGACATTGGACGAACAACAAAAGTATACACATTGAACAACGACAAGAAATCCTAATCAAATTCAATTATTCACCGTTAAGAGCTTGGAAGACCTGCAGTATTTTCGGGACAGGGAGGTTTGGAGAAAACTGATAAGAGATAATTTATAATATTTGCTGATGATGAGAAATTGCACTGATTTGCAGTGTGCATTCAAGTCGAATCAGCTATCATTATTACTACTTATTACGGCTTTACAAGTACACGAATACACACTCAAGCATAATCCCTTCCCCCTCTCTCTCTCTCTTTCTTTTTCTCCATAGATAAGTATTTATACATAAAATCAACATACACACACGCACACGCGTACGTACATGTATATTGTTCTTTTCTTTTATATATATTATATATATTTATATATATAAAAATACACAGTATCCTTCTTTTTCGGCTTGAAGTTTTAAAGATCAACATTTTTCTTCTCTTCCTCCTCCTACTTCTTTTTCTCCTTATTATTCTTTTCCTCCTCCTACTTCTTCTTCTCTTCCTCCTTCTTCTTCTCTTCCTCCTCCTACTTCTTCTTCTCTTCCTCCTTATTCTTCTCTTGCTCGTCCTTCTTCTTTTTCACCTCATACTTGTTCTTCTCATACTCCTTCTTCTACAACTGCTTTCTAAGATCAATGGTTAAAAAAGGTTTTGAGCGAGTGAAGCCTGAGGTTCTTGTCACAGATCCCCATTCTTTGTGAACTGACGCTATAGAACCACAAAGAACTGTACCAAATAACAGAAACCACATCACTTGAGGACTACTAACAGCAGCAACAACAAAAATGGATAGAACATGTAACTCAAAGAGAAAATAATGACATAATCAAGATGTCAAAATGGATAAATTCATAGATTAAGATTTAATTCGAATAAAAGGTTAAGAAGAAAACCCCCATCAGTACTGGAAAGAGCGATAACAGCTACTGGAGTTGATAAACCTGTTTTCCTGAAAAGTTGTTTTAGTAGAAAGGTTTTTATAAATTTCAAACGGCAGCAGTACTGGATGTTCGGTCAATGAATGCTTAATGCGTCCATATAGAGTAACGGCTAATATTATGCGTTGTACCCGTTCAGAACATGATTATAACTGTCATTGTAAGTGTCAAATTCTCCAAGCCCTCTTTCCTCATTATGAGTCCAAATTTTTACTGTCTCTTTCTTATCCTGGATACAAGTATCTTTTTTGTTCTCATTTTCCTTAAAACTTTCTTGTTGCTCTCATGTTCCGTCCATAGTATTCTCAGCATTCTTCTGTAGAAACCACTTAATTACTTTACGCAAAAAGGGGACAAGCTTACACACGCAGATGGATACATATCCATACAGACATCCATTTAGGCGCCTCGACTTGGTATAACGGTTAGTAAGCTTGTCCTCCTAAAACAATTACGACTGGTTAGTGAGTTTGATCCTCACTGGGTGCCCCATACTTTTGACCTTGTGCCACATCTAAGCTACGCTTAGAAAATTATCATACAGACACCCATTCAGAGTTGTTCTTCTCATAGACTGGCTGCTATTCAAGACTAGGGAGTAGTCTATCCTGATATTTAACCCATAGCTGGAGGAGGTCGTTAAGTGCAAAAGTGAACGCAATATACGATTCTGTAATTTGAACTCGGCTCATCGATTGTACTTTCCGTGTCGATATCGGTCAGGGTATCCTCACATAAACAAGAATACTGCAAGTAGAGACTGATAGAAGTGAAGAGAGGGGTTTCTTTATTTGAATATTTTAGGTTTCAGTATCGTGCTTTGGAGAATACACAGCTGGTAACATTGGTCAGCTATTTGTATTCGCATTCGAAACTAATAAATAGCCGCCTTCGAATGACAAATTTCAAGACAATGTCACCCTACGCTTACTAGTTTCTCCTTCGTAGCGTTTTCTCAGTTTCCTTCACTCTCAGCAATCCCTTGCGTCTCAGTGGCTTTATCTCCATGCTTAAGGTGAAAATTTAGAAAAAATAGCTTCGTGCACTACATAGCTGAGCGAATTAAATACCCATAATTATAATGAAAAATCTTTTGTTGAGGAAGTGGTAGCATGGTACACTTACTCCTTATAGCAACTCCTCATAGCAACTCATTTCATTACTCAGTTGGTACTTGATGCCGTTTATTCGTAAATAATTTAAGAGCAAAATTCTCCCTTACCTTAACCACAGAGTTAATAGCGAGAAGACAAAAACACAAACAAATCGACACTACTATTTGTTTCGATTAGATCAATGGAAGAGATTAGATTTTATTTACGGGTGGGTGTCCTAAGTGGAATGAGAAACAAAAAATAAACATAATCAATCATTTAATCAATTAAAACGCCCTTAAATAGGTTCAACAGAAATTTCTGAGGGACCTTAGAACATAAAATCAGAAAGGGGTGTTTGAAATCTCTGGGACACATTATAAGGAAAGCAGAATTTGACACTTATAGGACATCTTGAAATAAAGAGAGACAGAAGGAAACGGTGAGTAGGCTACCAAACAAGCTTGCGTCAATGAATGGTAGAACAAGAGAAAGTAAGGGTATAAACATTAGATCTTTGAAGGAAGTTGTAGAGAGCCATGATTGCCCACTTCTGAAGAAACATTACATATAAAAGAAGCCCAGAGGGATGATAAATATAAGTTTTATGAAGTGAAGTTAAATTAAAGACATTTAGACATATCAAGTAATACACATGTATGTATACACAAGGGAGTAGAGAAATGTTATTAGCCTTATTCACTTCCTCTAGTTTGGCCAAATGATAAAATATCAGATTTTATTTCTGAAGGGCTTCTTGGTCAAAAGGAGAACCTTTCAGCACTGTCTCGTATACATACACACAATCAGGCGCGCACATATAGGTGTGTGCGTATGTATTTCTGCATGTTATGTATATGGGTATATAGGTGCGCAATGGTAAATACAACAATCCGAAGACAGCTTTCCACACAGGCAGATGCTGATGAAGGAGAAAATGATAAAGTTTCTCTTTTTGCACCTGGCGAAATTCTTTAATGTTTATCTCATTTGCAATCATTTTGCAGCGTGGAAGGGATTTAGTGTTATCATATTCTCACTCCCACATCTATCTATCTATCTATCTATCTATCTATCTATCTATCTATCTATCTATCTATCTATCTATCTATCTATTCCCGTCTGTTTCTATTTATCTATCTATCTATCTATCTATCTATCTATCTATCTATTCCCGTCTGTTTCTATCTATCTATCTATCTATTCCCGTCTGTTTCTATCTATCTATCTATCTATCTATCTATCTATCTATCTATCTATCTATTCCCGTCTGTTTCTATCTATCTATCTATCTATCTATCTATCTATCTATCTATCTATCTATTCCCGTCTGTTTCTATCTATCTATCTATCTATCTATCTATCTATCTATCTATCTATTTATTCCCGTCTGTTTCTATCTATCTATCTATTCCCGTCTGTTTCTATCTATCTATCTATCTATCTATCTATCTATCTATCTATCTATCTATCTATCTATCTATCTATCTATTCCCGTCTGTTTCTATCTATCTATCTATTCCCGTCTGTTTCTATCTATCTATCTATCTATCTATCTATCTATCTATCTATCTATCTATCTATCTATCTATTCCCGTCTGTTTCTATCTATCTATCTATCTATCTATCTATCTATCTATCTATCTATCTATCTATTCCCGTCTGTTTCTATCTATCTATCTATTCCCGTCTGTTTCTATCTATCTATCTATCTATCTATCTATCTATCTATCTATTCCCGTCTGTTTCTATCTATCTATCTATTCCCGTCTGTTTCTATCTATCTATCTATCTATCTATCTATCTATCTATTCCCGTCTGTTTCTATCTATCTATCTATTCCCGTCTGTTTCTATCTATCTATCTATCTATCTATCTATCTATCTATCTATCTATCTATCTATCTATCTATCTATCTATTCCCGTCTGTTTCTATCTATCTATCTATTCCCGTCTGTTTCTATCTATCTATCTATCTATCTATCTATCTATCTATCTATCTATCTATCTATCTATCTATCTATCTATCTATCTATCTATCTATTCCCGTCTGTTTCTATCTATCTATCTATTCCCGTCTGTTTCTATCTATCTATCTATCTATCTATCTATCTATCTATCTATCTATCTATCTATTCCCGTCTGTTTCTATCTATCTATCTATTCCCGTCTGTTTCTATCTATCTATCTATCTATCTATCTATCTATCTATCTATTCCCGTCTGTTTCTATCTATCTATCTATTCCCGTCTGTTTCTATCTATCTATCTATCTATCTATCTATCTATCTATCTATCTATCTATCTATCTATCTATCTATCTATCTATCTATTCCCGTCTGTTTCTATCTATCTATCTATTCCCGTCTGTTTCTATCTATCTATCTATCTATCTATCTATCTATCTATCTATCTATCTATCTATCTATCTATTTTATTTCCGTATGTTCCTATCTATCTATCTATCTATTTTATTTCCGTATGTTCCTATCTATCTATCTATCTATCTATTCCCGTCTGTTTCTATCTATCTATCTATTCCCGTCTGTTTCTATCTATCTATCTATCTATCTATCTATCTATCTATCTATCTATCTATCTATTCCCGTCTGTTTCTATCTATCTATCTATTCCCGTCTGTTTCTATCTATCTATCTATCTATCTATCTATCTATCTATCTATTCCCGTCTGTTTCTATCTATCTATCTATTCCCGTCTGTTTCTATCTATCTATCTATCTATCTATCTATCTATCTATCTATCTATCTATCTATCTATCTATTCCCGTCTGTTTCTATCTATCTATCTATTCCCGTCTGTTTCTATCTATCTATCTATCTATCTATCTATCTATCTATCTATCTATTCCCGTCTGTTTCTATCTATCTATCTATTCCCGTCTGTTTCTATCTATCTATCTATCTATCTATCTATCTATCTATCTATCTATCTATCTATTCCCGTCTGTTTCTATCTATCTATCTATTCCCGTCTGTTTCTATCTATCTATCTATCTATCTATCTATCTATCTATCTATCTATTCCCGTCTGTTTCTATCTATCTATCTATTCCCGTCTGTTTCTATCTATCTATCTATCTATCTATCTATCTATCTATCTATCTATCTATCTATCTATCTATCTATCTATTCCCGTCTGTTTCTATCTATCTATCTATTCCCGTCTGTTTCTATCTATCTATCTATCTATCTATCTATCTATTTTATTTCCGTATGTTCCTATCTATCTATCTATCTATTTTATTTCCGTATGTTCCTATCTATCTATCTATCTATCTATTCCCGTCTGTTTCTATCTATCTATCTATTCCCGTCTGTTTCTATCTATCTATCTATCTATCTATCTATCTATCTATCTATCTATCTATCTATCTATTCCCGTCTGTTTCTATCTATCTATCTATTCCCGTCTGTTTCTATCTATCTATCTATCTATCTATCTATCTATCTATCTATCTATCTATCTATCTATCTATTCCCGTCTGTTTCTATCTATCTATCTATTCCCGTCTGTTTCTATCTATCTATCTATCTATCTATCTATCTATCTATCTATCTATCTATCTATTCCCGTCTGTTTCTATCTATCTATCTATTCCCGTCTGTTTCTATCTATCTATCTATCTATCTATCTATCTATCTATCTATCTATCTATCTATCTATCTATCTATCTATTCCCGTCTGTTTCTATCTATCTATCTATTCCCGTCTGTTTCTATCTATCTATCTATCTATCTATCTATCTATCTATCTATCTATCTATTCCCGTCTGTTTCTATCTATCTATCTATTCCCGTCTGTTTCTATCTATCTATCTATCTATCTATCTATCTATCTATCTATCTATCTATCTATCTATCTATCTATCTATCTATTCCCGTCTGTTTCTATCTATCTATCTATTCCCGTCTGTTTCTATCTATCTATCTATCTATCTATCTATCTATCTATCTATCTATCTATTCCCGTCTGTTTCTATCTATCTATCTATTCCCGTCTGTTTCTATCTATCTATCTATCTATCTATCTATCTATCTATCTATCTATCTATCTATTCCCGTCTGTTTCTATCTATCTATCTATTCCCGTCTGTTTCTATCTATCTATCTATCTATCTATCTATCTATCTATTTTATTTCCGTATGTTCCTATCTATCTATCTATCTATTTTATTTCCATATGTTCCTATCTATCTATCTATCTATCTATTCCCGTCTGTTTCTATCTATCTATCTATTCCCGTCTGTTTCTATCTATCTATCTATCTATCTATCTATCTATCTATCTATCTATCTATCTATCTATTCCCGTCTGTTTCTATCTATCTATCTATTCCCGTCTGTTTCTATCTATCTATCTATCTATCTATCTATCTATCTATCTATCTATCTATCTATCTATCTATTCCCGTCTGTTTCTATCTATCTATCTATTCCCGTCTGTTTCTATCTATCTATCTATCTATCTATCTATCTATCTATCTATCTATCTATCTATCTATTCCCGTCTGTTTCTATCTATCTATCTATTCCCGTCTGTTTCTATCTATCTATCTATCTATCTATCTATCTATCTATCTATCTATTCCCGTCTGTTTCTATCTATCTATCTATTCCCGTCTGTTTCTATCTATCTATCTATCTATCTATCTATCTATCTATCTATCTATCTATCTATCTATCTATCTATTCCCGTCTGTTTCTATCTATCTATCTATTCCCGTCTGTTTCTATCTATCTATCTATCTATCTATCTATCTATCTATCTATCTCGATTTGATTATTTCTTTCTTTCTATGTCAGTTTTATTATATCATTATTTAATTCTTTCTTCTTTATTTTTTGTCATTTTAATCTATCTATCTGACCTTGTTTATATCTAGCTAGGAAACTAGTATTGGATTTGTGATTTGTTTATATGGAAATCTTCCTTGCATTAGTGATTTCTTTATATATTTAAAATCCCTCTAGTGAAAAACATTCTCATAATAGTATAGATGTGTGTGGTCATTTTCTTAAGGCATGGATAAACCTCTCTCTCTCTCTCTCTCTCTCTCTCTATATATATATATATATATATATATATATATATATATATATATATATCAGGTCATCCCATAAGTTCTGTCCGAATTTTGAATAAAGAAAATAAGTGACCAAATGTTACATTTAATTACAGATTCAATCAACAATGTATTTTCCCTGATTATCTATGACTTCCTTCCACCTATTAACAAGCTTACTAATTCCATTTCTGTAAAATTCTTTTGGCTTTGATTCGAAGAACTCACAAATATCAGTTTTAACCTCTTCCTGTGTTACAAAAGCTGTTTCTTCCAAATGATTCTGTAAGCTACGAAACAAATAGTAGTCTCAAGGAGCAAGATCGGGAGTATAAGGTGGATGAGGAATTTTCTCCCAACCAAGTTCTTCGATCTTTTGTGATGTGATTCTTGCTGTGTGGGGTCGTGCATTGTCCTGATGAAACATCACCTCTTTTCGATTCACTAGAGCAGGTCTTTTTTCCTCAAAGCTTGGTTCAAAAGCTCTAATTGCTGACAGTATATTTGAGCATTAATTGTTGCATTATGTGGTAAGAATTCAAAGTGGATTATTCCTTGGCAATCCCACCAGATTGAAAGAAGAACCTTTTGCCCATGAAGTTCCCTTCTCGGCTGTGGCTGGGGTCCTTCCCCTTTAACAAGCCACTGTCTACGACGCTTAACATTTCGATAAAAGATCCATTTTTCTTCGCCAGTCACAAGTCTATCCAAAAAAGGTGAAACAAGAATGGAGAATGGAGAGAAGAGCAGATGTCAATCCATTTTCCAAGTTTAGGAACTTTTCCAAGTTGTTGAAGATGACGATGAACAGTTGTATGGTTTGAACTGAGAACCACTGCCAATTCCTCAACTGATAAAGCAGGATTTTCTTCAAGGGCTGCTTCAAGAAGCATTTCATCAAACTCAACTGGATGTCTGGTTCGATCTTCATCTTCAAGGGTGAAATCTCCACCTCTGAATTTTGCAAACAATCTTCTGCAGTTCTTTCATTCACACATTCCTCTTCAGAAACTGAGTGAATTTTTCTAGCCGCTTCGGCTGCTGAGTTTCCTTTCTTAAACTCATAAAGCATTATGTGCCTCAAATGATTCTTGGGTACTTCCATGTTAGCAGGGTTTTAATCAAACAAAATTTAATTTTATTGTTCTCTAAAATAAAATTTGATCAGTTTAAATGCATCTAAACATAAAAATAATGTTCAGCTCCATTAGAAATTATAAAATACTCTTTAAATTCCGTTCATTTTAGCAAAAAGTTAAAATTTGGACAGAAATTATGGGATGACCTGATATATATATATATATATATATATATATATATATATATATATATATATATATATAGAGAGAGAGAGAGAGAGAGAGAGAGAGAGAGAGAGAGAGACAGACAGACAGACAGTCAGTAGCTGTTTTTTCTCTCCATTACCATTTTCCAGCTAAGTGTAACTATAAACTCGAATGAAAATCGATTTCGTTTTCATGAGAAACGTTCAAAACGTTCTTGGATCCAAATAGAGCGTTACAATTTAAGCCCTACATTATTAGTTAATTAACGCTGATTAGATTAGCTAGAAAGAGAGAAATTAATCGATGAATACTTAAAGTTTTTCTTTCTTTTTTTTTCTTACTCCACTCATTAGAAGCTCAACTATTTTTTAATCATTTCACCCCAAGCGAAACAGTAGAGCCACTAAAACACATGGGGTGACTGTGTGTAAAAGAATAAGAAAAAGAAAAAGTTCTCTGGAAAACAAGAAGCCGGAAGAGAGTTCCATAAGCGAGAAGTGGAAGAAAAGATACTCTTAGCATAGAACTTACGGTTACATCTAGCCAATTCCAATGTAAAATGATGAGACCATGCCGCCAATCTAGCACTGCGCTTAAATTCATAAAGTCTAGGTACCATAGAGGAAAGTTGTCAGAAGAGTTACCATGAAAATATTTAAAAAGGCACAGCTACATTACAGCGATGGGAAAGTGAGATGCCAGGTCAGGACCAATAACGTCGCGGATTCTTTGGATATTATCAAGAATATGTAGCAGGAAACCCTGATCATATGTGGCAGCAATATTCTAAGCATGGACGTATGGAAGACTTATAAATACGTGAGAGAGATTCTGGAGAGAAAAACTGTCTAACACAACACAATTAACCAACTATCCTAGCAGCAGACCAAGCAATTGATTTACTATAATCTTTTCACTTCATATCAGCAGAGAATGTTAGCCAGAGAAAGTGCAACGAATCACTCTCTTGAAGGTTAGCATCAGCCATGCTGATGGAAGACAGAAAGTGTTGTCACAGATGATTAAAAGAGAGAAGTTTCGTTTTGGAGGTTTTAAAATTAACAAGCCATTCCTTACCCCAGTTAACAACAGATTGTAGGTCATTTTTGAGTTCAGTAGCCAATTTAAACTCATCGAACGAATCAGACTTTACGACAGGAGTAAATTCACCGCATAAGCAATTTGAAATCTTTCCCAGGATTTCCCTAAAGGTCCTATCACTCAAACTTTGTTTTTAAAAATACATTCCATCTAACATTCCAGCTTCAGTGGTTAGCGACTGACATTGCATTTAAACTTTTGACGATTAAAGTTGTCTGGAAAGCATGGAGCCGGAAAGGAGTTTCACAAGTGAGAAGTGCGAGAAAATGAACTTTTAGCATGGAACATCCAGCCAACTCAACTGTAAATTGAGTACTGCGCTTAAAGTCATAAAGTTTAACAAAGAGCTCACCCGAACAATTACCATGAAAGTATTTATAGAAAAGACATAGGGAGGTAACCTTACAGAAGTGGGAAAGTGACTGAAGTCTAGACACCAGATCAGGACAAATAATATTGCTGATTCTTCTTTGGGTTTTAACAAGAATCTCTAAGTATATAGCAGGAGCACCGGACCATATGTGGAAGCAATATTCTAAATATGGACAAATGGTAGACTTATAAGTATATAAGACAGATTCTGGAGAGAAATATTGTCTAGAACTACACAGTTTCTTAGCAGCTGACCTAGCAATGGCTTCAATATAATCTTTCCACTTCGTGTCAGCCGAAAACATTAGCCCGAGAAAACGCAACGTCACTCTCCTGGAGGTCAACATCAGCCATGCTGATGGAAGGCAGAAAGGGGTCCTTCAGATGATTAATACGGAGCAGTTTCGTTTTGGAAACGTTAAAATAAACAAGCCATCTTTTTCCCCAGTTAACAACAGCCTGAAGGTCGTTTTTTATATCAACTCCCAATTTGACTTTATCCGACAGCAGACTTACTATCGTGACACGAGTAAATGGTTGTGTCATAAGCATAGATAATAAGTTGAGAACTAATGCCACCGGGAAGGTCGTTAATAATAATTAAAAACAGTACAGTACCAAGGATAGAGGCTGGGGGGGGGCACCTGCATTAGTACAGAAGGATCCAGAGAGATGACCAATCAGGATAACTTCCATTTCACCATTTGATAAGAAAAACCGGATCAGCTCGAAAATTTGACCGGGAATACCGTAACTTTTCAACTTCTGAAGAAGACCTTTATGTCAAACCCTGTCGAAATCATGGAGCCGGAAAAAGAGTCCGAACAAGCGAGAAAATAAACTATCAGCATACACCTTACGGGTGCATCTTGCAATTTTAACAGTGAAATTATGAAAAGCAGCTGCCAGTTAAGAACTATGATTAAATTCGTGATGACCAAAGAGGAGAACTCATCAGAACAATTGACATGAAAATATTTATAGAAAAGTGTTAAGAAAATGAGTGAAACCGAGATACCAGGTTAGGACTGACAATATTGCAGATCCTTCTTTGGATTTCATCAAGAATCTTGAGATATATTAGCGGCAGCAATCCTCAATGCATGGACGAATGGTAGACTTATAATGTCAATCACCAGATTCCCGTTATAACGGGATTCGATTCGGATGGATTCTCGGCTAAATTTGTGGCATTTTTATCAATATTTTTTTTATTTAGATTTCGTTTATTAACTCGTTTCCAAATGTCCGATTTTCACATTACACAAGCTCACTCAATGGCGCCTCTTTGACGATTGAGTAGCCACCACAAAGGCGTGTCTGTTCTCATGAAGTACAGTCTGTGTTGTTGCTGTAGAGTGCCTCGTTGAACAATAATAATGGTTAACAAGTTTATCTAACGGACTATTATTGCCAGACTTGTAGCATTGCACCTGACTAAGCTACACTTCGTAAATATATTTGGCTGTCTGAGGAATGTTTCGCTTTAGAGATTAGCCCACTGATCATTTTGCTATGTTGTATTGTAGAGCCTCCGAGATATGGATTTATGGCTAAGAAAGTAGAAATAAATTGGACAGTAACTGAGAAATCATCCTAATTGGAATTAATGTGATTTAAAACAATAGCTTTTGAAGTTGTGGCATGAACAAGTTTTAAAGTACTGATAATTATGAGAGTTTCGTCATTAAAATTGAACTTGACCATTTTAACGTAAGACACAATTTCTTTGTAGACAGCAACTACGGTTCTCTTGTCATTTTTGTGACAAAAATGACTTTCATTTTTCTTTGTTAATCCCTGAGACGATTTTAAAACAATATATCTTAATATTTCATTCATAGCCTCTACCTCCTTCCTTTAAACACGACTGATGTTAAGTACTATCCAACAAATATGTTTTCGTTTTTTTTAATCAATTGACCCAAGTAAGGCGATAATGTCACTAAGACGCAAGGGGCTACCGAAAGTGAAAGAGAATGAAAAAACTTTAGAAGGAACCGGAAACCCAATCCTAAACAGGAACAATGGATAAATCTCTACTCCGGTTAAAAAATCCCCCCAAAACAGGGAGTAGTGTGAACGAGACTACAGGCGAGCCTATCTACTCCTATGCATTTAGATATGCACATCGTGGCTACGTGATACTTATAACCTTTTCCGCAGAATAAGGAACGATAAAAAATGTCATAAAATAATAATAATAATAATAATAATAATAATAATAATAATAATAATAATAATAATAAGTGCGGACTATGATTTAATCCTCCGTGTAGCAAAACTAATGACTAATATAGAGAGAATATTTTTCGATTGATTGATAAATACTTTAAGAATTCAGTTAATCTTGCTAAAATATTTAATAAAAATAATGGAAAAATAGTTACAGTGGCTGCAAGAACGTGTAAGAAATAATTCATAATCTTACTGTTGCCACATTTGGTCTGGTGCTGCTGCTGTACATCTGGAAATTCTTGACAAAATCCAAAGAAGAATCGTTCCTGATCAGGCATCTAGATCTTGGTAAAGATAATAATGACAATATTAACCATTTCCTTATAATGAAAATTCGGCATTCATTAACCGAGTAGCATGTACTACTGCGATTGAAATTTATATAAACTTTCTCTTAAAGTAGTTTTTTAGGAAAATAGATTTCTCAAGTCCAGTAGCTGTTGTCACTCTTTCCAGTATTGATGGGTTTGTTCAAAGTAGTGTGGGAGATTAACGTCTTGATTGTATCATTATTTTCCTCTTCCAGTTACATTTGATATCCATCTCAGGTGTTATTGCCTCAAGTGATGTGGTTTCTGTTATTTGGTACAGTTCTTTATTTGTGATACTGTAGCGCCAGTCAACAATGTTCGAAGAAGCATGGTCTTCACCATGATTCACAGGTATAAGAAATTTAAGTTGTTTGGGCATATATCGTTTGCTTTTCTGAAAAAAAAATGGACTCATGCTTTTGTTTAAACTTTTGAATTTCAAAAATATTTTTGGACCATTTCGATTTGTGGGAAAATATCTGCGTTTGGTTTTCACTCGGAACCAATCAAAAGGCTTCCCTCCAAATCCCAAGAAGCAAATTTGGAGCCTATCTTGGTGAATAAAAGCAGAAGAATTGAATTCGAGGAGTCAACAAACAGTTGCTGCGTGAACCCAGGTCGGCCTGGTCAGGAAACAAACAACACAGAAGAAATTTAACAACCACTAGACCAGAATTGAAAGGAACATCAAAGTCGCTCCATCATCAAGGAAAATTTTTCGGCTGGTGTTATTGTTCTGTTCTTCGCTGCTACCACGAACTTTGCTTTGAACATTGTACCTATTCTTTGAAAATTATTCAGAGAAGTATTTTCTCCTTTCTTCATTTATTTTTATGTTGTTTACCTTTTCTGGGGACCTTATGATGCATTTTAATTTTTATTGTAAAAGAAGCATATTTTATTTGCCATGATTACTTGTAATACATGTTAGCCATCATTTAGCACACAAAGCACTTAATTTGTGCAATTCTTTCATTTTTTGTGTGTTAATAAATTTATCGTCTGCATTTTTAAACTCGGCTCGGGTCGGTCTCTGTTGTGTGCCCTTGGCTTTATAAATTAAATGTTACCTCAAACATTTGTTTGGACTCTATTTTTTTAACAAATAAAAAATACATTACAGGCTTCAGTCGTTCAAAACCATTTTAATCATTGATTTTAGCGGTTATATGCAGAAGACAATTTAAATATCTCTGAACAGGTTTGGCGCCATTCACGATATGCATATGAATGTCTCGATTTGACGTTGTTATTTAAGATCATGACCCGAGTTTTAAGGTTAATGTTTTGGTTTTGTAGCAGTTTGCAGTGTTGGGTCAAAGCACGGCCTATATGTTCAATTTTCTCATCTCCTATACTAAATTTGTTATAACCGATCCATGCACCGAGGTATTTGAAGTGTTTAGTATTTACTAAATCCACTTCCTGATTTTTTTTTTTATGATGGATCCAGTATAGGAACCATCGCTGATTTCACTGCTTTTATTCCAATTCCAAGTTTTTTTCTGTTTTGGAAAGTTTTATTTTGAGTTCTATGTTTTGGAACACTTTTTGTTCAAAATGGTTTGCATAAACAGGAAACGCTGGCGACAGAAAACGAATGGAAGAAAATATATTGTAAACATAAAATGGGTCTGAAATAAAAAAAAAAAAAAGGTACAGTGTAACCCGGATATAAGAGAAACTCGGATATAAGAGATATTTTCTCTGGTCCCAAATTAGATCCATACTTACCTAAACAAAATAGACCAAACCCGGATATAAGAGAAACCCGGATACAAGAGACTTCTTCTCCGGTCCCGACAATTCTCTTATATCCGGGTTACACTGTATAATAATATGATCACGTCATCTATTTATTATTGGAAGGCTAAACAAATATAATATTGGCACCTGGGAAAACACTGCCCAATACCGTCTTCAATTTGTAGTGAGATAGGAAACCACTTTGACACATCATAGGAAAAACAAGGGAACAAGGAGTTAGTAGAAACAGCAGTAGGGTCCACTAACATCATCAACACCATTGATACAGGCTGGTACATGCGATATCTGTAGTTGTGTCTGCCTCTCACACATTGAATTTTGCAGTCACCTGAGATCATATGAGAGTCTTTACCCTTGTGCATTGAAAATCAACGGTTCTTCTGCGACTGCCGTGGGGTGCCAACGACCATTATAGATTATGGTACACTTTGTGTCTTTTCAAGTTCAGGCATTTTCCTTTATTTCTCTTGGGCGCGGTTGGCTTTTTTATTTTTTGTTTTTGGGGCTGTTTATTATTATTATTTATTTGGTATATATGTAAATGGATTTTTTATCCAACATTATTTCTTTATTACTATAAACAGGTTCGATTTTTGCCGAAGGTAAAATCTTTCTTTAGTAGGACTTCTCAATCTAGGTCAATTGTTTTTAATTTCGCTGCTTAAGAAAATAATAAAAACACAGATAGCAACTCAAATACGTGGATCTACTAAAATAACGTTTATAGGAATAAAGAAATATATATATATATATATATATATATATATATATATGTGTGTGTGTGTGTGTGTGTGTGTGTGCATGTGTGTGTTTCTAGTGTATTCGTGTGGGACTTTACCCTGAATAAAAACTATAATTAGTAAATTTTTCAGAGAGCAAAGAGAATATTTATCAGATGTTTTCTTTTGATCTCTTCATAATGAAGTATTTATTTAAAATGAAAAATCTCTTCGTCCAACAATTTTTATCCTTTTCTTTGTCTTTTTTTTCATCTTTATAAACTTGCTGAAACAGCAAGAACTACATTAGGACAAAGAAAAATACCCATTAACTTGTTTACTCAATGCCAATATGAAAGAAAACATTGTATTCCGCGTGTATAAGTAGCATTTTTTCGTCCCCAAATTCATTAAAATATAGCTATGATGCGATTTTCATATATGTACAAGACACCTATTTTAAATGCATTTACAAATACAATTAGTCAGGTTTTATGCTTGACGAATCATGTATCATGTTTTACGAAGTTCTAATGAAAATCTTTTTTCAAGTGTATTATTAATCAGATCGTATGCTTGGTGAACCAGATACCATATATGAAGCTGAACGGGAATTCTTTTAATGACAGACCTTTTTTTATCACAATGTTCCATTCACTATTTGGTTTACTTATTTCACTCGAATTTTAGACATGCATAATTTCACTAAATCTAATTTCTTTCGTATTGTTTGCACATCGTAAACGCATATGGTTATGCGTGCGCGTTCTTACACTGACGATCATTTTTTGTTACAATTAAGTTTACCCTGTACAAGCCCCGGGAGCCACTCGTGGTAGTGGGTTACAGAGCAAGAGGCCCAGCTTATGCTGATATGTGGGGAAGATAGCAATTAACCCTAGACCTGAACAGGTTATGATTGTAGTAGGTCAGTCCCGCAAAGCAGCGGGTCGTGGAAAAAAGATGCTAGAGTGGAACTTACATCTAAACATTGGAATACGAAGGGAATGAGGATGGTTCGATACCATTTGCGTGGTATGGCGTGCCTTAATCGTGAAGATTAGAACTGGTGGAACTAACGATAAAGTCACGAGAGGCTATCAAATGCGATCTTCTTTGAGATGTATTTGTAGTATAGTACCTCAATAATTCTGTGAGTAATGGCAGTGAGAATATCAGCAGTGGACCCAGCCTGTACTGTTTGTCGCTCAAGATGGCGTTCCTATTGAGGTGATTAAGAAACTTCTTTGTTGATTATATTTACTATGATGGTGCTAAGTGAGATGGCTGAAGTAGTAAAAGGATGGCCTTTTTCATCTAACGTTGAGTTAAAGGCAAAGATCGGAAAGTATATCTGACGAGGATGAAATGACTTTGGAGCCATATTTAGAATTTGGTTGGAGATCTGGGATCCAATTTGTTTGCTTTCAACCTTGTTCTAAATTGATTGTGCATAGCTGCATTTTGCATTTTCGAGAACTTTCTTGCAGTGATAAATATTGTAGTAGTTGTAGCACATTCAGGAGTTATTCAGAGCTGGCTGTTCAGTTTTTGCTAGAATTTTTTCTGAGGTATAAAACTCTCCATTCCAGAAAGGATTCATTCTGAGACGAGAGCAGCAGGTTTTGAAGTAGTATGTTTGAAGAAGACTGACAGAGGAACTTCTGCCAGGTAAGATCTGAAGCTGTTTTCGTGTAACGAAAATCGTTCTATGGAATGGTATGTCGGGGATGCCTTTGGTTTGACATCTAATTTGACATTGACTAGTGAATGGTCTGAAGTGATTGGTGGGTGTAAAACTTCAGCGAAGTATTTTTCAGGGCAGGTTGTGAAGAAGAAGTCAAGGAGGTTCGCCTGATGTCCTGTCGCATAGGTTTTACAATGATCTGTCTTAATTTGTAGGCGATGGGAAGTCTCCGTCTTCTTCATCAGTTTTGTTCGAGTGGACTAACCACTCTTTGTCGTGAATTTCATTTGATATAATATTTGAAGTGTTGGCAACAGAGGCTTTTGTCAAAAATAGAACAAAACCAGTTACTAAATGTTTCAAAAAGTTCTTTTGTTATTCTAATACCATTCGTTTCTTTTTTTCTTTTCCGTGTTTTTGTTTGTTTAATATTCTGACGTCATTTTGCAGACGTTCCACTTGAAGACTTTGCACGTTGGAGACACCTATTTTCATATTCTAAGTTTAGCATTAACATTTAATTATCAGCAATTAATTTGAAAATTCCCAAAGCACTAAACTATAAAATATTTACGTCTGTGCTTATAGACCTATATTCCCGGCGGTATAATGAACAACAAAGGAGTCGCCACAGCGGGATAGTTCAACAGTATTGCAAGTCATTGATAATGATTTATTTCCCAATTGGATACCAAATGAATGTATCCTTTGGTCAAATTTAGTCGATACAAACAAAATATCTACAAAGGACAACAATGATAAACGAATATTTATTCGAGTTTACAAAGACATGAAAATAAATAAACACTCTCCAAGATCCATTGCAAGCATTAGTCTATCCGTGATATATACTAACACCTTAACATGACGGAACGAAGGACTAGAATAACTCAAAGAAATGCATTCCAGAAAATTCATATACAACACTGAAGAGCACAAATGTGTCATCATATCAAGATGCAATAAACACACACACACACACACACACACATATATATATATATATATATATATATATATATATATATACAGTGGGGGAAATAAATATTCGAACACTTGAAAAATTGTATTTTTATAAATGTAAAAGTCTTAAATAAAACAAATCTCGGCATATTTCATGTATAAAGGCACATACTATTAAGAAATAATAATAAACTTAATTAATTCTTATTCTAACAGAAATTAATGCATTTTTAAATTCTAACTGGTGAAAAAAGTATTCGTACAAATCAATTATTAGAATAAGATAATCAATTAATTATGAAAAAAGTATATTCTAGAATATTCCAGTAATGTTATCAGTAATTATAGTTAACGCTATTAGCCATTCTGCAATTTCTAGCCTTACGAGAAGGTTCTAATAATGCCTAAAGGTAAAGAATTGACTATTTCACAAAAACAACATATTTTGTCTCTTTGGAAAGATGGGAACAGTTACAGAATGATTTCTAACAACCTAAATATTCCTTTTACTACATTGCAAGGTTTAAAACTCGTAACAGCGTCGAAAACCAAAGACGAACAGGTGTTCCGAGGAAGATTTCTCTAAGATCAGCAAGGATATTAGGACGCCAGATCCAACAAATACCACAGATTACCCAAGAAGAGCTGCAGGAACATCTGCTTGCATTAGGGATTAAAGTAACGAAGCGTACAATAAGTAATGAACTACACAAAAACAGTCTGAAATCACGCATCCCAAGGAAGACTCCATTCCTCTTGAAACGACACAGAGATGCTAGGCTAAAATTCGTTAGAGAGCATAAGGATAAAGAATATTCGTTTTGGGAAAAAGTACTATGGACAGATGAAACTAAAATATAATTGGTTGGTCATAATTATCGAAATCATGTGTGGAGGAAGGACGGTGAAGCATACTTACCAAAGAACACGTTGCCAACTGTAAAGTTTGGGGGTGGCAGTATCATGATCTGGGGCTGTTTTTCTGCAAAAGGTGTTGGCAGAATATCAATAATAGATGGCAAGATGAATGCCGAAAGCTACCAGAAAATCCTGCAAGACAATTTAATGCGTTCTGTTGAGAGACTTCGGCTACCTCAAGATTGGGTTTTCCAACTGGATAATGATCATAAGCATACCGCTAGATCTACAAGAAAAAGGTTAGCTGAAAGTAACGTTGATGTCTTGCAATGGCGAAGTCAGTCCCCAGACTTGAACCCAATCGAAAATTTATGGCGATATTTGAAATTTCAAATTGGGAAAAGAGCACCAACAAATATCAAGAATTTGAAGACAATATGCCAAGAAGAATGGGACAAAATACCACTCAATGTGTGCAAATCATTAGTTGAGACGTACAGGAATAGACTGGTAGCTGTTGAACTCAATAAAGGATATTCCACAAAGTATTAAATTAAGTTAATATGTTTTTTTTGTTTTGTACGAATACTTTTTCATCAGTTAATATGTTTTTTTTGTTTTGTACGAATACTTTTTCATCAGTTAAAATGAAAAAAATGCATTAATTTCTGTTAGAATAATAATTAAGTTTATTACTATTTTTTAATAAAATGTATCTTTACACATAAAATGTATCAGAATTTGTTTTAGTTAAGGCTTTTACATTTATAAAAATACAATTTTTCATGTGTACGAATATTTATTTCCCCCACTGTATATATATATATATATATATATATATATATATATATATTTATATATATATATATATTACTTCAAACATCATTTTGAGTAGACGCTTCGTTTATTATGTGTTTATTTTGTCTACTGGTCTGCCTACTCGAGAAAATATAATAAAGGATTTGAACCTACCTCTCACCGTCTGATTTGGTGCACTTTGGCCGCTCGGCCACGGAAAGCTCCACAGTCAAACATCTACGCAAATACGAAAGTCTACTTATGGGTATCCATTAAAACTAATATTTGAAGTAATGAAATTATGTCGGATTAAAAACAAAATATATATATATATATATATATATATATATATATGTGTGTGTGTGTGTGTGTGTGTGTGTGTGTGTGTGTGTGTGTGTGCAGGTTTAGTCATAGAACATTGAAAGTCCTTTATTTACATTTGTTTGTTTTGGACGATTTTTCTACTTAGAATTTGGACATAAATTGTCAAATTGATATTTAAGTTTCTTCTAAAGCCATAAAATGATTGGAACCGAAGAAAAAATAATATAAAAATCTTTAACAAATAACGCGCTTCATTGCAAAAATTGATGTCCAAATACACCCAGTATATATATATATATATATATATATATATATATATATATATATATATGGGATCAAATGTAGAATCAAATATAGATCGAAATCCAACAGAAACTTCTTGAAACTTTTGATGAACGCGTCGTCGCTCCCCTTGAATTCAGAACGGCACAAATTATACAAACGTTAATTTAAAAAGTCGAATGCACATGAAAAATTATTGACTAATGAAAGCCAAACAACACAAAGGTAAAAATACCAGAATTTATTTCATTGTTTTCTTCATATTTTCTGATGAATCTTAAATATAATTAAAGCATGTTAGATTAATAAATGTTTCCTATTTGTTCTTTATCTTATCACACACACACACACACACACACACACACACACACACACACACACATCTAGACCCAGTCTCCGTCGTAGTTTAAGCAGTAACTGACTATGCCAACCATTTGGCTGTCACGTGATACACCAGAGCCGATAAGACATCAGTCAATTCTTCCTGTTAAAAAGATGATAATTGCCTTTCGCATTCCTACAATAATTCTTTTTAATTTTATTTTATGATTCAAAATAGACTAAACATTTTCTGTATTATTAATACCATGTAACTAGTTTGATGGCAAGTCACCTATTTGGAACCTATTATAGTCGAATTTCTTTGCTGTACGAAATGAAGCTCTATACTCCATAAAACAAGTGCTGTTCTCTTCATATTCACTAACGGTTATTTGGACATAACATTCAATGAATATTAAGAGAATTCCCCAATATAAATTTATTGATTTCTAAACTGATATCCCCTATGTACACGAAAAACTTTCAACGAGTGATATTTCAAATAGCCCCCTTCACCAGGAGGGAAAATACACTACAATTTATTGTAGGTGGGTCAAACAAATTTCTTGGATAGGCTATCTGAAAAGCATGAAAGCCGGACGCTTGGGGATTCATATGAAAAGGTGACCATTTTACAGTCCTTTTTCTTAAACACTCCAGACATAATTGGGTCCATGCTGTTATTATGGCATCTCAAAATTCTTCTAGCTTCACACCCAAGATTCAAATCTCCCCCGTCCTGGGTATGACGATAAACTACATCCGCGTCCTAGGTATGACGATAAACTACATCCGCGTCCTGAGTAAGACGATAAACTACGTCCAACAGCAAGGCCTCTGATCAGGAGCTTTTGAGGAGCGTGGAACCACCTCTTAATTGCTGATGTTCCCAAGTCCACCCTGACCCGGGATGGTAGCACCTGTTAGGGTCCCAGCTATGGGCAAATAGTTAACCCCCAAACTCTGGTCAAAACACTATGAAAGTGTAAAAATAGGTTTTAATACTAGAAATACTTTGTAAAAAAATATTACCAACAATACATTTTTGAAAAACAAATATTACCAGCAATACATTTTTTGAAAAATATATTACCAGTGATGGAAAATTCTTACCAGAAATAGATTTTTGAAGGAAAAAATATTACCAACAATACATTTTTGAAAAACAAATATTACCAGCAATACATTTTTTGAAAAATATATTACCAGTGATGGAAAATTCTTACCAGAAATAGATTTTTGAAGGAAAAAATATTACCAACAATACATTTTTGAAAAACAAATATTACCAGCAATACATTTTTTGAAAAATATATTACCAGTGATGGAAAATTCTTACCAGAAATAGATTTTTGAAGGAAAAAATATTACCAACAATACATTTTTGAAAAACAAATATTACCAGCAATACATTTTTTGAAAAATATATTACCAGTGATGGAAAATTCTTACCAGAAATAGATTTTTGAAGGAAAAAATATTACCAACAATACATTTTTGAAAAACAAATATTACCAGCAATACATTTTTTGAAAAATATATTACCAGTGATGGAAAATTCTTACCAGAAATAGATTTTTGAAGGAAAAAATATTACCAACAATACATTTTTGAAAAACAAATATTACCAGCAATACATTTTTTGAAAAATATATTACCAGTGATGGAAAATTCTTACCAGAAATAGATTTTTGAAGGAAAAAATATTACCAACAATACATTTTTGAAAAACAAATATTACCAGCAATACATTTTTTGAAAAATATATTACCAGTTAAATAAAATTCTTACCAGAAATAGATTTTTGAAGGAAAAAATATTACCAACAATACATTTTTGAAAAACAAATATTACCAGCAATACATTTTTTGAAAAATATATTACCAGTTAAATAAAATTCTTACCAGAAATAGATTTTTGAAGGAAAAAATATAATCAACAATGAAAATAAATAACTCATTGAGGTTGATATGTCATAAAACAAACGAAACGAAACCAAATTCTCCCTTTTCACAACAATCAAAAACTGCTCTATGGGATTGATATCCAATGGCTGTAGAGGCTACTTTAACACTGAAAACTCATTGCTGTGTTCCATGAACCATTCTGCCACTATTTCATTTTATTTGGAACACGATGCATTATCCCGTGTATGTTGTGAGGTATTCACTCACACCATGCCAGTAGGAATTAGGTTTATAAAAGTAAAAACAGGAAAACAAACGTACACAATCACAGGACAAACATGGGAAATTGTATGTTAATTTCATACAATTTTATTTATGTATTTGTGTGTATAGGAGTGTGTATGTTTTTTTACGTTACAATAGTGCTATGGTACATGTTATAAAAGGGGGAAATTTACTCCGTAGTATCACAAGTCATATGACAGAGGTAACTTACACACGTATTGTCTTCCTGGCGATACTTGGGTGAAGAGAGACTGAATATAACCGTCTTTTGGCGGGATGACAATATTTCCGACAGGTATAGTTTTTGTTGCATGTAATTTTTGTGTAATTTTATTATTTTTTATTTTATTGTTTAATTTATTTTAAACAAGGTTTAAATATTATTGTTTTATTTTATTTAAAATTTTCATTATTATTATTGTATATTTTATTTTTATTTATTTCTACTAATAATGATATCCTTACAATGGTCAACAGAAGATGGGTGCAGCGTTATAAAAGGATAAAGGCATTGGTTAGATCCAGTGACAGGACCCAAAGAGTGTGAGTTCAATACCCGGTTAAGGCAGTGGAGAACTTTCAGAGGGAAATTAACAGGAGATAACTGATAACTGACATCCATTAAACATGGCACTTGGAATTAGAACAGTCTACACCAGTAAGCGAAATAAAGGGTTCAGTTCGACATTCCAGCCACCTGAAGAAGGCCGGAGCGTACAACGGCCGAAACGTTGTAATAAATATGGCGACAAAGATGAGGACAATAGTCCGAATAATGTAAATAATGTACATAATAACTCATCTCAGAAATATAGACAGATACTGAAAGGCCGAAACTTTGTGATAAATATGGCGACAAAGATGAGGACAATAGTTCGAATAATGTAAATAATGTATATAATACCTCATCTCAGAAATATAGACAGATACAAAACGTGATATGACGGATGATTAGGAATCTTTGATTACTTTGCAGATTTTATGCAGAATTAAAGATTTGCTGACTCCAAATTTTTATCTTTTTTGGCATCAACTTGCCACGGATTTATATCCTGTTTAATATTATTGGTTCTTGAATTTGTATTAAATTGAAAAACGCCGTTATTGTTGTTGATTTTCTTGATTGAAGACATAATACTTTCCAGAAGTTCAATTTAAATGACATAATCCATATTTTATTGCTGGGTAAATATATAATATGTTTTCAAGTTCATCAGTGGGCAACAATCTATAATGGCTCCGATTAAATTATCGAACATGTGTACAATTCATACTGAAAAATAAATAATTAAGCTTAACTAATTGCTCGTACCTATACAAATCATAAAACGTGTAGTTAACATAAACAGTAGATTAAACATTGATATATATATCAAATGTTCGTAGCGTTTTTTCAAAAGGTGACATTTGTACATGTGATTTTGTTTCACATGTATCTGACATTTCTAACATATATACATAGTCTGAAAAGTAACATTCCAATTCGTCTTTCTATACGATATACACGTGGATTGTAAATTTTAAATGTCTTTTTTGTGCTAAAAATGAACATGAGGTAAATTAGACGCATTTTCATCATTTGATGGTCTAGTACTTCAAGAAAGGAAAAGTGCTGTACAAACAGCAAAAAAGATTTGTGTCCTTTATGGAGATGGTGCCGTAGCTGAGAGTACTGTACATAAGTGGTTCGCTAAATTCAGGAATGGAAATTTTGAGTTGGAAGGCCGTAAAGGTCCCTGCAAGTCTGCAGTCGTTGACGATGATCAATTTGAAACGCTGATTAAAAATAATCCAGGAACCACATACACGGGACATCACAGAGATATTCCACGTATCTCATATTGAGCGTTGTAAGGCATATGAAAATATTGCTTACGTGAATCGTTATGATGTTTGCGTGCTTCATGATTTAACCAAAAGAAGAAAAAAAAAAAACCAGTTAATCAGCCACATTTTCATCTGCGATCCTCTGCTCAAACGCAATAAAAACAAAATATTAAAAAAAAGAAAAGAAAAAACAACCACAGGCGATGAAAACTTGATTGTTTGCAAGAATGTGGAGCAAAAAGGATCCGAGGGAAAACGAAAGGTCGTTCTTCATCCAAAGAAAGTGCTGCTGCGTATCATGTGAGATTAGAGAGGTATTGTGTATTATGCATTACTGTTTCAAATTTAACCAATTAAAGTTCACAATCAGTGAAAAGTCTTGAGAATTGCTCAACTGAAAGCGCCGTGTAGGGCAACGTCAGACTTCACGTCTCTTTTTAGATTCAACAGATTTTGGTGCAGCTTCGCCGCAGCGGTGTCATACTATACTTGTCGTACTTACTTGAATTCGCACCTTCGGCTAACCATTTAATTTAGGTACGTCCACGAAATCGCTAAAAAAAGAGCATAGCTTGATGAAAAAGACGCCAACCTTGCCGAAAACAAAATTTTATTGTCTAAATGCTTATGTTATTATTAAGAGGAAAGACCAAAGTTTTTTTTAATTATTTTAAAAATTTTTTCCTTCTATTTAGAACATTCTAAATTTTGATTAAAAAAACCTTGTTTCTATTTGTATCAGCGGAACAAGTAAATAACATAGACAATTTTTAGCACGTTTTTTTGGTATGACACACATTAATTTAAAAAATCGTGCAAAAATAGAAATAATTATCGGATGTTAATGAAACTTTCAGGAACTATTCACAAATGATCGAAATTATTATAAATATGTTTTTTTTTTATTAAAGTCATGGTAGAAATATTTTTTTTTAATATTTATTACCCCCCTCCCCATTACTAATTTTATGAAAACGCTAGAAATTCGATCGCATCGGGTTTAGTGATTACAATAATTAAAAGCACAGGGCTTTGAGGAATGCAAATCATGTTTTTTTTGTTTTTAATTGGAGCCAACGTACCTGAAAATCAGCTCTGAATTGTAACATACAAAACTCAATAAAACAAAGATATTATTTAATTTCAAATGCTTTTATTTGCTTTTAGTTGTTTTTATGAATATGGACAATATTTTCTGAAAGCAAAAATTTTTTTCGATGAAAAATGAATTTTTAATACAATTATTTGTTATTTCTTTAATTATAATAGATTTTACATTTAAGTTGTTAAAATATTATAAAATTAGTTAAAAGCTCTATCGGCTTTCCTAAGTGTCCTTATGAGATAGATCTTTTTTAGCGAGTTGTAAATTGTATCATTTTGACTAATCAGAAGATCCACAGTAATTAAGAAATGTAATTTTGTGCTTATAACCGGGCTGTAATTATAAAGTACGGAAGACCAACCAGAATATAATTAAGTTGCGTTATTTGAATTAAGCATTGTTCTCCGCTGTTAAGGCCTTTACTTTTGCGAAACACGTGTGGAGAAGTTAATTTGATTTTTCAATTTCAACTGAAAAGGGTACCTACAAGTATCAGTATCATCTTATGAAATTTATATGATCTTATTTTTATATTAATCTCAGTTATGACATTTTTCCATAAATGAAATATCAAAATTAATAATAAAATGAATGCAAATACAAATAACAGTAAAATGTAATAAATGTACATAAAATTATAGTATTTTATGTACAGTTCTGATAAAATTTCATAAGAAAGGTACCTATAAATTAATTAGATACATTTCTTAGGAAATATGAAATTTAATGTCACTCTTAGTCTTAATAGTCTTATTTTAATTTCTTTATAATATATTTTCCATAAAGCATCATAAACGTAAAGGTGAAAGCTAAGTACAAAAAAAAAAAAAAATTAGACCGCTGAAAGTTTTCATTAAAAATAACGAGGTAAATAATTTGTTCACTTAAATGTAAATTATTTCACTTTTCTCCTTCCGTAGAACAAATTAGCCTCATGGAATTCGTAAATATGTCATTCATCACCTGTCAAGAGACGCGAAAGTTTATGACCTGCTTTGTTTTATTTTCAAATTACATCTTTTTGGCACAAAAGCTAAGTTAAGTTTGGTTCAAAATATTTTAAATAAACATTATAATTTCTGATTTTCTTAAAATAAGTTTTGTAAAAATGATAATTGATATTTAAAAGAATTTCAAAGTGAGATTTCCAGTTTTTTTTTAAATGAAAAAAAATGATCAATTTTGCTGACTCAAAAAAAACTAGATTTTTAACGAAAATTTCGGCGCTGCTAGGAACGATTAAAAAATGGAAAAAAATACCCCCAAAATACTTTGATCTTTCCTCTTAATAATAAGAAACATTTAGACGATAACATTTTGTTTTCGTCAAGTTTGGCGTCTTTTTCATCATGCTATACTCTTTTTTTTAGCGATCTCGTGGAGGCACCTAATTTAATTCGATCCCTACAAAATTATCTTAATGTGAAGAACTCCTATTCTTTGAAAGCCTGTAAAAAACACTTAGACCCCCTCAGAAAGATACAAAGTTCAGGCCGGAATGGAATCATGAAACTGTCCCAGAAATGGCAAAAGGGAACATATATGATTGAATAAATCTATTCTCGAAATGTCTAAATATTGTCTTTGAAATTCACTTAAAAACTCTTTTATTTCGACTCAATATTAATTTTGTATTATTATATACATGAGAATTTTAACCGAACTCTCATTACTACAAGTACTTAAAGAAAGAAAACGTTGGGTAAAGAGAGGAGATAAAAATTTAAAAAAAAAAGCAAAGAAATTTACCAAGTCACTCGAGTGAAACAGCATAGTCATTATCCAGTGTCATGGCGGACATTATGCTGCCTGCCAACAACGAACTCACTCGTTCCCGTTTCACTCCATCTCCTTAAGTTTATTTTGAGATTATTATTATTATTATTATTATTAGTAGTAGTAGTAGTAGTAGTAGTGATAATAATAAAAATAACAATTACTGTTACTATTATTAAATATAATTACGAACGGTGCGTAACCTCGTTTTCAATTCCACTTTGTGGTTGTTGCTCCTGCTACAATTACACTTTGTTGTCACTTCCATAAACAAACAACAATGGTTATTTGTCGTATTCCGATCTCGCCAAAGATCTGCTCTGATAATCGACAGAAAACAACAAAGCACACTTTCGCACTAATAAGTTTATCAAGAACAATCGAAAGAGGGAGAGGGAGAGAGAGAGAGAGAGAGAGAGAGCGAGAGAAAGAAAGAGAGAGAGAGAAAGAAAGAAAGAAAGAAAGAAAGAGATCAATGTAATCGGAGAGTGTTTTTTTTTTTTTTTTTTTTTTGGATAACGTAACTACAGAAGGGACAATGCTGACAATGTTACGTGTTTGCGGTGAAGAACAGAATAAAGAACGAAGAAAGAAAAGAAATAATCTAAAAAGAAAAAGAAATGTATTTCAAATGTTCTCAGAAAGAACTGGAAAGAGATCAGGATCAAAGAAAAAGACAGCAAATGAAAATGATTGAAAGAAAAACGAATCAAATAATAATAATAATAATAATAAAAACAGAACAAAACACTCACAACAAAGAACAACGGATAAAAAACTGAAGAAGAAAAAAAAACAAGAGAAAATGAAGAAGTTGTGGCGCAACTTTTATTAGGACGACAAACAAAATTGGTAAACAGTGTTCAAATTCGGGTTGAAGTAGTTTATGTTTTTATCACGTAAATGTCCCATGAGAAAATTATGAATGCATGTCTCTCTATTCTCTGTCTTGGGGGTTATGTTTAACTTAAACAGTTTAAGTAACATATACAACAATTCGATTCTAAGTGAACTAGAAGAATACAAGAATTTTATCGTCAGGCATTAGCTTAATAATATAAAGTAGGCAGATAAGACTCTGTTGATGTAGACAAGGTAGCAAAGGAAAGCGACGATTGCTCGGTCTGATGCTAGGAAAGTTGGTTCACTATGTCGTTCCAGACAATTTTTCTCGTCAGAATCTATCATTTATAAATCTACCATTTGTTCATGCACTGAGTACTGCTGCCACATCTGGTCTGGTTCTCCGGCTATACAGCTCGAGATTCTAGACAAAATCCAATGAAGTGTCTGTAATATTATCGAGCCAGACCTGACATCTCGACTTCAGTCATTTTCTCACTACCGTGACGTGGCTTCCCTCTGTCTTTTCTATAAATATTTTCATGGCAATTGCTCTAATGAGGTTTTCTCCTTCGTACCACGACCACATGAATTTAAGCGTGTTAGTAGATTTTACTGTTGAAATAGCTAGAGGTAACCGTAAGTTCTCTTCTAATAGTTTTTCTCGCACTTGTTAACTGTGGAACTCTCTTCCGGTTTCTTGCTCTCCTTCGCTTACAACCTTCAAAAATTTAAATGCAACGTCAATGGTCATCTTCGGTCTTCCTGTTTTTTATTGTCCTTTATCATCACTAAATTCTTCTCATTCTTTTACGCTCCCAGTAACCTCCTTGCGTCTTAGTGGCATTATCGCCTTGCTTCGGGTGAAATGATTTTTAAAAAGATAAGAAAGAATTAACCATCAATTGAAAGAACAAATAATGTTGGGTCTTTAGCAAAACGGACAGTTCAAAGTGAGAGCTACGAATTGGAAACGTTAGAGTCAAACAAGCAAAGAAATATGACTATCTGGAAAGTATTATGATAGACAACGAAAAATGTGACAGATAAATCCGAGGGCGCATTGGAATAGAGAAATATACCTTCCCAAATCTAAGCAAAATATTAAGAGACAGGAAAATTTAATTATGACAAAAATATGGAAGTGAATGCCAGAATTTCTTTACAGTTGAAGAGGAGACTTGAAATGACAGTGAGGTGATTTTACAGAAGGATGCTGAGAATATCATCGTCAGAACATCTGAGCAACGTTTTCAGAAAAACTGGGAAAGAACAGGATACTTACAATCAGAAAAAGACGGTTGAAATTTCTGGAATACATAATCAGGAAAGAGGGCTTGAAGATTTTAACACTCACAGGATACACTGAAGACAAGACTAGCATAGAGAAACTGCGAGTATCCTACCTAAGAAATTAAAATGTATATGGGTTAGAGAGCGATGGATGGGAGGAACAATAAGGTAGCAAACTTTACAAGGAACAGGAACCTATGGAGAGTTATGATCGCCCACGTTCTGAAGGGACACTGCAGAAAGAAGAAAAAGAAGAAGAAGATCCTCCGTGAAAAGGATATAAACTATTTTTTGTGTACAAATTCTTTCTCGACCCCATTAACTGACAAGAGCGCTAATAACATCGATGATCGTTTAACCACCAAGCTCAACTGGCAAGTATTTAGAAGAACACATTGTAGAATCGTGCAAGACTAAGCCAAATTAGTTGAATGAAAAAAAATTGGGATGAGTGTGGAATTAAGGATAATAAAAGAGGATAAAAGGAAACCAGAAATAGACTTAAAGGATATAACATAATAGACCAACGGGAAACAGAAATGGGAGAAAGGATATCACATGCTAGACCAACAGAAAAAAAGGATATCATCAACAAGGATCAGAAGTTGACTAAAGAATATCACATCAACGGTAACAGAAAGAAAGAGTATTACATGCTAGAACAATGGAGACCGGAAATAGACTTAAAGAATATCACAGGATAAGACAGAGGAAAATAGACGAACGAATATCACAGGATAAGACATCAGAAACAAACGAAAGAATATCACATACTAGACCAACAGAAACCAGAAATAGAAAAAACGATATCACAAGTTAGACCATCGGAAACAAGAAACAGACTTGAAGGATATTACATGCTAGATTAACAGAAACCAGAATTAGAAAGAAAAAGAAAAAAATGGATATCACGAGTTACATCAAAGAGAACCAGAAATATAGACGCAAGTATATCACAGGGTACACCAACTGTAACCAGTAATAGGAAAAAGGATATTACAAATTCGACCAACGGAGACTAGAAATAAACTTAAAGAATATCACATGGTTGACAAAAAAGGAACAATAGGAAATAGACGAACGGATATCACAGGATACAACCAATGGAGCCAGAAACAGATTAAAGGATATCAGTGTACACCAACGGTAACCAGTAATAGGAAAAAGGATATCACGCGTTCGACCAAGGAAGACCAGAAATAGACCAAAGAATATTACATGATACACTAACGGAAACCAGAAATGGACTTAACGAATATCACAGGGTTAACCAAAAAGAAATAGAAAGAAGAAAATAATTTGGAAAGAAGAAAATATTGTCTTGTAAAAATTTCGTTCGATTTATTAAAAAGACTATGATTAAAATTTTCGACATTAACTTTATTGTGTAAATTTCAAATTCTGGTTTAGTCTTCTGCGTTCACTTTCACACAAATACCGTTGAAAAAGACGTGAATGGATCTCTTCTTCTCGCAGATATGGGTTAAATATCAGGGTAGACTGTTCTCTGAAGCCTTGGGTGACAACCAATCTAAAAGAAGGAAAACTCTGAACTCTAAACTACGAAAAAGGCAACAGGAAACCACTCCACTATCGTTCACAATATTGCATGACATTAACACAGATAACACAAAAAAAGAAATTGTAGAGTTATAATCACCTACTTTCTAAAGAGAGATAATGACATTTAATTTGTTTCAATATTTTATACTATCTTTCAGATTAATTATAAAATATTAATAACTTTTTATGAGTTAATCCTCAAAACTTTTATAAATATCATAATATCTAGATCCCTTTTACCATCTTCAAGGAAACTGATATTTTTTCATTAAAAGAATTTTCTAAAGACTTGAAAGATTGGCCGATGTATTCACTTAGCCAGGCTCTTTCCGGTGAATAATCGTGTCATGCTAGTGACGATGAAATTTTGGCAACATATCTGGCGCTGAAGGAAGTGGATTCGTTCATATCTTGAGGGCATTACTATGAAGCTTACATAAAAAAAAAACTTCAGTTAAAACTGCAACTTGATTTGACAATTCCGTTACACCATTCTGCACTTGCAAGTCTCAGAGGACATAATTGAAATTGTTAATGTAATTAGCAGTCTCAATTAACTGTAATAGTTGTTTTGTTTTATGAAAAAAAAAGGATGATTCTATCGCAAATAAAACGTCTGCCGTTCATATGACACCTCAACAACTAAAATATAATTTTTTGAGCTAAACATAAGAAATATTAGACGGACTTGGACTAAAAATAAATCACATTATATATATATATATATATATATATATATATATATATATATATATATATATAATTATGCGTTTTGTGACTGGAAGGGATAATTCCGAGGAGGATATAAATTCAGGGAGAACTCAATGTAGACTACAGAGCATTATAATGATAATAAGAAGACGGAGACTTTAATTATCCATTTCGTTTATAATTTTTATTTCGTGAACACCGAGATGTTCATCTCATCAGAACGGAAACCTATACATAGATTTAAAACACAGGAAAGCATTCTTCTTAAAGGATCTTTTTCAACCAACCATTCATCAGAAGAATTCGTTGGTAAATATTAGTTGAACCCCCCACCACCAAAAAAAAATCCATTCGCATTGTGAGAAAATATAATAAGAAAAAATGAATATAATATAAAAATATAAATTTATTAATAAAACCTTATTAATAAAATGAAGGGGAAAACGAAATATACCTGCAAAAGAGCTAATGTAAAGGGTTCCTAGTGAGTATAAAATGGAAAAAAATCACTCACATAGCTCCTAAAAGACAGAGAGAGAGAGAGAGAGAGAGAGAGAAAGAGCTCGAACAAAATGATCTTTCTGTCTGCAGAGAGAGCAAGAAATAAAGAACATATAAGGGAGAAGGGAGTTATAGAAATATAGAGAGGTAAAGAGACTGAAGTGGTTATGGTGGAATCGGTCTAGATAAAAACGACGGTTGAAGATGAACGCTGACCTAAATTTAACAATATCAACACATGTTCAAAAAGGAAGAAGGAACATAAAAAAGAAACATAAAAAAATGAGCATAAAAAATCCAAAGACGGGTTTATCCGTCCTTCAAAATATCTTCATTATTGTTCATGTAATTTTGAAAGAAACAATTTATAGAATATCTAATTCAGATAATGCAAAACCGTACTGTTTAAAAATATAGAAGCGAAATATTTTTATTTTTACAGGAGGTGCTAAAATGATCTGACCGATTATTATGGGCACTACAGATATCTTAATCTTAAAATTCCATGTCACTTCAGGACGTAGGCGATCATGGCTCTCTACAGATTCCTTTTCTTTCTGTTAATTGACATACAATATTGGGAAATATAATGGAAGGTTTCTTCGTTGTCTTCTCCACGGTTTGAAATTCAGATTTCTCTTTCTCTTAGACTAGGTGCTTGTCAAGGCTAGAGAAGCCAGTCTACTCTTTTATTTAAACCATAGTTAAGGTGAGAGAAAAGAGCCCGATTCATGCCTTTCTCAACGGTATTTGTGCGAAAGTGAACGCAGTAGACTCTCGCGGAATTTGAACTCGGCTCTCCGATTCAATTTTTGTGCCGATGTCCGTTACGCTGCAGGTATACAGAGTGCATTTTTTAAAAAGACGTTATCTTTTTTTAAAAAACAAATCTCTTTAAAAAAATAATTGTTGTGTCTTCTTTCTTTGTCCTTGGCTAAACATAGTTGATATTGTTAGGTCAACACAACACAACACACACAAACAGTTGTATGGCGCAAATAAACCGGTCCGTAGCGAAGCACAGAGAATGATTAAAAAAAAAGACTTCAATCGTATAAATTCAAGTGACTTTATGGGATATAAAAGTCTCTTCAGTCAGTAATATGATTAGATAATGATATAGTTTTTTTTTGTTTTTTTTTAGTATAGCGCAGGGCTTTATAACTTTTTCGAATACATAGTAGAGACTACTATTATCACCCAGGATAGCGTCCTTGTCGGTGACACATTATCTTCTACCCTACAACCTCTTTCTCACAGACGAAACGTCGCAAGCATCTCATTGCTCTATCACTATTTCCATGGAAAGTGCTCAGACGAACTACACTCCTTAGTTCCACCAGTTCTAACCTTGACGGCTAAGACCTGCCATGCTACGCACATTGTAGCAAGCCAGACTCATTCCCATCGTATTCCATTGGTGAGATGTATATATATACACACACACACAAACACACACACACACATATATGAAGAAATATAGTTTTAAGATGTGCTAGGTAGACCGGTGGTTGCATAACAAGACTAAAGAACCTAGTCTGTCCTGCTATTTAACCCATAGCGGGGGGAGAAGATATGGATTCTCTGAGCCGATATCCATTACACCACAACGCACAGCAACTTTCGTTACCGTTTAAAAATTAGCATTATTTTAGTCTACCCTGATATTTAACCCATGTCTGCGGGAGAAGAGATCCATTCACGTCTTTTCGAAGGCTATTTGTGTGAAAGTGAACGCAGAGGACTAAACCGGAATTTGAAATTTATCCAATAAAGCCTCTTTCCCTTCGTATTCCATTGGTGAGATGTAAGTTCCACTCGAGCAGCTTCTTCCCGCGAACTCACTGCTCTGTGGAACCGATTCCCAAGAGGATGTCTTCCCGATCACTACAATTTTAACTTGTTCAAGTCTAGGGTTAACCTTGAATGGTTTCTGAGGCTTGTATTGGGTGAATATTAATAATAATAAAAAAAAAGAAGATTGTCGTCTTATTAATTATATATCATGAGCGTAATGGTAATATTTGCATCTGTTAAATTCAGTGGAAACAGCTTACGTGTAGGGTCTTTTTATAAATACTAAGTGACTGATAACACCAAGCAAAGAATATAAACAGTAAACAATTTACTTTATTTATGAATTCTTTGTTATATAATAAAAAAAATTAAATTTATTCTTATTAAATTTTTTTGATGCATTTTAAATAAGGTATCAGACAGAATGATTTTGATAACATTAACCGCCTGCTAACTTTATTTTTTAATTTTTATTTATTTATTTATTGATATTAAGGTTCACCCTGTACAAAGCCCGAGAGACACTCGAGATAGAGAGTTACGGAGTAAGAGGCACGGTTTATGCGCATATGTGTGGAAGATAGCGGTTGACACTAGACTTAAACAGTTTAAGATCTTAGTCATTGGGAAAACATTCTCTTGGGAGTCGGTTCTACATATATATATATATGTATATATGTATGTATGTATGTATGTATGTATGGATGGATGTATATGTTTGTATACTCGAATACGTGTTGTGAGTTTATCAGTCCGATCCAGAAAGCATTTTAAAAATGTCTGGGTTTTTTTTTTCGGATTTTGGGAAATTGCTTAGAGCAAGAATCATTCAGCACCCTTCGAATATATATATATATATATATATATATATATATATATATATATATATATATATATATATATATATATATATATATATAAATGCTGGATATACGACATTATGCACGTTCGTGTGATTCCCACTTAGATTATAAACTATTTCTAACACCAGAGATATTTTCTTAAACCATTGGAGAAACATTACTGGACATATTTTTGTAAGTAAATCGTTATTTCTTTGAAGAAACTGTGCGGTGACCAATGTGTTCTATCCAAATGTGTAGGTGTTCTTTCCTTGTATGTACATTTTTTGGTGTGTATATGGTTTGAAGGACAAAGATAAGGCAGAGAACAGAATGATTATTGTTCATTGGAGGACACAATTGAGGAAGTAAATTGTGGATGGGGGTAGAATCGGGTGAATGGAGGACAGAAAAATGGCGGGAAGTTGGTGGGTTGATGGAAATATACCGTGCGATTGTTTACCTTTTCTTTCTTCTTCGGCTGACGTCAACCATTCTTCCTGCCTTTCCTTGTCAATTTAGACAGAATAAAAACAATGGACCTACATTGTAAGGCCACCAACGTTAAATCAACATAAACCAAACACAGTTTCACAAAGCTGTAGTCACGCTGTTTTCCATGGCTTTATCTTTGCCTTCTTTCTTTCTTTCTTTCTTTCTTTTCAACAATATTTCTTTTTTCTTTCTTTTTTTCTATATATCATTGTTTCATTCCACCTCTCTTTTTTTCTTCTTTTAATTTATCTTTGTTTTATTTCTTTCTATCTTCGCTTGATTCTTTCTTTTCAACAATCAATTCTGGCTGTTCATCTACCTTCTTTCGTCCGTGTAATTTTTATTTGACCTTCTTTATTTCTATCTATCTATCTATCTATCTATCTATCTATCTATCTATCTATCTATCTATCTATCTATCTATCTACAGTAATCAGTTTTGGCTGTCCATCGATCTTCTTTCGTTCGTGTAATTTTTCTTTGACCTTTATTTTTTCTATCTATCTATCTATCTATCTATCTATCTATCTATCTATCTATCTATCTATCTATATTTATTCATTTGCAGCAATCAATTTTGGCTGTCCATCGATCCTTCTTTCGTAGTTGCAATTTTTCTTACTTTCTTTATTTCTTTTAATTTTTCTTTCTTTTCCCTTTGTTTCTTTCTTTCTCAGCCTAGCATCAAACCATGCACAAAAATTCGACTCGAATTCACAACACAAATGCAAGGGCAAGTGAAACTAGCTTAAATGCCATCAGTCTGAGAGCTAAGACACTGTTCTACTCATTGTTTTGTTATGCCTTACATTCCCATTGCTTCCCTGACAACAACTTCCGCTTCATATCTGACATCCGTCTGGTGCTGGTCTTCGCGAAAAGACATTATGTTACATGATAATAAACACAACTACAATCCAACAATTATTATAACAAACCCCAGCTTCCCGATCATGTTAATGTTGCCGAGTCGATTTAAACGTTCCCACAGCTTAAAACACTAATATTTATAATTGCTTATCGCATATTTTGTTTAACACTGATAATAAAGAGAACGTTCTTTTTTTTTAAACTGCTAGACCGGGTTAAACTAATGCATGGCCTGTAGCCTATGTTCTAAAAGGGTTCCTAAATTAAAACAACATAAATTTTAATCATAAATTATTTACTAGCATCATTATAGATCTTACAAAACTGATAAATATTTAACTTCAATGTAATAAAGATACCTAGAAAAATATCAGGAAAATGATTTTTATTACTGATAGTTCTCCAAGTACAAAGCCCTAGGGCCAGCCAAGATAGAGAGTTATTTAGAGAGACTGTAACGGAGGAGGAAGTAAGTAAGTATTATGGGGATGAAGAGGGTAGATATCGGTTGATCCTAGACTTAAAGAGACCAAGATTGTAGTTATCAGGGAAGCATTCTATCGGGAGTTTGTTTCACAAAGTAACAGTTCTGGAGAGGAAGCTGTTTGAGTGGAACTTGCTTTTTATCAAAAGAAGTGCATGGAAATAGTTCATCACACTAAACACGACATGGCGCGTTCTAGAACGAGATATTTGTGCACTTTTAACAGTCTCGATATAATGTTACCTGAAGTGATGAATAATTAAAGATACAGCTCCTCTGCACGCACCAATATGTAAACATTAACAGAGCAAGAGGATCCAGTCTGCGCTACTATTTAACCCATAGTGGGAGGAAGACGGACTCATGTCTTTTCCAAGAGCATTAGCAAGATATGAATAAAACAGTTTGTCATAATGCTCTTACCACTGGTAATGGTAAATGTTTTGTTGTCTTGTTGTCTCATTTGCTCTATAAACAATGATAACATTTTTTATTGGGAAAATACAAACAAGGTTTTAGATTACTTGCACAATTTATATTTGGACTATTCTACTATTCTTTGTTGCTGTCACAATTTTTCGGCCGTTGTGCCATCCGGCCTTCATCAGGTGTATAGCGATGTACAGGGAATTCCGAACGGAACCATTTATTTAATATACGGAGGTATACTGATCTCAGATTGATACACACCTGATGAAGGCCGGAGGGCATAACAGCCGAAACGTTGTGATACCAACAACATTTTAGATGTTTTGGATTAAGCTAATGCATAATAATGTGCAAAGGCCTTAATTTTTTTTTAAATGACTAACAAAGCTTATCGAGCGTCGCTGGGATCACCGAATCAATGCGAATGATCCTTTTATGAGTATTAGTTTTGGATTTAGTATTTTCCTTCTTGACATCCAGTGGTATAGAACTCATGCCTTTCACGCAAGTCAATGTAATGAACACGACTGGAATTCGAACTTAGCTCGCCGATTTCTTCATCCAAACCGTAATCCGTTTTTCCACCGTGCCTCATCCAATAGATACAGCTTGAAAATAGGTAAATATTTAAAGTTCTAATTAACATACAAACCAGGAAAATATGAGACATTGTTCTAGAACGAGATATTTGAAAACAATATAATGTTACCTGAAATGATAAATAATTGAAAATACTGCTCCCTCGACATGTAAATAAATATTAAAATTTCCAGATTGTAAGGTTCAGATTTCAAAGGACAACTTGAAAGTATTGAATACGGGACCCTACAAAATGCCGGGTCCGTAGCATTTGCTGTTTTTGCATGTCGAACGGTACTTGGACACACTTCTTTTAAGCATTGCATATAAAACCTTTCTGCCCAAATCACTGGCTTACTTGATGTCTGCCAAACTGTAATATTCTGTAGGTAGGTAATTAAAAAAAAATTCTGTTACGTGTTTCATCCCTCGAAGGGACTTCTTCAGATTAATTAATTAATATTATTTTTATTGGTGGCACCTTATATAAGGAGAGGCTAGAAAGAAATACAATAAACGTCGGTTAATTTTTATATCGAGAAACGCTGAAGATCCCGGGACGCTTAGCTTTAAGTTAAAATTTAAAATTTTTCAGCGTCAAATGTTATCCAAATGCAATCAGCTAGCAAGCTTCCTTCACTTTTCTATCGCATTTATTTTTCTATTTTTACGTTTTATCGCGATTGTTTTAAAAATATCCAATATTGTAATCGCATCAATTGTGCTAGGAAAAGAAATATGCTGTATATGAGCGTCACCGTATCTACAACCATATCACATTGAAACACCGATTCTTGTATGACCAGCGAAGTTAAGCAACGTAGAGCCTGGTTAGTAATTAGTGACCGCTTGGGAATACCAGGGAATGTAAGCTTGGGTGTGTGGATGTCATGGCTTACGGCCATGTCACATTGAAACACCGGTTCTCGTACGATCACCGAAGTTAAGCTACGTCGAGCCTGGTTAATACTTAGATTGGTAACCGTCTGGGAATACCAGGGGCTGTAATCTTGGATGTGTAGGTAATATGGCTTACGGCCATATCACGTTGAAACAACGGTTCTCGTACGATCACCGAAGTTTATATATATATATATATATATATATATATATATATATATATATATATACAGAACGATGTTAAGAAAAAGTCTAAATGTGAAATATTTTTTTATTTTAAAGCTTTAAAGAACATTTTATGAAGGAAAAATAAGGATATAAAGATAAATTATATAATTCCAAAATATAAAGCTCAATAAACTTATTTTGATAAAGTTATAAGAATAATTATATAACATTCGAAAAAAATAGATGATCTATATTTATCTAAACATTAATAGTAAAAATGCGTTATCTCATAGTTTGAAATAATCATTTGGCTTTCACAGGAAATTCGTTTTCCTAAAATATTCTTGAATTCCTCGCAGGTGCAAAATGAAATACAGTCATTTCCGTTTCTCTGTCTTTTTCTCTAAAATCGAATAGGATAAGTTGTCTTCAAATGTATTTAAAACTTCAAGTAAGATGAGCCCAAAAGATATCTGTTATCCGGTGGATATCAGCGTCTCTTATCCGGAAACTATCAATTGCTAATATCCGGTGTACTTATGATTAAAGGGTCAATAAGTACTATATAGATAACTTGATTTTTGAGGGGATTTTTGCAATATAGTGAAGGGTTTTTGAGGGCGCGCCTCCATAGTGCATTGGTTAGAAAGCTAATCTCTTCGACCGAGTTTCTTTACGGCTTGACCTACTCCATGATTTTTTCATGCGTCAATCATTTTATTATATTATAAGATTTCATTAATATTATAATTTTCAGTCGTGTATAAAAAAATATCTATTGCATTCTTTTTCTTGTATATATGTAAAATCGTTACGTTTTTGATCAGGGTGTAGTATCTGTCCGATGTCCGGCCTTTAAGAGCTGGAATCAGCTTCGCTTTCCGACGGAGAAACCTACATGATAATATTAAGTGGGATGGAATATTAAGCGAGAGACGGACAAGAACAGTGGGTGGGAAGAGGGTGTGAGAAAAGATGGGCGATGAAAAAGGTGAGGGAAAGGCAAAAAAAACAAAAAAAAAAAAAAAAAAAACTAACAGTAAAAGCAAATGAAAATACAAAGAACTGCTGAAAAGTTATTGGCCTGACCAGGAACGGAGTCTAAAGTAAATTCTAATTTTTTAACATTCGATCAGATTTTTGGAATCGTGTCAGATCGGTAACTTTTCAGCACCCCCTCTACAGGAGGAGAGAAAGAGACAAGAAAAAGACACGAGTACTGGCTTAACGGTCAGATACCAATAGACAATGAGTGAAAGATTAGAAGAAAGGTTAGGATGGGAAGCTGTAAGAATCGTGATATGTTAAAATGATTTATGGCGAAATAGAGCAAAAGAAAGATAAAAGGGAGACACAGAAGAAAATATTTATGAATTTCTTATTATGTGTGTGTATGAAATTAGGCCAAGTTTTTATAAGATTTAAATAAAGGCATGAATTGACAACGAAGATTTGAAGGAATAAAAGAGAGAAAGGAACGAAAAATGGCAAGTGAGAGAATGAGAAAAAGTGTGAGAGGAGAGTAGACGCATCATATAATGAGAAAAAGCAAGAGAAAGGGTAAAACAGAGAATAAGAAAGAGAAGATAAAGTAATCAGAGAGAGAATGAGAAAAAAATAGAAATGTTAAGAAAGATAAAAGGAAGGCTTAGAGAGAGAATGAGAGAGTGAAAAGGAGGTGATAAATGAGAAGAAAATAAGAAAAGTAGAAGGGATAAGGTAATGAATGAAAAAAAAATGGAAAGAAGAATAAAAAAGAGAAGAGGAAAGGATAAATGAGAGAATGGGAAAGAGAAGAGGAAGGGATATGAGAAAGAGAAGGGGAAGGAATACAAGAAAATAAGACAGAGAAAGGGAGACAATAAGGAAGTGAATGTGAAAAAGAATAAAAAATATCAAAACTGTGGCACATGAGGACATCAAAAATTCCAATTATATTTAGTTCCCTCGGATTGATTGGAAAAGGCTCCGATAGAATCGTTGAAGGGAATTGTGATGGCTCATGCCTTAAAGAAATACAAAAAATTGTACTCACAAGTATAGCTCACATGTTACGAAGAGCTTTATTGTAAAATGTGTGTGCTTTTAGGGTTGTTTCTTGCAAAAAAGATCAGCGGGAAATGTCATGAAACCATTTACAACCTTAGGTCACTTGTTGGGACCTGGAAGGAAATATGTATACAACAGAAATCAAAGGAAATAATAATAGAATTAATAGGCATGTTCCCACCAGATGTGTGGTTGTTATCGCTGAAGACTGCCAGTTTCTACCCTTTTTTCCGATTTCCAACTCATATCCCAATGTTCTGGACACGGTTCCAGGTGCAATCCCAGCTTTCATATTCCATGTTTTCCCCAGCTCTCCATTTTACCCATTTCTCACTCTCCTTTCTGTTTACTATGTGCTTTGCTAACAAAAAGGCATCTACAAAGTGGCAAGTACTTTTTTTTTCTTTTTTCGCAGTTATCGGATCTTCTTTCTAGAACACTGGCGGTCAGTCTAGGCGCCGAAATCCCAAAGTATTTTATAATTATTGTTTTCCATCGCATTTTCTGGTTTGTGCCAATATTGTTTATTTCGCTAAACCTCCGTTCTCAGCGTATGACTGTCACGACACAGTTGTTTTTATTTCTTTATTCTTTCTGGACGATTATTATTGTTGTTGTTGGTATTATTAATTATTATTATTATTATTATTAGTAGTAGTAGTAGTAGTAGTAGTAGTAATAGTAGTAGTGTACTAATCTTGAAACCCAGCATTCGAATTCTTGGCTTTTACCCATATTGAGAGTAGACAGATAGAGGGAGATAAAGAGAGAGATTAAAACAGATTATGTATGAGGCGCAAAATTATGTTTGGTGAAATTCATTTCATGTAAAAATATTGAAACGAATGTTTACATATATATATATATATATATATATATATATATATATATATATATATATATATATATATATATATATATATGAAGAAATATAGTCTTAAGGTGTGTTATATTTATGGGATAAAGTGCTCAATATCAGAGATAGAGCGTGTGTAAATATAAAAAGTGAACATAGATGTCAACACTTAGAGGCGACAGTCTGTTTCATGCTATATGCAATAGTCATGTAGCCTGACGATTGCATATAGCATGAAACAGACTGTCGCCTCTAAGTGTTGACTTCTATGTTCACTTTATATATATATATATATATATATATATATATATATAATTATTTATTTAAAAATATGATTCCAACATGCTACATAAGAGTTCTCATGTTTCAAAACAAGAGCCGAAAACTTCAATATAATTATTTGAATTAAATTGAATTAAAGTACTAAGCTCTGTTCCATCTTCAAGCGAAATTTTTTTTGGAATAACTTATTTCTGAAATTTACGTGTTTTATAAGCATATTCATTATTGAAATCAAAATTTCTATGGTAACGGCTAGAGGAATTGTTTAAAGAAAAAGGGACGTAAGGTGTTGATAATTTGTATCAATATCTCAGTTGCATTCAACAGATGTCAAGTCAGGGTAAGGTTGGGGTGTCTAAATTTAAAGCGGAAGATGACATCGCCTAGTCTGGTTAAGCGTCTATGGAGATTTATTTATTTTTTTATTTTATTTTTTATTTTTTTCTGAAAGGGTTTTGTGTATATAAAAATAGTCGTAAATCGCTAACATTTGTTTTTTGACAACTTCATAAAGGGTTATCGTTTTTTGTAGGGCATTTAAACTATTTATTAGGACTATGGATTTTAAAAATTAATTTATTATTTGTTTGTTTTTATGCTAATTATTCAATGCAAAAATTTGATCATGTCGGGAAAAAAAACCGTTAACTCATGTCTATTGTTTAATAGATTTTTATTATTTAAAAACTTAATAATGTGTAGTTTTTCATGTAGACATAAAGGGCATGGGTCATCCGAAGTTTTACAAGTTCTAGTTTTGTTTATAATTTTCCATTTTACTTTTGGTGTTTTATTCATTTCCTTCAAATGCAAAAAATATTTAGATAGAGATGTCTGATTTATTTTATTTATATTGTTGAAAGAGCACTTATGCTGCCTCCATCTGGTTTTAAATTCATTCTTCGTAGACCCAATATCATATTAGTATTAGGACTCTCAATGGATGAGATAGTACATTGGTATACCACAGATTTAACGCAACATCTATTTTCCAATGGGTAGTCTTCTGGGTTTCTACAATCACATAATTTTTCACTATTTTTGTCTAATTTAAATGGAGGGTTTTTATTAATACTATTCAGGCATGGGGGTTTGTTCAGGATTTTATTATTGTGTTTTTTTTATTATACTTTCTAGATTTTCAGTGCAGCTGTAACTTAATTTTAGGGTGTTTTTATTAAATATTTTACTAAGTCTAATATTAGTAGGAAAGTGTTTTTCAATTAAAGCTAGGAATTTCTGTCCTAGCTTAATACTAACCATTTGGTTGAACGGAGGGGTATACCAAATGATTTTTCTCTTCCTGTTTTTTTCTGGTTAGTACAATTGTTTCTATAATTAATGTTAGCATTTTTGTATCCACTATTTTTTAGGGCTGCGTTATAAAAGTTACTGTATTGTTGGAATATTTCTTTATTAGCGGAGCTAATGCTGATTCTATTCTCTATTGATGAGGGTATATGTTTAATTATGGATGAAGGGTGGTTTGACTTCGGGTGTATATATAAGGGGTTAGTATTTGTTTTTTTATAAGGTTGATATGTGTTGTTTGTTAAATCTAGAGTTACGCCGAGGAAGTTTACCCATTTCAATTTAGTACAGACTGTTATTTTTAAGTTTGGATTTTTAAATTCACTAAATATAATCTTTCTAATTTTCTCTATTTTAAAATTAGTAGAACTCCTCTCTACCATGAGCCCGTCATCTCTATACAGTCCGATGTCCTTAATATCTATTTCACGGTGCGCGGTCAAGTTGTACAGTATTAAAAGACCAACAAGGTCAGAAGACTCTGCAGAGTCTAAAGATCCCATAGTGATGTCAAAAAGATCATTATTGTTTTTTATCCATTGATCCCCATTATGAATGAGGACAGATTTTTTTTGCACTGAGAATTATATCTATTTATTCCTTTGTCAGGTTAGAATACACAGCAGCAAACTCAATGGCAGTCGTGAATAGATCCTTCGATATTGACGGGTAGTAATCCACGATATCGAACTGTAATAGGGTGCAATTATGCATATTTAGTCATTCTGCATGTGTTTACATAGGTACCTTCATGAGATCGCTAAAAAGAGTATAGCATGACGAAAAAGACGCCAAACTTGACGAAAACAAAACTTTATCATCTAAATGTTTATGTTATTATTAAGAGGAAAGATCAAAGTATTTTGGGGGTATTTTAGATTTTTTAGATTTTTTAATCGTTCCTAGCACGTCCAAAATTTCGTTAAAAATCTTGTTTTTTTTTTGAGTCAGCAAAATTGACAGATAGTTGATCATGTCAGACATTTTTATCCAATTTATAAAAAAAAAAAGAAAAAATGAAAATCTCAGTTTGAAATTCTTTTAAAAATCAATTATAATTTTTTCAAACTTATTTTAAGAAAATCAGAAATTATAATGTTTATTTAAAATGTTTTGAATTAAGCTTAACTTAGTTTCTGCACCGAAAAGACGTAGTTTGAAAATAAAACAAAGCAGGTCATAACCTTTCGCGTCACTTGACAAGGTGACGAAAGACATTCATGACGTTTTGATAGCTCACGTGAGGATAATTCCTTCTACGGAAGGAGAGAAGTGAAGTTATTTAGATTTAAGTGAACAAATTATTTACCTCGTTATTTTTAAGGAAAACTTTCGGCGCTCTAATTTTTTAATGTTTTTTTTTTTTTGTACTTAGCTTTCATCTTTACGTTTACGATGGTTTATGGAAAGTATATTATAAAGAAATTAAAATAACTGTTAAGAGTGAGATTACCTTTCATAAGAAATGTATCTAATTAATTTATAGGTAACTTTCTCATTAAATTTTATCAGAAGTGTACATAAAATACAATTTTAAATGTCATAAGAAGATATTGATACTTGTAGGTACCCTTCTCAGTTGAAATTGAAAAATCTAATTAATTTCTCCACACGTGTTTCGCAAAAATAAATCTATCTCAAAAGGACATTTACCTTTTAACTAATTTTATAATATTTTAAGAACTTAATTGTAAAAATCTATTATAATTAAAGAAACAAGGAATAATTGTATTAAAAATTCAGTATTTAACTTAAATACTAGACAGAAACTCAATACACGTGACGTCTTTTTTTATTGCACGCATGATACTTCCGGTCTTTTGTAGATTTGATTTACAGTCTTATTATTGACACAAATTATATTTATTTTATATACTGTTGTTCGTTAGTTTGTAAGAAGCTTTGGCAATTATAATCTCTAAATATATATCTACTTAATAACAACATTCGTTAAATTCTACAAACTTTTCCCTAATTTTAGAAGAATTAACAACATAATGTAAAAATAATAAAATATTTCAGAAATAACAATTGTTTTAAAAATTCATTTTTCATCGAAATATCATTTTGCTTTCAGACAATATTGTCCATGTTCATTAAAATAATTAAAGCAATTAAAAGCTTTTGAAATTAAATAATATTTTTGTTTTATTGAGTTTTGTATGTTACAATTCAGAGATGATTTTCAGGTAGAGGTGGTCCAACTAAAAAAAAAAAAAAAAAACCCAAAAAACATGTTTTGGTTTACTCAAAGCCTTGTGCTTTTAACTAATATAATCACTAATCTTCCCAAAATTGAAATTATAAAGTTTTCGTGCAATTAGTTGGGGGTGTAATACATATGGAAAAATTTTTTTGCCATGACTTTAAAAAAGAAAAACATATTTATAATAAGTTCCATTATTTGTGAATAGTTTCTGAGTTTAATTAAAATCCGACAATTATTTTTATTTTTGCAAGATTTTCAAAATTAATGTCATACAGAAAAATGCGCTAAAATTGTATATGTTATTTTACTAGTTCCGGTGACACAAAGAGAAACAAGGTTTTCTAATCAAAATTTAGAATGTTCTAAAAAGAAAGAAAAAATTTTAAAAAAATAATTAAAAAATACTTTGACCTTTCCTCTCAATAATAACATAAACATTTAGACGATAAAACATTGTTTTCGCCAAGTTTGGCGTCTTTTTCATCATGCTATGCTCTGTTTTTAGCGATCTCATGAAGGTACCTATTACAGTTAATTATATGAAAAGTATGTTTATTCATTAGTTGGAAATACAATAGGAAAAACGGTATACCACTCCAATTCAAAAGATCAGGATGTGTGTGAACGGGATGATAGGCGAATCTATCCACTCCTATTGAGAAGAAAAAATAGATTAGTAAATAAAAAAAGTAATGTTCAGACGTTAGATGTATAGAGTTAAAGTAGATTTTAGAAACCGGAAAACCAGCCCTAAACAGGAAGCAAGGGATAAACATTCTACTCCTGTTCAATAGACTTGGGAGGAGGGGGAACCGGGTGATAGACGAACATGTCTATTCCTATACATAGTAATATTAGTTGTTTCTTTATACATGGTTGTTAGCAAATGGAACAGCCCAACATGCAAATTACAAATTGCAGATTCCAATATAAAACATGTACAACAATTTAAATATCTGGGAAGTGTTTTAACAGAGAACGGAAAGTTGCAAAACTGAAATTCGAAGGCGAATTGGGATAGCCAAAGATGCTCTCCAAAAACTAAGCAAATTAATAAGAAACAAGAAAATTGTTAATATCGGCCATCCTATATAACAGTGAATGCTGGACAATGTCCTCACAGATGAAGAAAAGATTTGAGGCAACAGAAATGTGGTTCCACAGAAGAATGCTGGGAATATCACAGACTGAACATGTGAGCAACAACGAAGTTTTAGCGAAAATGATAACAAAAAGGACACTTATCTTACTTATTATAAAACGCAGATTGTGTGTGTGTCTGTACGTTTATATATTGGATCGGATTTCCTACACTTTTCAACTGATTTCAACAAAACTTCACAGGACTGCGTAAAATTACCTTGCGGTGGTTCTGACAGCGCCAATAATTGGAAAAACACAATTGTTTTTGCAGGAAAGCAATTTGAAAACACGATAAAACACGATTCTGTCGTCAGAATGAAAGGTGGACAACTCATATCGAGTTATACTTATTATAAAACCCAGGTTGTTTGTGTGTGCGTGTGTTCGTTTATATATGGTATCGGATTTCCTAAATTTTTCAACCGATTTCAACAAAACTTCACTTTTTTGGCAGGTAGTGTTTCTTATTGTCTTGCACACTTTTTTCTTTATTTTTACATTCAGAATGCTTTAAAAATTCCATTTACAAGACAATTGTTTAATAAAATTCTATTCAATCGGTAGACTCATAACGATTGAAAACAATGTTTTTGTTTGAGTTTGGGTTTGACCAATTCGTAAAAAAAAAAAAAAAAAACTAATTAAGACATGCGTGTCCGTCAATCTTAAACAATAATCTTTGTCAATTTTATTTTTCAGTCTTTATGATGGTCGATACTTGATCTATCTCTTACTGTTACACCCCCGGGCAACGCCGGACTCTACTACTAGTACTTAATATCAGGAAGAGAGGGTTGAAATTTGACCCTCACGGGGCAGATTGAAGGCAAGAGGTGGGCAGAGGAAAAACAGTGCGTAACCCCTGCCTAACGAGTTTGGGTACATGGATGGGAGAACAGAGTTTGGGACAGATAATAAAAAGATACAAAATTACTGAGTTACAAAAGACGGGAAATTGTGGAGTGCTATAATCGTCAACACCTGAAGGGGCATGGCACATAGAAGAAGAAGAATTCTATCAGGATATGTCTGTAAGTTGAAAGAGTTTATAAGTATTGAAGTCTAATGTAATGAACATTGTACAATTCAAGTCGGGTATCAACAACAAGAGCGAAAAGAAAAAAAGAAAGAAAAGAAGAAAGAAGAAAAAGAAAGGAAGAAAGAAGAAAAAGAAAGAAAGAGGACGGGATAATGAGGAAGAGACAAAGTAACACTTTTATTTGGTTTTAGAAGAGAACGAACGTTATCTTTCAGCAGACGTCACACACTAAGATTCAATGTCTGATGTCGCAAAGGTTGCTTGCGTCCATAAACGATTACGTGTGTACACACACGTATACAAGAATGAGACGCACAGAAAACAAAAATTAGTCATCAGCTATACACTATGAGGACGTGATTTACACTGTGGCCTTGAGCAACGAATCCGAGAATCCATTCATACATAAAGATTCCGAAGCTCAGTAGATATTGACAACAATCCTGATTTCATTTCTTCTTTCCAGAAAATAAATTCTATACAGATGTTTATTTTCGAAAGGGTTGCTAAAGACACAGGAGAATCTTTAAAGTCGCAAAATGAGGAAAGTTGTCTTGGCGTATTAGAAACTCACAAGACCCATCGACGAAAACAAGAATGATCTTGACAAATTTTAAGAAGCAAATAGGTTGAATATACCACAGAGAGAAAGAAGAATCCTAAAGGAACAAATAGGAAGTTGTGGCGAGCTATGGTCGACAACATTTTGATAGATTAGATTGAGTCATAAGTAGTATGGGACCAGTTGTAATGACGGATAATCGTACATGGCAGTTAATAAATTCATACATCCAGAAGGAACATGACACACATGCAGTATATATATATATATATATATATATATATATATATACGTCGAATAACGTCATTACTCGCCGTATAAGGGTTCAGCAGCTCAGTTCCTGCAACAAAACAACCAAACTACCGGCACATATGATTATAGTGGTGAAGTTGTTGTAACCTAGGGAAGGTTACTGAATAGAGTAATCACACAAAGGTGGGTAAGGAACGATAATATTTAGGACAAGAACAGCACATATAAGATTCGCCAGCGGCGCGTAAAAGTAGTAGTCAATTGCTAGAAGTGAGTCAAGTGAATTCCACAATGAATCTCCAACTGCAGGATATCTTCCAACCACCCGACGCGGTCAGATGTGGCACAAAGTCGAATGTGGGGTATCCGAGCCCGTAGGCTCGACTAAAAATTCCCTGTAGACCACGTATAAAATGGGGTCGGGTAGCTGTTTCCCGAGTCTTGACTCTGCCCTCGTCTGGGGACCCATCTCTGCCCGGGGCCAGAGAGTTTGACCAGCACAGTTGGAGACGAATCTCCGACTGCAGACCAACATACAGTATTTACTACTGTATTTAGGTGAATGGGGACATACCCATTATCGTCCGTAGGTATGCTGCAACAGAAGTCTTGTGCAGAAACAACCACACTTTTTGAAAGAGCTGAATATTGTTGTGGATTCCGGGATGAAATCCGGTACCAATAAATAACAAACGCCAAGAATGAATATAGGGAAATAATGTATTAACACAATAATACAAACTGGTAATGCAGGTTAGTAGTTCCAGAAATACGGGTTAGTAGCAAAATATCTATACAGTCTTTGGTATTGAAGTATCGCTGTATGACTTCTTACGGAGTCTACGTGCTCGCTCACTGTGACTCTTGCTGGCCCCGTTCGTTCTGTCTGTCGGTCTGTTACCTTACTCTCACTCTTCTGGTTACCTACAACCTTTCACTCTCCCTCTCCTCTTGTCTCGGGTCTTCACGTAGCAGTAGTATATGTATATATACTGGGTGAGTCCATTTGTGTAAAAAGGGGAGGATCCCTCAACACCCCTTCCTTAGATCCCTTTTTGTGGGTAGTTAATATCTTTTCCTTTTTATGATCGATAATCAGAGGCTCTGCAAATTTTCTTTTCCTGCTAGTTCTATTTTCTGTCTCTTCTTGTGGTCTTTGAATCTCAAAAGCTTCAAAGGTCGCCTCCGAATCATCATTTTCAGCGGGTGACGAGCTTGGCTCTTCAACCCATCTTTTTTTGTATTTGGTCAATATGTCTTCTGTGGGTAAATTTTTCTCTTTGTATTGTGTACATCACATTTCCTAGTCTGTTAATTATTTTTTTAAAGCTCTCTCTAATTCTTTGTCGACTTTCTCTGTGGTAGCAAACGGCACGTTCCGCTTCTTTTTAAATACTGGTTGGACATTTTCTTTTAATTCAATTCTGGCTGCAAAATTGTCGCATCGTCCCAACCCGATCGAAAATACCTCGGGAAATTCATTACGTAATTCTTCCTTTAACTTTGTCGCTTCTGATGATTCGCACTCTATCTTTTTACAAAAAGAGCTGATAGGTAAATCCCATACGCCGAACTTCTGCATCCAGTCTGTGCCCACCAGATTTTCTGTATCTTTCATTACGAATATTTTGAGTTTTCTTGTTTTCCCGTGAAATTTTACATTTAGGATTACTTCTCCTTCGAATTTTATACGCTTCCCTGTAACTGACTTAGGGATTTTCTGTGTGTGTAACATGGTTGGTCTATTAAGCTTTCTCCATGTTTGTAGGTTAATTATCGTTAGATCTGACCCTGAGTCTAGTTGCAATTTTATCTTTTTATTTAAGATTTCAAGTTCCACATATTTCCTTATGTTGGTATTGTCTTCGTCATGCATTCTAGTAGCTCTTATCCTACTAGTAAATTTTCTGTTCCTACACTGGGATGCCTTGTGACCCATTTTTCCACACGCAAGACAGTTTTTATATTTAAAACGGCTATCCTTATTCCAGTGTAGTCCTCCACATCGATAACATGCAGATGGGGGGGGGGGCTTATATTTGCTTTGATTTTCGTCATTATTTGCTCTGAACGTTGTACTTTTTTTCATTATTATAGAATTTTTGTTTACTTTCCGGAGAGGGTGAAAATCTTTTTTCATTATTATAGAATTTTTGTTTTCTTTCCGGGGAGGGTGAAAAACGTAAACTTTTGTTTAACTTACCTATATGTGTTACTCCTGATTCCTCAATATCCTTCGAGTCTTTCTTTATGCTCAGGCATTTTTGGCAGTCTTCCGATAGTTTTTGTAGTGTTAATGCAGGTTAATTTTGCAGTTTTGAAAGCATTCTTTTGCGCATTTCGCTATCCTTTGCTGAAACTAACCCTTGTACAAAAATAAGACGCTTGAAATTGTCCAGGGTTAATTCTGTCAACTTGAAGTCGTTTCAATGTTTATTCACGATTGCGGCGAACGTGGAGTAGTCCTCAATTTCATCCTTTACGAGGTTAAGACATTTCCACCTTTTCAAAACGGCAATTTTCTCTTTTGAGTCTCCGAGAAGTGCAAATTCTTGTTGCCCAAGCTGTTGTGGTGAGAAGAGAGAAATTTTTTCTTTCCGTGTAGGTCCCAATTCCTCGTCACCAAGTTGTGGTCGGCAAGGGAGATTTTTTTCTTTGTACTCTTTCTATGTGAGTTCGAATTTCCTCGTCGCCAAAGTTGTTGTGGTCGACGAGTGAGAATTTTTTTTTCTTCCGTGTCAGTTCGAAGTCCTCGTCGCCAAGTTGACGAGGGAGAATTTTGTCTTTTTTTTCTTTCTGTGTGGGTTTGGTATCCTCGTCGCCAAGTTGTGGATTCCGGGTGGAAATCCGGTACCAATAAATAACAAACGCCAGGAATGAATATATGAAAATAATATATTAACGTAATAATACAAACTGGTAATGCAGGTTAGTAGTTCCAGGAATACGGGTTAGTAGCAAAATATATATACAGTCTTTGGTATTGAAGTATCGCTGTATGACTTCTTACTGAGTCTATGTGCTCGCTCACTGTGACTCCTACAACGCTGTTACGTCACCCTCACTCTTTCGGTTACCTACAACCTTTTACTCTGTTACACTGGACTCGACTCGACTCCTCGGGTATTCACTGGCAGTAGTATAAGTATACACTGGGTGAATCCATTTGTATAAAAAGGGGTGGATCCCTCAACACTTATTTTACCTGAATATCATTAAGTTAACCGCCACAAACATAATATAGGATATCGGTGGAAGTACTTGTTTATTCCTTAAACTTTTTTTTTTCATGTATGAAACTAATCCATGTTTCTGTTTGAATTTCTGGTAGGAATTATCATTATTTACATTATTTACATTCGGACTATTGTCCTCATCGGAGGGCACAACGGCCGAAACTCTGTGATAACAACAACAAAGATGAGGACAATCGTCCGAATATAATAAATAGCGTAAAAATAATCTATGTTTGTATAGCATTTAGATTAAAAGAAACATGAAAAGGTAATCAGTATTGTAAGGGATAAATGATATAATGAGAAAATACAGGCAAATGTTATCCTGAACGGCCACTCTTCTAGATCATTTTGTACTAATGCAGGTGTCTCTCAGGTCTATGTCCTTGGCTCTACCTTGTTTTTAATTTTCATTAACGACCTTACCGATAGAATTAGCTATCAACTTAGTATCTATGCTAATGACACAACCATTTATTCGTGTCTCGATAGTAAGTCTAATCAGTCCGATAAGGTCATATTGGCGACTGATATCAAAAACGACCTTTAGTCTGTTGTTAAATGGGGCAAAGATGGCTTGTTAATTTTAACGCCTCCAAAACTAAACTACTTTCTATTAGTCATCTGAGAGATTCCTTTCAGCATTCCATCAGCATGGTTGATGCTAACTTCCAGGAAAGTGACTTGCTGTGCCTTCTCAGGCTAATGTTTTCAGCTGACATGAAATGGAAAGACTATATTGAATCTATTGCTAGGTCAGCTGCTAAGAAATTCGTGCTAGGCAATTTTTCTTTCCAGAATCTATCTTACATATCTATATAAGTCTACTATTCGTTCATGCTTAGAATATTGCTGCCACATATAGTTTGATGCTCCTGCTATATATATATAGAGAGAGAGATTCTTGATAAAATCCAAAGAAGTATCAGCAATATAATATCTAGCGTCTCGGCTTCAGTCATTTTCTCACCGACATAAAGTTGTCTTCTTGTGCATTTTCTATAAATATTTTCATGGTAATTGTTCGGGTGAGTTTTTTTGCTATGGCACCTAGACATTATTAATTTAAGTGCAGTATTAGACTGGCGACAAGAACTCACCAATTTATAGTTGAGTTGGCTAGATGTAACCGTAAGTTCTATAAAAACAGTTTCTTTTCTCGCACTTCTCGTTTGGGGAACTCTCTTCCGGTTCCATGTTTGCCAGCGAACTTTAATCTTCAAAAATTTAAATGCAATGTCAATCGCTATCAACTGTTCTCCTGATTGCTCTTCTCTTGTTCTCGCTCCTTAGCAATGTTTCTGTTTTCTAATTCTTCCATACCCAGTAACACCTTGTGTCTTAGTGGCTTTACTGTCTTGCTTGGGGTGAACTCGATTAAAAATAAAGTAATAATAACAAAGATTTTTTTTTTAAATTGTTGACCAGTATATTATTGAAAGATAACGTTTCTAAAACAACCAGTCTTTTTAAGTAAAGTATTCAATATTAAAAAAATATCAATATTAAAGTATATTAAAGTATTGGGGGGGGGATAAGGGAGAGAATGAGAAGATACAAGAGTAAGGCAGCGGAGGCAGGAAATAATGGATAATCGGTCGAGTTGTACAATAGGCATTACGACCAGAAATAATCATTTTATGGAAAAAAATATTTAAAAAGAGTAGTAGGTGGCTCCAGTAGGCTATGTAAATTCTTTGGAAATTAATCCGCTTACATAATCCCTTTGTAATCCCCTTACGTATATCAAAACAAGATACAAAAGATCAAATACCACGTGATCTCTTAAAATTGGAAAACAAAAAATGAAAGATTTTTTTTTTTTAATTTGCAATCTGGGACACTTTTGTTCATGTATTACTATCGATTAAGCACTTCAGAATACGATATGTAAAAAAAGACTATTTTTAGAATTTTAAATTACGCGCTTTTCGCATATTTTGTTTTCGCTTCCGTAGGAAGTATCAATTATTACACAATGAACTGCAGTGTAAATTAGAAATAGAAACTGCCCCGTCGGACGGGGCCGAGTATACACCGACTGTAGATGGATAAGAAGACCCACCGTCGATATAAGCTACCTTCCGGGTGGATCCTTACAGACTCAACTAATATTTACATATAGATTCGAGTATAAAACTGACTGTTCGTCTAGAGATTCGTGTATAAATTCGACCAATTCTTTGCTTGTAGAGTCAAGCACAAACTCAGCGAATTTTTACCTATCGACACAAATATAAAACTGACTAATATTTAATTATAGACTCAAGTATAAACCCCACCAATTTTTGTCCATAGTCTCAAGTACATACTCAATCAGTGTTTGCCTACAGATTTGAATATAGACCCAAGACATGGGGCGCAAGTTCAAATCTCGCCGAGAATTTTGTTTTTATTTCCTATGCGGACACCTTCCTTCTTAGATGTGTTTCTTATCAATAAAGGGATATAACTCTAATTAGTCGTGATGTTGATAGATCTAAAGACAACACACATATTTACTTTATTTGGACTCGATTGTCTACTATTGTTTTCATTCGTAAATTGATTTATATTTTGTTTCTCTAAATTATCCTCCTGCTCATTCAACGAAGAGATAAACAGGTAAAGTCTGCGTTAAAGGACATCATCGAGTAAGAAAAACAAAAACAAAAAAACAAAACAACCAAAACCACTCAAGTAAAAATGATAAAAAAAAGTAAGAAGCAATTTTGAAAAGTCGCAATAAATTACTTGGCTACTCTATTGCTATTTCCGTGGAAAATGTCCAAACGAGCTACATTCCTCAGTTTCATCAACTAGGATCCGTCATGACACGTACACTTAGTGAGAAGTGAGTCATACTTGAACAGATTATTCTTTAGTGAGAAGTGAGTCTCACTCGAACAGATTATTCTTTAGTGAGAATTGAGTCTCACTCAAGTAGATATTTCCTACAAACCGCTTCTTTGTGGAACCGATACCCAAGAGGATACTTCCCTATCAATACAATCTTAACTGTTTCAAATCTAAGGTTAACCATTATCTTATAAATTACGTTTCCTAACTCCTACTCTTACTGTTCACACAAGGAACTTCTTCAGTAAAACTCTACATCGAGTGGCTCTTGAGTCTTGTATAGAGTAAACTAAAGATTAGTAAAAAATAAATAAAGCATTAAATATACTTTCATAATTTAGAAAAAAATTGAGTTGGATATAATCAATTTTATGACTGATGATAAATTTGCCATTGCTGACAACATTTTTAGTCACCTGATAAGAAAGAAAATAGAGTGGAGGGACTAAAAAGAGATACAAAAAAGAGATAATATAATATTCGACCTTGATAGATGGGTTAAAATGGTTGGATTTGTTATTCCGGGCTGACTCACGTTATTTTCGAATAATAAATTCAAAACAGTTATAATCTTAGACAAGCCATATTTTAAACTCTACCTCTGTGAGAGAATGGAAATAAAATAATAAATAAAATAATAATAGTAAAAAATAAATAATTTCATTTTCTTATAATGCAAAAGGATGCTAAAAAGGGTTTCCGGTGATGTGTAAATTTTATAACCCCACTTCCAGAAAGGAGATTATCTCGCTTTTCACACGTCCGAAACATTGAGTTCGGGTGTGCGTAGCAGCGGTCGTAACTAAAGGGATAAATAACCACCCTCACTCAACGTCATGCTGACCTGAAGTCGACCATTCTCGTATCTCCGAATCTTGTATCTATGTGCGCTAATAAAAATTGACCATTGATTTTCCAACAAAGTCTGAGTGTTGTTTATTGTGGTCCACAGACTATCAACTTCTGATAGCGAAACAAAGATCAATACACACACTCCACACCTCCACAGAAATGCGATATCTAAGGTTTAAAGTGAATTTTTAAAAATGAAATATTTTTCTTGATGCGTTTATTTTAGCTTTCATTTCAAGCTAATAGATTAAATGTAATATTTCCAATAAGCAAAACACTTTGCTGTATTTCAAAAACTAATTTAAATTGACAAGGAGTTTTTTTTTTTTTTTTTGTAAAATAGTTGCTTAGCATCCTTTTTAGTCGTCTTTCATTGCAATGTAATTCTCTTTATTAAAAAAATTATATATATATATATATATATATATATGTGTGTGTGTGTGTGTGTGTGTGTGTATAGTCACCTCCACAAAAAACGTGATATCTAAGTTTTAAAATGAATTTTTAAAAAATATGTTTCTTGAAGCGTTTATTTTAGTTTTAATTTCAAGCCAATAGATTAAATTTAATATTTCCAATAAGCAAAATGCTTAGCTGTATTTTAAAATTAATTTAAATTTATTGAAAAAAGTTTTTATTTTGAAGCCATTAAAAATCGCTGATTTTAGCGCCATTTTTAGCCGTCACAATGTATTTCTCGCTATTAAAAAATCTTTAAAAAATACTTTTCTGAAACTTTATTTCAGGAATATTAGCTGATTTAAAGTTTAATTTAATCTGATTTGAAGTCAGTTATTAGCGTTGATCTCTTCACCAAATATTTAACTGATTGACTGTAATTGGAGGCTGGACACAGTATTAACCAGAGTTATGTGCATTGTGTCTAGTCTGTTAATATGTGTGTGTACCAAAATAAATATTCCATACTGATATTTGTGTAAGCGTTTTTCTATAAAGTTGAAAGCTGGATGTGCGTGTCCTTTTTTAAAGGAGTATGCATATATATATATATATATATATATATATATATATATATATATATATATATATATATATATATATATTGTATGTGCGTCATGTTCCTTTTGGACATATGAATTTATTAATTGCCACGAAAGATTAGTAGTTAGCATGACATTCGTCATTACAATTGATACCTAAAAGGGATGATACTACTTATGACTCATTCTGTCTATCAAAATATTGTCGACTATGGCTCGCCACAACTTCCTATTTGTTTTTTTAGGATTCTTTTTTCTCTCTGCGGTACTTTCAACCTATTCGCTTCTTAAAATTTGTCAAGATAATTGTTATTTTCGTCTGCTTCTCTTGTCGATGGGTCTTGTGAGTTTTTACTACGCCAAGACTACTTTCCTCATTATGCGCCTTTAAAGATTCTCCAGTGTCTTTATCAAGCCTTTCGAAAATAAACATCTGTATAGAATTTCTTTTCTGGAAAGAAGAAATGAAATCAAGATTGTTGTCAATATCTACTAAGCTTCGGAATCTTTATGTATGAATGGATTCTCGGATTCGTTATATATGCAATAAAGAGGTAAAAACACCATGTACTACCGCACACTACAGCTAGGTCTCTTCAGGTGGCTGGGTAAGAAGCTTATATATGTATGTATGTAAGTATGTATGTATTCATTGAAAATGATTGTCAAAGAACTTCAGTTAAGTTTTTAATACTTCTGTGCGAACATACTGCATGGAAAATTATCCAAATGACTGTTCGTTGTGAGTGAAAGTGGGTAATTTATATTTAGTAGGGAAAATGCCAAATTTTAAACAGTACACACACGTGTGCTGTTTAAAATTTGGTATCATTCGCTATAAATGTACCAAATTACCCACTTTTATTCGCAATGAACTATCATTTGGACAATTGCAAAACAATGTAAAAACTGCTAATAATAATGGAAGTATTAATAATGAAAAAGAACAACCAACATTCGAAATATCAAATATGAACACGGCCACAAAGTGCTGATCGTGTTTGCAAAAAAAAACAAAACAACAAAAAACGTTCCCATCACCATATATATATATATATATATATATATATATATATATATATATATATATATTCAGTTAAAAATAAAATAAGAATAAAAGGTCCTTGATAATGTCTAATAGAATAGCCGAAAACGCTCAGATATATCGAACATTTGGACAGTTTTTACACACTTTATATCCAGAAAAGGTAACTGTTAAGGGATTCTCCCCTTTTTTACACAAATGGACTCACCCAGTATATACATATACTACGGCTACGTGAAGACCCAAGAGAGCAAGACCGAGGAGTCGAGTCCAGAGTGACAGAGTAAAAGGTTGTAGGTAACCGGAAGAGTGAGGGTGAGGTAACAGCGTTGTAGGAGTCACAGTGAGCGAGCACGTAGACTCAGTAAGAAGTCATACAGCGATACTTCAATACCAAAGACTGTATATATATATTGCTACTAACCCATATTCCTGGAACTACTAACCTGCTTTACCAGTTTGTATTATTATGTTAATACATTATTTTCATATATTCATTCCTGGCGTTTGTTATTTATTGGTACCGGATTTCAAACCGGAATACACAACAGAAACCCTTGTACGAATGCAAGGAAAACTGAATTAAAAGGCTTAATCGCAGTATTTAGTTAGTCGTCTTCAATGAAACTTGTATAAAAGAGGGATTACTGCCCAAATACACAATACACGCACACACACACGCTCGCGCGTGCACACACAAACACACACACATACACACGCACATATATATATATATATATATATATATATAGAGAGAGAGAGAGAGAGAGAGAGAGAAAGAGAAAGAAAGAAAGAAAGAGTGTAAGAGAAAATGCTACGAAGCTAAAATTTAGAAGTTAAGCCTTAAACAAAAGTGAGTAGTTGGTAGACAAATATAGATTGATTGTTAGGAAGCTTGTTTTCACACGCCAGTTCGCTAGGATCGTGAAAACACACACACACACACAAAACATACGCGCACGTGTCTATATATGATAAAATGACTGATATGAAAGTATGTAAGATATAATTTGTGGAAAACCATATTTATATTTTATTTTAATATTTTGCAATATTTTTTATTTGCCCTGCTGAATTTGGGGTGCGTCTTATACACACGTGCGTCTTATATGCTGTCAAATACGGTAAATACAAAATACAATTATGCGTCAAAGAAAACAACGCAGTAAAATGTGTGTTCATGTAAAATGTGGAAAATACAAAGACAGAATCGAAAATATAAAATAATAATTTTAATATATATATATATATATATATATATATATATATATATATATATATATATATATTAATAAAAATACATATCACTACGTTTCGTTGTCTTACCAACCCATAATATATATTATTTTTTCAATCATGTTATATCTCGTGCCTGATGACTTGGTAAAAAACGAAACTTAAGTCGTGCCCCAAACGTAGGTATATGTATATTTATTAATATATATTTCTTAGATCTATCTAACCACATTGAGCACTGTTATGTTTATACATTAAAGTAAATTTAGTAAATATTTATTTGCTTACCTGTGTATGCACACTAGCATGTGTGTGTGTAGACGAATGGTCTACGTATAAATGACAATTCGTATTTAGTGAATCATAAGTGGCAAACACTTCATTTTCATTCATACATATTGGGATGAGTACGAAAAGTTACTTGTTATTTGACACACACTCTACGACCTTCTTATAGATAAGTAATGAATTATTTTCCACCCTACAACACCTTTCCCATAAAAGAAATGCCGCAAGCCTCTTGTTCTATCGCTATGGAAAGTGTTCAGACGAACTACATTCTTTAGTTCCACCAGTCCTAACCTTCACGGCTAAGACCCACCAAGCTACACCTCATGCAGACAACCACCCTCATTCCCTTCGTATTGCATTGGTGAGATGTAGTTCCACTCGGGAAGCTTCTTCTCACGAAAAGCTGCTACGTGGAACCAACGCTCAAAAGAATGCTTCCCCGATCACCAAAAACTTAGTGTGTTTAAGTCTACGGTCGACCTTTGTTTTCCCTACATATCCTCATAAACTACCTCTTACTCTATAACACTCTACCTTCAGTAGCGCTTGGGCCTTGTACAGAGTGAACGTCGTTGTAAAAAAAAAAGCATATATATATAAAACTAATATCGGTGGTATATCTACTTAGACATACTAATTCTCAAGCTATCTTTCACTCTAATTCTCATTCTATCCCACTACCTTGTTCTCTCTCTCTCTCTCTCTCTCTCTCTCTCACACACACACACAGAGGCAGACACACACACATGCACCAAGCATGTATATATCGCTAGGTTAGCGGTGGGTGGCTCATACTTTCCGCCTTAGAACATCACTATACTGTGTGAACGGTTGTTTGTTTGTATATGCATATATATATATATATATATATATATATATATATATATATATATATATATATGTATGTATGTATGTATGTATGTATCCCACGGAGGGTAAGCCTTGACTTTGCTACTACCCAAATTAAACCGACAACGAAATGTCACATTCTTGTGATCTCTGACCCACCCAAACAAAATGAACTATCTCTCACTTGTGAGTCACTGGAAACAATTGTCAATGTTCCCCTTGTGATATCATCATGTTTGCTAATAACAGCAACAACCATTGATGGAGAGATTTCCAGAAGTAGCATTATCTAATTGGAGATATCTTCTGTCTTCATTAAATACAAATTAACTCACTTTTACTTTTGATCATTGCATGAAAGTTAACTACACACATGCGCGCATTCGGCTTAAACTACGAAACTAAGCTAATCTTATTAAACATACTCACGCACACAGACGCATACACGCGCGCGCGCACACACACACACACACACACACACACACATATATATATATATATATATATATATATATATATAATACAAAAATGGTTAAGAAACTAGTATTAAAAAGTCTTCAATACACGTGAGAAAAAAATAAAAAAAATAAAAGTAACACGTAGAGCTTTTAACTTTAAAAATCAGTTGTATCCGCTACTTTGGTTTCAATCTTACGGTATCCTCAGGCGATTTTATCAAATGACCTCTTAAAACTTTATTTTATTAAAAAAAAATCTAATGAACGTTATATTATTTAAAAGAATTTAACTGTGTTTTTATTGAATATCTTATGTAAGATATTCAATAAAATCACAATAAAAACATAGTTAACTTAATAATAATTAGACAAAACTTCAGAAATTTCAAAACTAACGCACAGTAAAATAAAGTTAACACTAGTAATTTATGCAACTGTAGAAATAAAAATAGATGTCCATTTGATGGCGCTTGTAAAACCGAAGCAATAATCTATAAAGCAGAATTAACAGATATTAATGGCCAAAATAAAACGTACATAGGATGTATTGAAGGTACTTTCAAACGAAAATGGTACAATCATAGGTTGTCATTCAAGCTAGTAAGTCTTAGGTGCTCTACCAAATTTGTTGACCATGTGTAGCATTTAAAAGAAAAAAAAAACAGCAGGGATCCGATTGTAGGGTGGAAAATTTAAAAAAATGGAAAGCCTTATAACAAACACAACAATATTTACAACCTTTGTCAACAGGGAAATTAACAATAATGACATTTCCGGATTCAAAAAACCTTTTGAAACAAAAATCCGAAGTCTTGAGTCTTTGCTGACATATTAAGAAATTCCTCTTAAGCACATATGAGGCTGGATAAAAAAATGCGATTTTCAATTAATCGCTACCGATACTTTTATAATACACTTGCTTTTCTTCTCTCCCTCTCCTCCACCTCCTCCTCCTTCTTCTTCTTCTTCTTCTTCTTCTTCACATCCTCCTCCCCCCTTTCTATTACACCCAACAAAAAAATAATATATTATTTATATATTAAAAAAAAAATAATATCGCGTTTTAAAAAAATAAAGCATTAACAGGTCATTTGATAAAAATCGCCTGAGGATACCGTAAGTTTGAAACCAAGGTAGCGGATTCACCTGATCTCCTGGTTTTTAAGATACGGTGGAGTAATGGATAGCGGCTCGGATTGAGAAATCGGAGAGCCAAATTCCAGTCAGATCCATTACATTCACTTACGTTTGGGAAAGGTATGAATACGCTTCTTCTCTCCCCCCGATATGAGTAAATAGCAGAACAGAACGGTTCTATAGCCTTGGATAGCAACTGGTCTACCTCAGAAAGAAATGGCAACCTACTGCGGGAAAAAATCTGCCTCTTCAGTCATGTATCGAAAGATAGATGATCGCCTAAACGTGTATCACGCATGGCACATAACTGATATATATATATATATATATATATATATATATATATATATATATATATATATATAAGAGGAATAAAAGCTAAAGCTTCAAATAAGCTAAAAGCTTAGAATATAAAATAAACCGAGGCCTCAATGCTACGGTCGACAGAGCCTAAATGAAATATATTATAATAATATTATTAATACAATAATATCAAAATCCGCTACTCAGAGTTTCATGCAACAATCATCAGGCGGATATAATAAGATTAAGATTAAGATTAAGATTTGAAGAATAAATAGATTTAAAATGTTTTCCATATTTTTTTAGGGTTTAAAATCCGAAGATGTTGAGAAGGTTAGAAATGATGAAATATTTGAGATTGTTACCCATGTACATTGGGAAGATGAAGTGATTTGGAACAGAGAAGAACTTCAAGTCAGAGTATTGAAATTTTATAAACTTCGTGAATCACATTTGCGACGAAAAGCAATTCAAATTAAGATGAAAGAAATACTAGTAAAATGAATGATGTTTAACAATACTTTATTTAAGAAGAGAAGTAAATTCAACATTATATTATTACTGCTAATATTACTTCTTTTATGCACCGTGTCCCTTCAGGACATGGCCGATATTGGCTCTCCACAACTTCTTATTCTTTGTAGCTTTTAATACCGTTTGTCTTTTTACTATCTCCCTCACTGCCATTCATTTGCACTACTTCCCTTACCTTCAGTATGTCATGTGAGTGCTAATTTCTCCAAGTTCTCTTTCCTCATTATATTCCTAAAAATTTCTGTTGTCTCTTATGCGTCCTCCCCCCCCCCCATTTTCCTAAAAGTTTCTCATTACTCACAGTAGAATTCACTGTCATACAGGAGGATTGATATTATATGACAACTCAGCATTCTTTTCTATATTTCTAGCAAAAGTTTCCTCTTTGTTAATATTTTGCGGAGACATATTTTTTTGCTATTCAAACGCCTCTTGGCATTTAAATGTCACATTTACCATCGTCTGTTATAACAGATTAGTTAAATTTCTGCCCTTGCTTGATTTTGACGTCTCCAGTTCTTCTTTCGCATTTTGAGCTGCCCCTTTTGCTGACAACCATATATTGTCTTCTTGTAATTGATGGTTAGTCCTTTCTTTTGACTTTCCGTTACTATTTTGTCTAGAAGTTGCCGCAGTTTTCTTTTGGTGTCAGCCTTCAACACTTTGTTGTCTACGTGACTTATTTTTGTGAAGATTGTGTCCACCAATAATAAAGCAGAAATAGGACAATACTTCTTCTATGTGCCGTGTTTCTTCAAGATATTGGCGATTAAGGTTCTCCACAATTTCTTCTCCATTGTAGCTTTTTGTCTTTTTAACTATTTCTTTCAAATTCTGCTCTGACACACATTCACTCAAGCTCGCCAGGTAGGTTATACGTGTTTTCTTCTGTCCCTATTGTCTTGAATTGGTCCTGTGAGTATCAGATTTTCCAAGTCCTCTTTCTTCATTATGTGTCGTAGACATTTTAACTGTCTCTTCCTGGTGTTAAGTATAAGTGTCCTTTTTGTTTCTATTTTCTCTAAAACTTCGTCGTTGCTCAAATGTTCAGCCCATGGTATTCTCAGCATCCTTCTGTAGAGTCACGTTTCTATTGCCTCGACTCACTTACAATATGTCTTATAAGGAAGTTTTATTACTTATCTAACATTTATTTATCTCATCTATTTTGTCGTTGATTCGGTAACTATAAACGTCGCAAGCTTACCTTCAGCACAACCAGAACACTTGTTATAAAGCCACAATTTGCAAATAGGTATCGTTGCCAATTATTTATAAAAGATTTTGATACTTTCTTGGCGATCACTTATTGAGGCCTTGTGCCAGACTGAGATAAACTAAATAAATTTCTATCTTCAGTAAAAAAAAAAAAAAAAAATAGAGGATCAACCAGAAACCGAGATCAAATTGCAAAAGCGGATTTTCGAGGTAATAAAAAGTTTTATTTCCGATAATGGAGCAAATTTTGTATACTTGTAAAATCAACTACTTGGACGTCTGGAACGTTACAGGAAAAAACGTAGTTTTCACTGAGTAAAGAAAACTTAACTCTGCAAATGCTATCCACATTTACCCTGACTCGCTTTTGTTTTGGGGAAATAAACGTTAAACTTCTAGTCTCTACTTTTTGGTTGTAAGAATTTTTAGTCTTACGCAAACGAATATCGTTTCTTTCTTCTTTTTTTTTTTTTTTTTTTTTTTTTTTTTTTTTTTAATAATCGTTATTTTAATTAATCGAACAAAAAATTTGAAGAATTAATAAGGGGTATGGAGTGTGGTATTACATAGAACATGAAGGGGAACGTTACAAAATGACAAAGAGAGGTATCAAAAATAGTACAAGAAAATAAAAGTTGAAAAAACGAAAGAAAGATATCAAATAGCACCGGAAGGAAGGATTTTAAAAGGACAAAGGGAAGTACCTCTAGTAAAGGAAAGTATGAGTAGAAAAGAACATACAGCACAGGAAAATAATAATTAAAAAAGGGCAAACATCAGTATTAAATAGCACCAAAATGTAAGAGTGAAATGTGTAAAGAGAGGTACCGAATAACAAAGGAAAGTAAGGGTTAAAAAAGATGAAGTGAAGTATTAAATAACATAGGAAGACAGGAGTTAAAATAGACAAATAGCATAGAAAACAAAGCATTAAAATAGATAAAGAGTGGTACATATAGTAAAGGAAAGTAAGAATCAAAAGGGACAAAGAGTGGTACTAAATAGCAAAGAAAAGTGAGAGTTAAAAAAGGGACAAAGAGAGGTATCAAATAGCAAAGAAAAATATGAGTTAAAAAGACAAAAAGCGGTATCAAATAGCAAATGAAGATAAGAATTAAAAAGAGACAAAGAGAGGTATCAAATAGAAAAGGAAGATAAGAATTAAAAAGGGACAAAGAGAGGTATCAAATAGCAAAGGAAGATATGAATTAAAAAGGGACAAAGAGAGGTATCAAATAGCAAAGGAAGATATGAATTAAAAAGTAAAAAGAAAGGTATCAAATAGCAAAGGAAGATAAGAATTAAAAAGGGACAAAGAGGTATATTCGAACCAGTAAGAGGTATATTCGAACTAAAGAGGTATATTCGAACCAGTAATAGTTAAAAAAGACAAAGAGGCCTGTAAAACAGCATAGAAAAATACACACAAAGCGAAAGAATTACAGTATTATTGAATATATATATATATATATATATATATATATATATATATATATATATATATATATATATATATATATATATATAGCAAAGAGATAATTAATGGCGACAAAACGTGATATGTCATGATTCTAGATTCAGGTAAAAATTTAAAGAAGCTGGAATTTGCTATTATAAATTATGGGAGGCTAGGACTTAAAGTAAGGTGATTCAAAGGGAAATATGTTTTTTCAGTATCTACTCATATAGACATAATAGTTGGTACTCAGAAAAATCACTTTTGCAATCAGTTTTCACAGATGACTTTCCCAGATGTTACGAACATTTTGTTTTTAGATCAAACCACAAAATTGACTTTAGGGAAATCAATTTGGTTTCTCAGTGTTATGTTGGCATTTCAAATATGCTGCTGTATGCGTGATTTGACACAAAACTATAATATGTATGGGATGGGGAGGGGGGGGGGGCTTGATAGGGGGTGCAATTTCTCAGGAGTAGGAGTTGAAACCTGGTGTTCGACTACCGATTTCTGATTAAAAAAAAGGCAAAAAAGAAAATAAATAAATAACACCTGCTCAATGTATCCACATAGACATCTAAACGAGATATACCCGTATTTCCTGTATGCATTCTTCATGAAAAATACCCTAAAAAATCACCCTGCGTCTTATCACTGAAAAATCCAGCTGTAGAGAGGAGTTTGCCAACCCATACGAACTGCAGTCACGAGATACAAATAATTACGAAATCATATATAAACCCACACTTATCATTCATATATAATAAATACTTTTGAACAGGAGTAGAGATTTACCCCTGGTTTCTTGTTTAGAATTGGGTTTCTGGTTCCTTCTAATGTTTTCTCGTTCTCTTTCACTCCCAGTAGCTCCTTGCGTCTTAGTAGCTTTATCGCCTTGCTTGGGATGAAGTAATTAAAAAAATATTCCGTTAGTATCATACCATATATATATATATATATATATATATATATATATATATATATATATATATATATATATATATATATGTTTGTCTGTCTGTGTGTTATTTTTAATTCATTTTGTTTAAACGTTATTTTTTATGGATACTCATATTCGAGTAGAAGCTCTGTTCGAGTATTGATGATAACCAGTAGGCAGTTACCTACCGGTACTGTAAGTCATTCGTTGCATCTACCGTACGGTATCTTCACAAACATCAACCTCAGCTCCAACCCCAACCTCGTAATACAGGTCGACAGTTACGTTTCGTTTATATACCAAGAATACCAGCACAATAGGCGAACCGTTCGTTCCCAATGTACTATCAATTCCCAGTATCTACTATACGCCATGTTTGTTTATAATTATCAATAACCATAAATACTTAATCATTGGTCCAAAAGGTGATAATTTGTTGCGACAGAAATAAAAATGACTTCATAGATTCGGCAACTTGGACTTATTAGGACGGTGAGCTATTAAATCTTAAAATCTTTTTTTTTTAATACTTAGTTAATTATAGTGTGCATTTTACCACTTGTAGCGTCTTAGCATACGGGAAATAGTAGTAGTATATATTTTTTTCTGGTATCTAGCGAGAATGGAAATCGCTGAAAACAGTTTACGAGGTCAAGAAACTTACTATAATATAACTGGTGGAGAGCTACTGATTTAAAACACGTGCTATAGAATTGTGGCCTGGTTTTAAGTTCTTAAATTACCACTGGAGAAAACAAACTATTTTCTGATTTTGCTTTTACTGGCTTTCTTTTGGTTTCTTCAGAAGCAATGGTGGGTGTTTCGTTCTGACTGTTGTTTCTAAATTTGTTTCCAGTCGCTTATCTACAGTTTTCCTTTTTCGCGAAAAAAAAGTGACAAGTAAAACCAAATGTCTCCCAAACAAGAAGCGACAATGAAAAAAAGATGTTTATTAACTGAATAAGGACAGTTGGTGATATGACTAAAATAAAATCAAATTTATAATAAACTAAATAAATTAATAAAAAAAGAAAATGGAAATATTTAAATAGAATGAGGATAATTTACCTCTATAGATGAAATAAAGCGTTCAGCTAGAAGTTCCTTGTTGGTTACCCGGATCGATATGCTCAGGATAAAGGCAGAAATGCCCAACAGTCGAAACGTTGTGATAACAATAAAGATAAGAGTAGTCCTCGTGTAAATAACGATAATTCCTCATCCCAGAAGTTCAGACGGAAATATTTAAATCTATTTTTATATACATTCACGCAATACAAGGCTCGTGTGCTACTCAAGGTAGAAGCTTACTGTTAAAATGGTTTTGATGAATGAGGGGTGTAATATGAATAAAAGAGGAGATGGTAGGAATTGAAGATTACGAGTATAAGGAGGACAGATAAAAATTAACCCTTGATTTGAGACAATTAATATAGTAGTATTCATGGAAGCATTCACTCAACAAAGTAGCAGTTCTTTGGGGAAAAATCTCTTTGAGCGGAACTTTCTCCTCACATTTTAAAATATGGGGGAAACGAGGATGATTCAGCTATGTGAAAGAAGCATCCCGTGTTGCAAAGGTCTAAATTGGTGAAACTAAAGAATGGGGCTCATCTAAACATTTGTCATGGAAATAGCGATAGAGTAGCGATAATCTTGCGACGAGGCATCCGCAAGAAAAAGGATACAGAGTGAAAAGTAAGTCATTACCCACAAGGCCGCGTAAACTACAGATTTTCTTACCACGTCCACTAAACGATGCTTGCAAACAATTGATTTTTGTGGTTATTCGTTTTTATTCCTGCGGATTTTCGACGTGTTAATTTTATATTATCTGAACTGACCTTGACAAGCAGAGGTCAGTGACTTTAAATTTATTTCTTACAAGCAACTGTCACAAGGATTTGTAAAATTAAAGATAAAAATTTAAATTACTTTCTCTTTACGCGGTTTCAAATGAAGTTCTTTTTCTGAAGAACGTATCAATAACATCAAGTAAAAACCTGTATTTAGTTGTTTCATTGTTAAGGTAATATTAATGAGTATATCAGGGGCCAATTTTTTCGCCAAAGAACTCCAAGATTCCAACCCACGAATCGATCTAGCAAATAGGCAGCCTTTACTAAATAAACCAGCAAAATAACTGTCCAGATTTATAGTTATCCATAGTTGGGATAAGAATGATCTTGAATAGAAAAATCAACATCCTTTACCAAGTGTTCCAAGAAGTAAGACTCACGATAAACCTTTCCAAAATAGAAACTATGTCCTGGAATTGGAGTGAACACAATGAAGGCACGTACCCTGAAACACTTCAAATACTTCGGTGTCTTGCAGATCAAATACGACTGAGTAGGGAGTTCGATCCTCACTGGATACACGATACTTGCGGCCTTGTGCCACAACTAAGCATAGTAAATCACTACAAAAGTAAAACATTAACTTGAAAACTCGAGTCATGATCATAAATAGTCTCGTGTCATATGGCATACATGCTTGGTGCCTAACCTGTTCAGAAATGTCTAAACTACCAACGGGTTTCGTTCAGTACTAACTGATACAATGTGGGATAAAAAGAAAAACAAAACCGATAGAAAACTGATCAAGATTGGCTATACAAACGCTTTCACGGATCAATGATTAAAAATACCTACCAGAAAATTTAGGTCTTAGAGAGGACCACCCTATTTCGAAATTCAAGAACTGAAGTTACAGAATCACGATCAAAGAACACTGTACCAAATAACAGAAACCTCACCACTTGATGAGTTTCATCATCAGCAGCATGTACTAATAGATAGCACAATATAACTAGAAACTAATGATATAAGATATCGACTTTCCACACTACTCCAAACAAAAGAAAGCCTCCATCAATATTAAAAAAAAATGTGATAACAGTTGACATGAGAAACGTATTTTCTTGAAAAATTGTTTTAATAGATCGATTTTATAAATTTCAACTGACAGTAGCACTGGTTACGCAGTCAATGAATACCAAATGTTTTCTTATAAGGAAACGGCTAATATTACCATTAACATTACCATCACAATTTAAAGATTTTCACTCGAGCAAGTGAAAATTTCTTTATAATCTTGATTATTACATTATTTTATATCTACCAGCTATTTATGAAACATGTCAAAGAATGGAATTCATTCAGCAAACATATGAAAATCTTCATTTATTTTCGTGATTATACCAACATTGACACATACTATGACTCATGATTTCTAATAGTTGAGAATTCCCATAACAGTGAAACATACGCAAATTTTATTGCCAATGCTTTAATGTTTTGTTAAAAGAATATTATACTGCATCTCTAAAGGCGATCTCTAAAGACTGCAAATCAGATAACGGAAATAATTTCAAGATATATCCACCATTTTATAATTGGGTAGAAACAAAAGTTCACAGTTTTTTTTAAGTGAAATTTAAAGACAATATCTAGATATTTGTACATAGATTTCTTCAAAGAGATAAATTTCTATTTTGTTCCAATATCTTACAACATTTTTAAGGCAATTTCATGATTCCGTCATCCCAGAACTTGGTATGTTTCCTTGGTAATAAGTGGTTTTTACAGGTGTTAAGGTCTTTCCATTTATAGAATTGTGTAGGGATCGAAATAAATAGTAATCCGAAAGTAAATGATTGTAGTAGGACATCTCAGTCAACTTGCATTGCTGCGTTAATGTGAATGCAATAACTTGCATTGCCACGTAAAATGACCACAGACGCTACGCAAAGTACTAAATCGAAATCTTACACCTTCTGATAAAAATCACGCACACACACACACATATATATATATATATATATATATATATATATATATATATATATATATATATATATATATATACACACACACTGCAGTTCAAAAGTTTGAGATCACCCCCGGGTCATTTTTTAAATTGGCACAAAAAGTAGTATTGTATTTTAAGTAAGAGAAAATTAATATACATGGTTAAAAAAGTGTGATATTTTTTATTAGAAATTTTATTATGAAAAAAAGAAAAAAATCATTTTCTGATTAAATTTTGCTCTCGTCCTTCTTTTTGCTCTTTATCCTCCTTTATCCTTGATTATTGCAGCACAAATTTTTGGGATTCGTCAAAAAAAGTTTCTCAAAGTATAAGTTTGATAATTGATAGCATTTTTTTTCAACGATTCTAAAAGCTCTCTTACATTTTTTTAATTCTTCTGTCAAGTTCATCCCATGCTAATTCTGTGGGATGCTTCAAACTTTTGAACTGTAGTATATATATATACATATATATATATATATATATATATATATATATATATATATATATATATATATATGTATATATATGTATGTATGTATATAAGTTTTGCCAGTTTGTGACTGGAAGGAATCATTCCGAGGAGGATATATATATATATATATATATATATATATATATATATATATATATATATATATATATATATATATATTCCCTTTCAAACCGTTTTGCAGCGATCGAAAAAGGTAATAATTAGTTGGTGCGAATATGGCGGATGAGGTAAAACAGACCAACCGAGTTTCAAACTTTTTATATATATATTTTTATATATATATATATATTCTTGTTGTATGTGATTTTGAGTTGTCATGGCGGAGAACAACATTTTTCCTTTAATCCACTGTGTACGCCACCACTGCCGTGCAAAACTAAGGTATATTCGTGCACTTCAACTTTATCCTTAACCGCTACGTATGATTACTAGTGAGGGTAAAACATTCGTTTAATTGATTCCCCAAAATGGAAATTACTTATGACTCAATCTGATAGGTATAATTTGTTATGAAAAATTTGATTAAAGCTAAGCTGGGAACTGGTGGAGTAGTTACCAAGTAATTGGTTAGCAACAAGAAAAGCTGTAATCTAGCCGACTTATACCGGCTTCAAATGTTGTCAATGTTAAAATACAACCATTATAATTTGACAACCGAACTATATAAGACTAGAAAAACTCGTGAAAATTTCACGGTTGTCCTGTTTGGATTTTCTGATGAATCATAATTCTTAATGATTGAATAAGCTCATGACGAGTTTTATGACAATAAAATATCCGTAGAAATTCCTCGATCGCAGCGTTACATATTTGGGCTTAACGAGTTTAACAAAATATTTCAATAACAATCATAAATATGAACGTTGTGGGCACTTAGACATGGTGTAATGCTTGTCTCGCGAGATCAGTTACGACTGGATAGTGAGTTCGGTCCTCACTGTGTGCCTCATACTTTCGGTTTTGTGCCACATCTAAGCTACGCTTAGAAAATCACAATAAATATCAATGCTGATTACTATTTAAAGAAGTAAATGGTTACAAATGAAAAGATTTTAAATTGATAACATTTTCCATTTCACTGGAATAGACGTGAAACGCATGATAGTGTTATTGTTCTTCTATCTTCCCTTCATTTTTTTTTCTTTCATTTTCCCATTGAAATCAAGTAGCGTCTCTGATATCTCTTTTCCGACTTTGGACGGGATCAAAACGTAATAGTCCATTATTTATGAGGGCGTAACGTACATGCATACTAACAAAGAAACTAAGGGAGGGACAAGCAGAATTATAATAAGATGCTTATGATTTTGGCCTCAATAAATACAAAAAGGGAGGATTGATTGTCGAACGCTTCCAAAATTAATTTTTTACTTGGCGCTAGGAGGGGGCTTATTTATTTAGCTAGCTCGTCACTGTATATGTAAACATTCTGTTTTATCATTAGATATTGTTCGTCTGTTATTACATCTAAATTATGAATTAAGTTATATGTTAGATATGCATATATGTATGTACAGGAAAACAATGCATATAGTGTTCAGTTTTATCTGCAGTTTCAGGTAACTGCTGGGGGTCTTGGAACAGATAAGCTCCCTTTCAGAGGATATCAAATAATACATAACTAACTGGTGTCGAAAAGTGGAAAGTGGACAATTTACCACAAACTTCATTAAAATGGATATGAACTTAATAACTTCATTGAAAGAAAGAAAGAAAGAAAGAAAGAAGAGCAATGGAAAAGAAATAAAGAACGTGTAATGGAAAAGGAAAGAAAAAGAAATGAAAAAGAAAGAAAGGAAGAGCGTGCAATGGAAAAGTAAGAAAGAGCAATGGAAAAGAAAGAAAGTACAAAGATTAAAAGTAAGAAAGAAAGCAAAAGTACATATAACTTTATTTAGAGGTCACCAAGTACTTTATCATGTTTTCTGAACAACGTAAAAGCATAAGTCTGCGTTTTTGACTACCATGCATACACATACACGCGTGCGCGCATACAAACGTTTACTTCCAGATACGCACATACACATCACAAATCCGAATCTATACGCACATATATACAAACATAGGCATTTAAACGAGAAAACTCCCCGCGACACACAGAGCACCACTTACATGTATACTCATGACATTCACAGGTTCGCGTACACAAGCATGCACACACGCACGCACGTGCGTGCAAATTCACTTCACAACCACCGAATCATTTGCATCCATACTTATATTGACTAGAAGTTTATGGGCACCTAACCTAATCGTCGACCAATTTCCTAAGGATCAGTATAAAATAAGTTGACACAATATGTCTATATTATTCAATGAAACACACACACACATATATATGACATAGCAATATATAAATTTGTATATATGAAGGACAATATTGGGGAAAATGTATGACAAAGTAGAAAAAACTTTTCGTGTGACACGTTTCGTCCTTCAGGACTTCATCGGCCTAACTTTGCTACATTGGTGCAACTACACATGTGCATGAATAAAGGAGACTGACCACAATTTTGACATAAAAATGTTACTCTGATCAAAGGAGAAAACAATTTACTAACACGAAAATGTTTAGAGAGTGTTAGGTTGATTTTGTTTAGCGGCATATCAACCACTATGGGTTATTTAATGTCGAAATCTAAATAATTTGAACTCAGTTTTATGGCTTCAACTATATTTTGAACACAATTGTATGCTTTCAACTACACATAAAATAGATTGCTAGTCGTGTATCGTCTGCCTTTTTTATATAAAAATGTATTGCTGGTATTTTAACTATTAAAATGTATTTTTATACTTTCATAGATTTTTTTTTGTTGTTGGAGGGGAGCTCACTATTTGCTCATAACTGGGACCCTAACAGGTGCTACTACCCAGGAGCAGAGTGGACATGTTAACAACAGCAATTAAGAGATGGTTCCACCCTCCTCAAAATCTCCAATCTCCCGATCAGAGGCTATGCTGCCGGATGTAGTTTATCGTCATAATAAGGACTTGTTTAGAGAATGCCTTGATCGCAATGTCATCCACAGAAAATCTGAGTTCTGGGTCTTAAATTTCACCATTCCTTATTCCTAGCAGATCTTCTACTATCACAGAGTACGGGATAACAAAAGTGATAAACAAAAAGAAAAGGAATTTAAATGAACCCGGCTAGATTATATATAAACAAATGTTTAAATTTTCTAACATCCCCCATTCGTACGCATGTGTAGTCGCATCAAAGTAACAAATATAGTCCGATGAAGTCCTAAACGACGAAACCTGTTACACAAAATTTTTTCCCGATTTGTCACACATTTTCTCCCCATATATATATATATATATATATATATATATATATATATATATATATATATATATATATATATATATATATATGAATGGATTAAATCCGACAGATTTTTAATTTGTTTGTTTAAAAGTTGTTGTTTTTTTAAGTGGCTACTCATATTTGATGAGTGAAAGTTTTGGTTTTATTTATTTATTAAAGAGTATATTTATTTATTTACACCTATAAACTTGATACCTGAATATCGCAGAGACTGACACGCCGAAAACAATACTCTGTCCGGTGGCAAAAGCTGCTGGTGGCGCCAGGTGTGGTACTACAGCCTTAGCCAACGAAACTTGGTTGGCGGCTGATGAAGGTAGGTTATCGCATGTGCTTTCACAGTTTTGTTATTATTGTACTTAGGATTGTTTTTAACTTATTATTGTTGTTGTTTTTTCAGGACTTAAATATTTTTATTTTAGTATTAATAGATCTAATATCGTTGCTTATTTTTTTCAAAATCTATTATTATTTTTTACTTGTTTTGCTTCATCTTATTTTTTTCCTTTTTCAAAAATAATTACTTTATTTCTTAGGTTTACGTCATCTTATTATTATTATTATTGTTTTTTTTAAATGTTATTTTTATTACTATTTTTATTTTTCATCATACTGTGATATTATTCGAATTTCTCAGCTGAAGCATTACCAAATATTAGATTAAATTCTAACTGGTATTTATTTCCGCTTTTTATTACAATTTCTGCGTTTTTTTTTTGTTTTTTTTTTATTATCGCAAACTTCTAATTTTTCGCTCATTGTGGTAGAAGAGCATATCGATCAAAAGCATTACGAGGAAAAGTACATTCAGCCGGAATAAGACTACCTAAGCAATGACGAAGTTTTAGAGAAAATGGAAACAAGGACACTTAGACTTAACATCAGAAAGAGACAGTTGAAATTTCCAGGATATTTAATGAGGGAAGAGGGCTTGGGAAATTTGGTACTCACAGGACAGATCGAAGGCAAGAGGGGCGGAAGAAAGTAACGCATAATCTACCCTAGCGAGCTTGCGTAAATGGAAGGCAAAAGCAGAGGGGTTAGAAGAGATAGCAAAAGGACAAAATTTACCAGGAGATACAAAGAACAGGAAATTGTGGAGAGCCATGATCGCCAACGTGGTGAAGGGACATGACACATAGAAGAAGAAGAAGAAGAAGAAGAAGAAGAAGAAGAAGTATAATGAAAGTAATAAGAAAAAATAGCTTTTAAGCAACAATAATAAATAAACTTATGAAATAGAATAAAAGATTTGAAAAAAAAATGATTTGAAGAACTCTCTAACTGCATAAAAGAACTTTTAGCGAAGTTAAGAAGATTAGAATAGATAGATTCATATCTTTCCAAATCATATTTATGCAAAAGCGAAGGCCTCGGGTGGAATTTTCTACTTTTGTGGGAAGTCTAAAATATTCGGCGATTTTCCCTCGTTTTGATTTAAATTAACAATTTTTGAGTCTCATTATGACTCAAAAATTGTTAATTTAAATCAAAACGAGGCAAACAACTTCAAGAATGTGCGAACGGTAAATTGAAGAATGTATCCAGCAGTGGTGATTAATTTCTCAGATGACTATAATGGCTGGATGTTACATTAAATATAAAAAAAAAACCCCAAAAAACTCAACTCTCTTCTGTTGCTTTTGTAAGTATCAACATTCCAGAGCAATGGAACAATTAATCGATTCTGCGTGTGCAATATGGTTTTTGTGAACTTTTAGAATGAAATATCTCTACCTCAAGTGGCTACCAGGCATTGTACAGGGTAAACATTACTGTAAAAAAATAAAAATAAAAATAACTCAAAGAAATTGAGCTTCTTTTTTTTATTCTCGTACAGGTACATTTTCCTTTTTTTCTTTATCCGTTTCTAACTAAGATGCTGAAAGTATTAGATTAGATTGGAAAGAAAATCATGTCGCATTTGAAGATGAAACAAATGCTTCTTTGGTCTTACTTAATCGGGATAATATTTCCTCTCATTATCGATAACACTACCTACTTTAAAAGGCAAATTGTTGATCCCTCGGGCGTAAGAGTTTTTAACTGCCAATGCAAAGAAACACTCAATATCAGTTTTAACCTCTTCAAAATTAATAAGCTGTTTTCTTTCTCAAAATGTTGCAATGATCTGAAAAGATGATAGATGAAGCAAGGTCAGAAGAGTAAGGAGGATGGGACAAAACTTCCATATTGTAAAGAAACACTCAATATTTGATATAACCTCTTTAAAAGTAATAAACTGTTTTCCATCTAAAAAAGTTGCAATGATCTGAAAAAATGGTTGTCATGTGGAACAAAAACAGGAGAGTAAGAAGGATGAAGCAAGACTTGCATATTTAGTACTAGAATCTTTTCCTGTATGACTTGAGCAATATGCAGTTTTCTTTCTTTCTTTTCTTCTGCTTTCACCGAACTTCCTCTTTTTTCCTTAGGACTAAGGAAATACGGACAATGATAATGCCTACTTCACAAATTTAATGTATTTAGAAATAAGCGAAAAATTACATTTTTCGGAACTACAGACAATCATAGTTAATGAGCAAATATATTTGAATCCTATTCCTAAGGCCCTATATATAGAACTTAATTTGCACTTGCAGGAAAAAGGAGATATAACTTATAACTTATTTTGTTCGAAACCTAATTCTTTTGAAAGGAATAAAACAACATAACAAATAACGCATTGTTGTATGTATATCGAGAGATACAGAGATTAAGTCGATATTACAAAGTTGGGTTTTGGCTTAAAAAAAATTTGAAATGGCAAAGAACGATATTGTTAACACGTAGACAAATCATTATAGATTCTATAGTGAAGCTGAACCGATAATTATCACTGGTGAAGCTTCTTTCTTCTACATGAGGCGAAGTGGACAGAGTAACTTTTCATAAGATTTGTATAAGAAAAAAGATCAGCTTACAAGTAAATCTAGTATTCTAATTATTTTTGTGTCTCCTTTCCAATCCTTTGTTGATTAAAATAAATACCGAGAATCAAATTCACTGTGTTTTTAAATATAGGAGGTTATACCTCTCAAACACTATTTTACTAGAACAAAGTAGTCTGCACTGAGACTGGGAAGAAAGCAGAAATGACCAAGGTTTAGAACAAACATATTTGCGCTACACCATCATTAACGTTTATAATTTCTTTCCTGATGGTTAATACTCTCCTATTTGTATGCGTTTCTTTATCTTTATTTATTTAGCATTTTTTTTTTAAATGTATAGAAGCATTTTTACTGCACATGCGCATTTGTCAACCAATTGAGAGAAGCAGACGATAAAAAGGACACCATGATCCGTTTGAACAGCATTCGCGAGTTCTTAACAATGTGACGTCAATGAGAAACTAGATCTATCGCTTGGGGCTCTTCTATTTAACCTATTTGTTATCGGAGAACACAAATGGGTCACTGGTTTCGTAAAAGAGAAATCCAGCTTCGGCGGTAGGCATAATGGCGAAAGGTCGAACTGTGAACGATGTGGAAGGATGGATACAAATTGAGATTTAAAGGGAGATTATAAAAAATGTGTGAGAAAAAAAAATGAAAATTGTAAAAAAGGAAGGAAAACTGAAGGAGGGGATAAAGGAAACCGGTGGACTGAGAAAAATGGGAAACTTTAGGAAAATAAGCCAAAAATCCTCGCCACTCGATGAACAGGCGGTACGTATACGCCAAAAAATATACGTGAGATGCTTATACCGCCCACATATATATATATATATATATATATATATATATATATATATATAATTATTTAAAAAAAATATGATTCTTTTGTTACATAAGAGTTCTCATGTTTCAAAAACAAGAGCCAAAATCTCAATATAATTATTAAAATTAAATTGAGTTAAAGTATGGAGCACTGTTTTTTTAAAAATAAAAACAAAAATACTAAAGAACTCCGGATTATTTACCTAACGTGTTCTTTCCTATTTTCTATATATTTGCACACACACGCGCGTGCGAGCTCGAGCACACACACACACATATATATATATAAATAAAAATAAATATATGGATGTGTCTTTTTTTGCTTGTTTGTCTTTGTATGTCCGCATGCGCGCCCGGGCGTGTAAAACAGTGACAGTTAAAGAGATAGTTTTTACTCTATGCATTTATTAACCCTTCTTTGTTCAGAGATTCCTAAAGATGATATATTATGCGAAATTCCTTTAACCATCTGGAAGCCGCTCATCCGATATCTCATGTGACATTTCTTTGTTCGTAGAAAAGGATGGCCAAGAAAGTTTTGTTGCCCTGGATCGTCAATGAATCGGATTATGATAAAAAATATGTTTCAAAATAGTGATGAAAGCAGTGGCAGCAGTGAACCCCCTGGATTTATTTACGATATATATATATATATATATATATATATATATATATATATATATATGTGTGTGTGTGTGTGTGTGTGTGTGTGTGTAGAGAGAGAGAGAGGAAGTATGAAAAGTGAAAAAAGAAATAATCTTCAAATACAGCTGTACAAATTTAAATAATTTTATTACTGAGTATAAAAATAATCTTTGTTTTCTTGAAATAAACAAGTTACAAAGTTACTCGCAAACAAATTTCAACGAAGTGGATTGCGTTAGTATAGAGAGTGAAAGGATGCATGTGAAGGCTTAATGCGAAAATTCATGATTTAGGTTTTTTTATGATTTTCCACAGTTACTACACTTCGCTTTGTTTATATATAACGCTCGTAGATTTTTCGTATTGTATGAATTACTTTAAAAGCGAGAATTAAAATTTGCAAAAGGGACTTAGAATTAAATAAATTGTACGAAAATTTGAATATTCACTATTGTTTACATCTCTGATCAGATACTGAAAAAATTAACTTACGCAATTTATAAGAAAAATTACAGTTACTTAAAAGTTAGATTTACTAAACTCGTAATTTTTATTGCTTAATAAATATATTTGCTAACTTTTAATTTCAATTTTTAGGAGGGAAAAAGTGTTAATCCTTTTCTAGTGTGTGTTTTCAATTTTTTATAGCAAACAACAGAGAAATGGTCGTCTGCTTTTTGAAAGCTTGAATGGCGTTAGAGATAACATCGCTGATTGGTTTAGAAATTTGAATTTGGAGTTCGGGTGATCCTACTTCAGCACAGTATTGAGATTTTAGAGAAATTTCTTAAATCTATTGAATTTATTTTTACAATGTTAACGGGGTTCTACACACACACACGCATATATATATATATATATATATAAAATAAGTGCTGCATCAAATCTGTGGTATACCAATGCACTATATCATCCACGGAGAACCCTAACAATAATATACATTGGGTCCACGAAAAATGCCTTTTAAAACCAGATGGAGGCAGCATAAATGCTCCTTCAACAACATAAACTTTAGACATCAGACCTCTCTATCTAAATATTTTTGGCACCTGAAAGAAAAAAATAGGACACCTAAATTAAAATGGAAAATCATTAACAGGACTAGAACTTGCAAAACTTGGGATGACCCATGCCCTTTGTGCCTCCATGAGAAACTACACATTATTAAGCTTCTAAACAATAAAAACCTATTAAACAACCGGCAAGAATTAACGGTTTTCTGCCGACACAACCGAACTTACGCTCTGAATAACTAGCTAAAAACACGCATACAAAAAAATAAATTTTAAAATCCATAGCCCATATACATAGTTTTAATAACCTACAAAAATTGATAACACTTTATGAAGTCGTCAAATAACAAACGTTGCGGCCTTTTCATATACACAAATCCCTTTCACAAAGAGATATAATAAAAGAATAAAATAAAAATAAATAAATAAATCTCCGTAGACGCTCAAGCCAGACTATGCGAAAACTTCCTCCGTCGTAAATTTAGCCACCCCCACCTTACCGTGAGCCGGCATCTATGAAAGTAACTATACTGATACAAATTATTAACACCCCACCCCTGCCGATTCTAAACAATCCGCCCTTGATGTTACCATGGAAATTTTTGATTTCAATTCTGACCATACTATTAAAACTCGTAAATTTCAGAAATAAGTTCATTCCCAAAAAATTTCGCTTGAAGATGGAACAGAGCCTACTTTAACTCAAGTTAATTCAAATATTATTTTGAAGTTTTCGGCTCTTGTTTTGAAACATGAGACCTCTTATGTAGCGAGTTGGAATCATATTTTTAAATAAATAATTATATATATATATATATAATAATTAGGCAGTAATTGTTCTTACAAACAAGTGTTATTAAAAATTATAAACATTCTATGTCTATTGAATTTATTTACCATCTTAAAACATTTAGAATTTCTTCCATTCACTTTGTTTTCACCTCTGAAGATGACTCATGTTAGCCGAAAGGTTAGACATTAATTTCTGATGTTTTACATCTGAAACAGCCAGATTTGTGAAAACTGATTTGCAATTTCGAAAATTCCATGAATAAATTCAATAGATATAGAATGTCTATCCTTTTTAATATATGCTAAATCACCCATAAACACGCTGGGTAACTTTTAAAGGGAGTTCATGATACAAAATGATGAGGTAACAATATTATCAATTTTATTATTAATTACACATATTTTAATTTGTATTCGCAATACAAGTTATTGTAATAATAATTATTATACAATATTACTTAGATCAAACGCAATAATAAATTAATAAATTTAATTTTTCACAATTTTTAGATAAATTAATTCCCTGATAAACAGAACAACAGAAAATCGATAAAACTATCAACATATTAAAATTACTAATATGATATCATTGAAATAAATTTAATAATTTTAACAATTTATATATTGATTCCACGTGTAACAGGAGAAAGCTAAAGAAAGATTTATTCTCTCATTTGTATTTCCCCCTTTATGGGCATTATTATATTTGTGATATTATAAAACCGTAATTCATGGGCGGAACGGAATGACTGAAAGGAAAAGAATTGACAAACATGCTTTATTCTCAGAGAGATTTTTATATTAATAAGACATACACAAAACTATATATACATATATACAGGTGACCCACACAGAGAAAATATATCAAAATAGAGTGTAAGGAAAAAGAAAAGGGAAGAGTGTTACATATAATATGGAGATACTCCTGTGTCTGGAGAAGCCATGTTTAGGACTCCAGATTCAAATGAGCCGTATTCATCTATGTCTCAGGTAAGGACATATTTTACGAACAGGAAACAGCGAGTCTTGGGTTTTCCCTAATTGAGGACTGCGAGCTGGAGTTTCATTCTATATCTGTGAAAAATATATTCCCAAAGGAAAACAGCGCTATGGACTTGTAATGGAGGCTTTGGCCTAAAGAAGACAACCCTATGGTTCAGCTGCTGAAAACAAAACTGAAATTTGACGACAGCCTTTGTCATTGTAAGGAGTGATGTCACTAAGCGACCGCCATGTGAGACACGTGACTTATCTCCGCCAAAGGGAGATAAGTATCTGTATAACACGAATAACACTTAATTTGTCAAAAGGTAAAGACGTTCCTCTTAAATGTAGTTAATTACTATGAATTGATTACGTATTATAATTTTTAATGGTGAAGGTCATAAAAACAATAAAATAAAACAGCAATCATCTGCTTAGGGAGATTCATATTTATTGAAATAATATAAAGTATGGATGTCACTTTTTTGTGTGCGTAGTTTCATTTTTTTAGGTATTTTTTCAAAATAATAATTATATTTTTTTTTATTATACATACTTGTTCCTTCATCACATTTATTTTAAAATAAACTAACGGCGGCAAACCAGCATGCATATATTTAGTTATTTACCATCAAGTCATATGACACAATTATCCAGCCATACAGATTACATTTTACAGTGACACTACAGCCTCTTCATTTATCAAGTAGTTGGCAAACATCCGATTATATTTGTCTATAAAAAGAGTTCCAATGCAGTGTAGTGAATTTTATGAATAAATGTTGTTTTATGTATATTTAACTTTATTTAATAATGCTGTTATAAGGTATTATGAATATTTATTATTTTCACACGCATAATAGTTGGAATATAATATTCAAGTGTTTGTTTATATACTCGGATTGATATAAAATGTGTATAGAAAACAAATACTGAATGTCCTGTTAAAATGCCGTAAAATAGAAAAAAAAAAAACGGACATAGCTCAAGAGCCCCCTGTCAAATTTAGATGAAACTTGGCATTGCGCTCGGTAGGGATTCAACGAGCAACATGGTCCTAAATTACTTTGGGTTTTATGTATCGTTTAAAATATATTTCGGGAACAAACGTATATACATAAAAGATTAGTTTTAGTATGATATATATATATATATATATATATATATGTGTGTGTGTGTGTGTGTGTGTGTGTGTGTATGCGTGTGTGTGTGTAGATGATCAAATATAGATCAAGTATGGATAGGAATCCGACAAAATGATAGGATAAAGAACAAGTAGGAAATATATCTCAATCTAACATGTTTCATTTTATTAAAGCTTCGTCAGAGATCAAGATGGAAATGATAAAAATGATAAAAAGCAGAGAGACGCAGATTAATGGTATGTTGAGTTTGGCTATTTCTTATTGGTTTGATACGGGTCACGAAGTGTCATGAAGTAACATATAATATTCAAATATGTATGAGAAACAATCTGGACGCTAAAGTGTGTAAAAGTTAGACGAAGCAGGATGTTTGAAAAATTTTGTTTTGGTTTGATTTTTCATTAAAGCATATCGCATGTGTATTTTGTATATATCTTCATTGATTTTTATGTGTTGGAGAGACATAAGTTAGATTCATGAATAATGGATCTGTAGAAAAATCGTGAAGTGATGTAGTTTTTTAAACGTGTGTTAATAGTTGGTAGTATTGTTATAATTGTTTTTATATTTTCTCTTAAAAGGGTTATGTTCTTTTTTTTTTTTTTTTAATAAGGCCGGCATTGATGAAATACCTAACCAATGAGAAAAAAACTAAACTCAACATGCCATTAATATGCATCTCTGCTTTTTATCATTTTTTTATCATTTCTATCTTAATCTCTGACAAAGCTTTAATAAAGTGAAACATGTTAGATTGAGATCTGTTTCCGACTTGTTCTTTATACTATCATTCAAATATGTATGTGTGTGTGCGCGCGCGCGAGTGTGTATGTTGAATTTTCATTTTCTTATTTGTTTATATTTATTTTTATTAATAATGTAATTACGATGTATTATTTTATAATTTGATGAATTATTTATGTATTTATTTATTTTAAGTAATGAAAGGTCTAGAATTAACCATTTTCTGTCAAAAAAAAAAAAAACGTTTATGGTCATATATGTTGGCTTGGTAAAGAAGTATGTTTTTTAAAGTATGGAAAAATTTGAAAATAAAAAATCCAGGACGTAAGTTAATATATTGGGGAGAGTCGATAACTGCACTCCCAAGAACTTTCCGTCTTAAGTAAGTTATTTCATCTTTTAATAAGCATGGCATTTGTCTTTCGATATGAATTTTTTAAGGTAATGAATAAAATAAATATATGCAACTCAAAGATCTTGTTTTATATTACAAGATCTTTAGAGATGAATTGATATTGTCTTTCCCAATTTCTGGGATAAGGAGTTATCATTTTTCATATTATTTACATTAGGATCTAACCACATGGTCCAGTGGATAAAAGCGTTAGTTAGATCCAGTGACTAGATCCAAAGAGTTGTGAGTTCAATACCAGTCTACAAAACTTGGATAGTTGAGTTAAATAACTGAGACGTTGGGAAGAGGCATGGCATGTGGAACCAGAATTCCGGTGGACGAAATAAAGGATTCGGTTCAAAATTTCAATTACCTGAAGAAGGCCGGTGCGTACAACGACCGAAACGTTGGGAATATGGCGATGAAGATGAGGATAACAGTCCGAATAATGTAAATAATGTAAGTAATCATAATACCTCATCTCAGAGATATAGACAGAAAATAGTCCGAATTTAAATAAAGGGTAGATATTAGCTGAATACCTTGACACAACGGTGTATCTCTTGAACAGCAGATGATAAACAGTGGTTTGCGAAACTGTCAAATTAACCCCTGCCCCGTGGCAGGAGCTCTTTATATGAGGATTTTCTAAATGATAAATACGTGCTCACCAACAGTTATCTGACCTCAATAGCGGTGGCGTATATTGGTCATTGTTACAAAATGTGCACTGTGTTACCTTGCTGAACCTAATTCTCAGACATAAGTATTAATTAGTAACAAACAGAAGTTTTAGGCTATTTCTAAAGGCTATTTGCATGACATCTATACGCAAAAAATACAATAGTTTACTAAGTCTTTGGTTCTTTGGATTTTGTTAAACTTTATATTTCTCGATTATTATATATCGTGTAGACTTATGGATCGATTTCTACTCACAACAGTATAATAATCAGTATAATAATCAGAACAAAAGCTGACGGCTGATTGCCACTCCTTTGTTTATTACTATTGAATATTAAATAGGAAAAAACAAACTGCACAGTATTGAATAACAACTGAACATATGAAATATTGATAAGAAGCCGTTCTTCTATACATAAAGTAATATATTAGCGTGAAGTTGTTTAGATCCGATTTTTCAGTTTGTTATCAAAAATTAAGTCAAGAACTCAGTGGTCAACTTTTAAAACTGAAAAAGAAGAAACTTTTATGTCTGTCTACATTTCTAAAATGAGGTATTATAACTATGTACACTAATTACATTGTTCGGACTGTTGCCCTCATCTTTATTGCCACATTCACGACGTTTTGGCCATTGTACATTTCGGTCTTCTTCAGTTGACACCTGTTGGAATTTTGAATCGAAACCTTTCTTTAATACACAGCGGTAGATTGTTGTAATTCCACATGGCATGCCTTTGGACATCCATGTTTTAATTAATTTCCCTTGATAACTCTCCATGTTTTTGTTCTTCTCTGCTGTAGCTATAGGGACACATGGCTCAATGGATAAAATCGTTGGTTGATTTAACCAAAAGTGACTTGGCAGAAAAAGTTGTGAGTTCAATCTCTGGCCACAGTAATTTGTAAGATTTAACGGTTATCTTCTACAGGGAAATTATATATATATTTCATGCGCGCCCGCAACCATACAACTGTTCCCGTACGATCACTGAAGTTAAGCAGCGTCGGGCCTATATGGGTGACTGTTTTTGGAATACCAGGTGCGGTAAGCTTGGATGTACGGTGGCAGGTGTAAAGGGTAATGGTTCGGAATTGTTAATCAAAGGGCCGAGTTCCAATTCCAGTTGGGTTCCTTATATTCACTTATGCGCAAATACTCTTCAGAAAAGTATAAATCTACCTCGTCTCCTCCCAGCTATGGGTTAATTAGTAAGACTTGTATCATTAAACAATTATTATCTAAATTATTATTATTTTTTTATCAAAAAGAAATATCTTACACTCTAAAAATATTTCTGGCTTTAAATAACCTGCAAAGTGCTGATAAGCCGTAGTAAACGAATCAATCAATCAATAAAACATATAGGGAGAGAGTTTGACAAGCACATCTGGAGACAAATCTCCAACTGCAGGATATCTACCAACCACCCCACGCGGTCAGATGTGGCACCAGGCCGAATTTAATGTGGGGTAGTAGTCTCGGCCAAAAATTCCCCGTAGACCCCGTATAAAACGGGGTTGGATAGCTATTTCCCGAGACGAGATTCTGCCCCTTGACACAGCCCCGCCTGGGGTATCCTCCTTGTTCGGGGGTAGAGAGCCCGACTAACACAACAGGAGACGAATCTCCAACTGCAGACCAACGTACAGTATTTACTACTGTATTTATGTGAATGGGGACATACCCATTATTGTCCGTAGGTATGCTACAACAATAAGTTTCAATGAAGATGATCATCAATTTTTTATATCTATTTATTTTAATGATTACTTTATTTCGTATTCATTTAACGACTACGAGTGTTAGGAAAAACGTTTTCCTTCCCAGTTAAAAAAAAAAAAAAATGCACTCCTTGCTCGTGACAATGTAAAAAAAAAATTCACATACATTTAAGGTAATTTATACACATATTACTCAACAAAAAACACATCAATGTAATCTAAAGATTTTTTTAAGTTTACTTTTGTTCTTTAGTATAAAAATAAATATCACAGATATAAAACAAATGGAAAGATTAAAAATATATAAATAAACAACTTAAAAACAATATCACAAAATTCGTAATATAATTAAAAATATATTATATAACGAATTTTGTGATATTGTTTTTAAGTTGTTTATTTATATATTTTTAATCTTTCCAAGAAAGAAAATATTTAACTGAAATCACCAAAAGAAGAAGAAAAGGAAAGGTCCTTGGGAATTGGGACGTCTTAACAGAGTGACGTCATGCTTAACACAACTGGAACGTCTGTCTGTTGAATCATCGCCTAAAAAAAAGTCTTCTGTTCTGTGACACATTACATAATGGAAGCCATGTTGGCTTGACTTGTATCTGTCAAAAGATTCACACGATTCTTGGTTTTAGTTCTTGATTTCGCCATCTTTTTTGCATTCATTTCAATCGTTTACATTATATGTTTTCTTTTTCTAATTTTTAATTTTTCTTTCTATATTCATAGAATTTTTTGCAATCGTTTTTGCTGTTTTTTCATCATTTTTTTTTTCTTTCTTCTGTATCTCTTTCTCGCCTCTTTCTTTTCATTATTAATTCCTGGTTATTCGTTACTGAATCTTGTGTTTACCATTTTTTGGCAACTTTCTCGGTCGAATGTCCTTCAATTATTAAAGTAAATAGCGTGAAGAAAAACTTGAAAAGCTGCTTCCAACGAAACTTGAATTCACATCCCATATCCCGAGAATTCGTCATTTACAGACGAAGCCTTAACCAATTCGGGCAGGGAAACTATGTTCAGACGGTGCACAACTGTACAATTATATTGTTACGTTATTTACCCAAATCTTTATACTTTATTAATTTGTTGTTACTTTCTAGAAACAGTCTTAGATTATTAGAATTTTAAGTCAGAAAATGAAAAATAATTTCTTTTTCATACATTTTCGCCAAAATTTAATCTTTCATCTACATCTTCTTTCTTTCTTTCTGTCTTTATTTTTGAAAACTACGTCCATTCCCATCTTTCTTTCTTTCTTTATTTTTGAATACTACATCCATTCCCTCATTTATTTATTTATTTCAACTACGTCCACTCCCTAATTTCTTTCTTTCTTTTCGCCTACAATAAGAATAAAGAAACAAATTAAATTCGTCGTTACGAATCAATCTAATGATTCAAGGATAGGAAATTTCCCGATTCAATTATTCTTGGCAAATGAAAAAAAGATCAATCTATCAATTATGCTCATAATTTAGAAATGAACAGTTCCATTTCCCTGGAACGGGCAAATAACATTTATTTGCAACCAAAAAAGAAAAGTAAACGCGGTCTTGGAATGAAATCTGAAATGCACATAAAAATGTTTATTTCCTAACCATTAGCGACTACTTTCATTTATCTATATGTTTACTGAGTCTTTTGAATTTTGTTTGGAAATGTAACAGAAATTTGATTGCGTTCTTACAAATGACTGAATATTGTTTGGAGACTTTAACCAGAATTTTGCTAACTTTAATTATTTAAATAAGTCAGTGCCATCTTCAGGGATCTCTTCGAAGATGGTTAATGGAACCCAGCCGAGGCTTAGAAGACCCACGAAGTAAAGTGAACTGTGAATAATTTTATCTGAGTCTGAAGTGCCTGGTGCTTTATGACCAGCAGTGAAATAATCTACGAAGTATGATCTTCAAAGCTGTCATCCGCTGATGGAACGGAAATATAGAAAATAAATAAACGGATAAAAACTTTCGTGATCAAGTTCCACTTGGGCGGAAGATCGGAAGTTCTGGTTGCAGGTTTATATAAGTAGTATCCCATTTAAAACTGTCAATTTTGAAATCATCCGATAATAGGTGGCAGGCAGTTGGGGTGAGGATGCAGAGAGGCTGAGTTTCGAGTCACGTGTCATGATATAGAGATGTTTTTAGAGTTTTACGTAACATTGGTCTTTTCTGCGGTGACTGACTTGGATTTAACAAAACCATGTTCATTAAATGTAGTGATCTATAAAATTTGCTTTGCCAAATGAGGGATTTATCGGATTTAAAGAATTACCGAATTTCACGAATTGCCTGATTTAAGGAACATATTCTCACCACCCAATTATTTATTTAAATTGAGGTTTTACAGTATTTCTTGGTCATAGAATATATATATATATATATATATATTATATATATAAATAAATACACACCTGTAAAATGAAAACGAATAGAGTCCAGTTTCGACGTTCGTAACTTTCAATTTAAAAGAGGGCTCAATACAGAATTAGAGCAATATTATTTATTTTAGAATAATACATCAAAAACTTGAAAAAAACAAAAAAAAAAAAACGCTACACAAATGCAATCAAGTTTCGATGCGTATTAACTCATCAGGCGTTAGCAAATAATTGTTGAGTAAACAATTTATTGAGATTTAAACAAAAAAGGAAAGAGAGGAGATGGTTGCAGGGTTTGTTTTGTTTTTATTCGGATCAACCAATCGGAATGACCAACGCTAAGTTCAAATTAAGGGGAAAATGAAAGTTAAGAAGCAATCATACTTAAGAGGTTATGACCCGCAGCTTTAGAATCGTAGACAACAACCAGACGTCATATACGGTTCGGGTGTAAAATGGCTATAGTGTTATACATTAGACGATGTCATTTCCTATGAAAAATAAAAGGTAATTTAACAAGATACTCGACAAACTACATTCCCTGTGAGTTAAAAAAAAATTCTCATTTTTATAGTTGGTAAATAAACCAACCTTTTAAGAAACAGATGGAAAATTTAAACATATAGATCTAACAAAATTATTTAAACATATAAATCATACAAAATAAAATAGAATGTAACTGTTAACTAAAGGGGCTTCATATAGGGTGTTAATAAATCCGATCAATGCAAAATGTCAAAATGTCTGCCGAATGCCAATACATCTATACTAAATATTATCAATACTACTAGAAGATTAATGTAAAATTCATACTACGTCGAAATCAATTTTACTGGCAGAAAGATAAGCCTTATATGGTGCAAGGTTTAACTAAAATCTAAGAAGCAGCAAGCAATTCTTTGATAAGGATACTTTAGGGATGCTTTATTAAATGAAAGATTTTAATTAACGGTTAATTGTAAACATACCATACCTTTGACTTTACAATCTTTCTAAACTTGGAAATTGAAGTTTTGCGATGTCATTGGATGTTTAACTTTAGAATAGATTGTGCTGCAGGAAATCGGTGATCGCATACAAATTGTTTACCATGTGTACTATCCTTGGTATGTAACGATCAAATGTTGAACCCCTGAGAATCATCCGAGTAACAGATGATTTAAAAAACGAACAACTGTCAGTATAACTTTTGGAAGCAGCCTTAGCTGAAATATAAAAGTATTTGTCAGAAAATTAAAAGAAAACAAAAGACATATTTTCTGAAATACTGGGATGAAAACTTTTCTTTGTCCAAATATTGTTCAGACAACTGAACAACAAATTTCTTATAATTGTTGTTAACACGACTTTTTGACCGATCTTTTCTTCAACCCTCGTCCCGGAAAAATGAACAATAGCAAATTTACGAACATCGAGTTCAATAGATCGAACATTATTGAGCATGTTAATGGCACTTCTCCATTTTATAGACAATAAAATGTTTCACTTTCAAAAAAATGCTTATATATATATATATATATATATATATATATATATCAACATTAAGTAAAATGAATTTGTCTGTGTTTCCAAACCGATCAAGGATAGAGGTAGAAGGATGCTTGTAATACAAATGATTTATTTAACAGACATGCCCATGTGTTTTTTTTTTTATTTTTTATTTTAGTATCATTGGGATCTTTAATATAAAAATCCTGGGCAGAATTTCCTACAAACTTACTCAGAAAATACACAATTCCATATGAAGTTTACGAACAACGAGTTCAGAAGTTCGAATAATATCGACTATGTTAATAATATTGAGTGTGTTAATAATATTGAGTGTTTCAATAATATTGAGTGTGTCAATAATATTGAGTGTTTTAATGCCTTTTCTCAATTTTATAGACAATAAAAAGCTTGTTTTAAAAAAAGAAAAAAATAGATATATTTTTAACATGAAGCAAAATAAATTTGTTTATCTCAGCATTTGTCAGCAAAAACACATTTCATTCACTTTAAAAATTTTATTTATTTATGATGAAATTATATCTAGCATTCACTGTCATATAGAAGATAATCTTTTATATTACATAACAGTCCTGCATTGTTTTCTTTGTTTCTAATGTTATTTTCCGATCATTTAATACATTCCTTGATTTCTGGAGAGTGTAATTCTCTATTCATATACGTCTTCTGAGTTTCGTGTCACACTTTCCGTTTTCTTTTACTACAAATCTCAAATAGTTGAATTTCTTCACTTGATTGATTTTGACATCCCTAATATTTAATTCCCATCTTGTCGCTTTTACTCACAGCCAAGCATCATGTCTTCTTACAACTGATGTTTAACCCTTTCTTGCTTGCTCCTTTAGCGATAAAGAAATATATACTATCCCATTAGGTAGAAATTTCCCGTTCAATGAAAGTTTCATACTGAGAAAGAATTATCTTTCTTATCATAACCAAGATTTTTTTACGATTGAGCTTTTAATCCCAGCGTAAAGACTTCATGCTTTACTCGCTCTAAATAAGCTCAACATCTTGGACAATGACAATAATCTAGTTAGGGACTCAGCAAAAGATCAACTGTACTGATCAAAAGAACTCTCCATGCATGAAACTAAAACATAGATCCATCAACCATTTATTTCTTTTGCCGCGACCCTTGCACTCAGTCCATTTTTCCACAGGTAGTGTAAAGCGGGTTTAATTGCAAGCATCTGGTTTGTATCGAATGTGAGTAAAAGTTTCCAGATATTTTGGCACTTAAAATTAGTTAATTAATAATAATTAATATATTTGCTAATTTATCAAAATATTTTATTTATCATTCTCCGACTTTATGCTTGCGTCCCGGAAGTTTTCCCATTCCATTTTGATAAAACGGTTCTGGCTTTGACATGAATTGTGAATGAAATTCTCAACACCGAAGACATCTTCAAATTTCTGTGAAGATCAAAAAAAAAAAAAAAAAAAAAAAAGCTGCATTGACCAAAGTGAATGATAATCAGTTGGCACCTAGTCCGGTGAATGTGCCGCATCAAGAATTTGCAATCCCAAGTCTATTAAGTTTGTGTGCGTGTGTGGATAAAAATACGGATGACCATTGTCAACCAACAGCAAGACTTTTTGTTCTGTAATTTTTTTTATACTATAATTGCAACGCTCAAATTACTAAGGTAACAATTATAACGCTCTGGAGTAACAATATCACCAAGATTCAGCATTTTGTAGTACAGTAGGCATTCATATCTCACCAACGTGTGCACATATAATAGTTATGAAGACTATTAAATTTCTTCTTCTTTTATGTGCCGTATCCCTTCAGGATGTAGACGATCATGGCTCTCGACAACTTCCTGTCCTCTGCAGCTCTTAGTAAAAGTTTGTCTTTCCCTATATCTCCTAAACTCTGTTCTGCCAACCATTTACACAAGATTGTTAGGTAGGTTATTAGCTGTTTCTATCTGTCCCTCTTGCCTTCAGTATGTCCTGTAAGTGTCAAATTCTCCAAGCCTTCTTCCTCATTATGTGCCTTACAAATTTCAATTGTCTCTTTCTGATTCTAAGTACAAGTGTCGTCTGTGTTTCTGTGTTCCTTAAAACTTCGTCGTTACTCACATGTTCAGTCTATGGTATTCTCAGCATTTTTTCTGTGGAACTACATTTTTGTTGACTCAAGTCTCTTCTTCATCTTTGAGGCAATTGTCCAACATCCACTGCCGAATAGGAGGACCGATATTACTTAACAGTTAAGTACACTTTTCTTGTTGTCCGTGACCAAGGTGAGCCTTCAAGTTAGAGGATATTGGCTGTGGTTTTACTTGTAGAGGGATTGGCTCCGCCAGGTCTACTTTCTCAAGACACGATACGCATGAAGGGATACTCCCCCAGCTTTTAACCCAGATGTCTAGCGCTTTGCAGTGATAGGCTTGTCGCACTGAACTACTGTATTTTCAAATCCATATTCCCATGTAGTTAAACTCTTCTTCACACAACCTTTTGTTTCCAGTGTTTTCCTTAGTCATACTGACCAGAAACTATGAGCGTTATACGAACTTTATATCATGATTAGATATTCAGATTTGCAACACACACGGCCATCGGATTGATGATGATGATGATGATGATGATAAGAACATGACTGATTACGAAAACATATTTTAAACATTGAACACGCAAGCTGTTTATCTAGATTAATATGCCAACCATTGCACTACGGTAGGCGGTCTTATTATGCCTACCTTGAATGGGAACAAAAGCTTTAATACAGTGTCACTAGTAAGCGTAACACACCCACAACACAAATACGCGGTTACGTATGCAGGGTCGACAGTTTTATAGTTAATTCCTGAACTATAAAAAAAATAAACGGATTTTTTTTCATTTTAAAAACTATCTGAGGTCAGAGAATTTACGTTACAAGGAAAAGTTAGGTTTTGACAAAAAAAACATACCTTTGCTTAAAATCCGAGACAAAAACTAACAAAGAACGTGGCTCGAAAAGAAAAGAATTCTTTGTGTAAATTCTTTATTTCTCTATTTATATTTATTTCCTTTCAAAGCAGCTTTTCATAATCAAGAAGCCGTGGTCGATGTTTATACATTCCTTTTATGTAGCAACAAGCGTTCGAGCATAGGTGTTAATTATCTATCTATCTATATATATATATATATATATATATATATATATATACACATTTTATTATATTTGTCACTTCGTCCATATCTATTTATCTATCTATATTATCATATCTGTCAGTTTGTTCATATCTTCTTTATCGATAGATAGACGTGATAAAATATAGATTATCTATCAGTTTGTTCCTATGTATCTATCCATCTATCTATATTTTACCTATGAGTTCATATCTATCGATCTATCCATATTTTATCATATCTGTTAGTTTGTTCATATCTATCTATATTTTATCTATCCGTTTGTTCATATCTATATTTTATCTATCAGTTTCTTCATATCTACTTACCTATATTTTATCTATCAGTTTCTTCATATATATATAATAAATGCGAATGTTAGTATGTCACTGTGTCACACTTTTTCAACTTAAAGGGACACAACTCTCTAACTTTCAATAGCTCATTTCAAATGAAAAAATTACTGTTCTCAAATTACAGTGTTTCAAAATAAAATTGTCCAGGTTTTCAACTTTACTCTTAGAGGCCGTAGCCCAATATATACCATTTTGGAATCAGACCGACTTTGTGAGCAAATTAAAAATATTCCAGAACGCATCTGGAACCACAATCCTAAAATTTCGGATTTCCAAGTTTTTATTACTGCGATTGTTTTCGGCGATTTTTAATGTGATTATTTGTAACGAAATTTTTTGTATGATAATTTTTATAACTTGAAAATAAATTTGGGAATAATGAAATTAATTGCGAAAACCAGCAAAAGTCACACATGAAATAATTGTTTGTGTGAAAAATAAGGACCTAGGTACATCAAATTGTCTAAGTGGCAGCAGAAGAATTATTGTTGAACTTTTAAAAGGTAAGCTTAAATATTAATGCAATTCTTAAATGCAGCGATCATTGTTGAGTTCTTCTGTAGTTTATTGTTGCCTATCACATCTACTCCCCCTCCCCTTATTGTGATGAAGGACCAATGAAGAACCTTCCGCAGGAGCTAGCTTAAATGCCAATCGATAAGGCAGCTTTTAAATTAGTCTATATTTTATCTGTTTCTTCATATCTATCAATAGTTTTTCTATTAGTTTATTCATATCTATCTATCCATCTATCTATATTTTACCTATCAGTTTGTTCATATCTATCTATATTTCATCTATAAATCAGTTTGTTTATATTTGTTATCAGTTTGCTCATACCTATCAGTTTGCTCATATCTATCTTTTATCTATCAGAGCCATGAACTCCTGTGCCTGCTGAATTGTGTGTGCGACCAGGTCACAGTCATCGGCATAGAGAAGGTTGCACACTATACTCATAAAGACTTGTCCTTGCCGGAAACCTATGTATGTTGAGAAGTTTGCCAGTTGACCAGTACCTTATTGTAATGCCATCATGGCAGTCCCCGAAGGTATGGAGCAGTAAAATTGCAAAGTAGATAGAAAACAATGTAGGAGCCAGAAGGTCTCCCTGCCTGACTTCATTTTCAACCTTGATGGGCCCCGAGAGAACACTGCCAAAACTGACACAGGTTTCCATACCGTCATGGAAGGACATCAGAATCTTTAAAGTGGGAAGAACAACCCAACTTCGAGAGGATCTTCCAGCACGATTAACAGTGTCAAAAACCTTCCTCAAATCTACAAATATTTGATAAAGGTCCATTTGTTCACATCTTTTCCTGGGTTTTTCGTGATGTGAAAATCATATCTGCGGTTTCTCTTTGTTGGCGGAAACCAAACTGTGATTCATGCAGTATGTTGTCAATTTAATCTTAAAAGGAAAACAGAGACTAAGATCTTACCTGGCGAAGAAAGGAGAGCAATCCCTCTATAATTACCGCATACTTCCAGGACACCTTTACACCTTATATATAGGATTCGTTGTTGCATCCCACCAATCTTTTGGCACTTCTCCATCTCTCCAAACCTTTACAATAAGATCATGCATAAGTTGACTTAAATGTATTCCACCCTATCAGAATATCTCAGCAGGAAGGCTGTCAATCCCAACATCCCTGCCCATGTTGCGCCCCTCCACGTAAAACCTTGCCCAGTGATGGTTGGCTGTCAAGTTCTACCACTATGGGTCTTTAGAGTATTTCATCAAGAACCTCAGGGTCCACATTTGAAGGCCTGTTCAGTAGCGTTTCTTCCATCTTTTGGCCATATGATCCATGTCTGTGAGGAGATCATTGCCATCCTGTCCTGAGAGGAGTAATCTTGGTAGATCTGGGGCCAAATGCTTATTTCAAGTAGTACGTCTGCTTGGTATTATTTGAATTCGCTGCATTCTGTATTTCATCTGCTAGCTCTGAGCACAATTTTTTCTGTATAGTTTGAAGAGCACGTTGAGCTTTTGCTTTTGTAGCTTTAAACTCCTTGTACAGTTTACTGTTGTTTTTTGGACATGCCTTTTTGTAACACAGAACTTTGTATTTGATTCTTTTTTGCAATGATCTCCTTGATAGCATCATTATTTTCATCAAACCAGTCTCAATATTCTGCTGGCATTTTAGCCCAAACTTTCTCAGCCACTTCATATATATTCTTCTTCAAGGAGTTCCATAAAGGTGTATCATTGAGGAAGAGGGCAATCTTTTCATCTTCTGGAATCATATACCTCTCAAGAACACATAGAACTGAGCATTTAAAACGTCGGCACTGTCCATTGTTAGAACGTAGGTACTAATGAGTGTAGCGTATCGTCATCCATTAAGATGTAGGCGAAGAGTCATTAAACGTCCACCGACTCCTTTAGGAAGTTCAGCAAGCCTTGGCACAAGTGTGCTACGTATAGCAAAACCCACACCAGTTACTCTATACTCCTCAGCGCACTTTCCTTCCAGAAGAAAGTGTAGCCATCACCAACTTCTTGAAGTTGACCATCACCAGCTAAACGAGTTTCTGAGAGAGCAGCTACATCTATAGAATATCTCTCTAGTTCCCTAGACACCAGAGCTGTTCTGCGTTCAGGAGCAGATTCCAAGGGATTATCTATGAGAGTCCATACATTCCAACAAGACAGCTTCTTTCTTTTTTTTTTTGCTTTTGTTCGAGCACAAAATAGACATCCGCCAGCCACGCTATACTGGCCAGATGAATGAGACAGGCAATTTTGGGTTCACCATTTCTAGACCCTTCCAGCAATCTTCAGATGAGCAGTGCTCTCCTAGAAAGGGCTGCTCATAGACTCCGGGAGTAACCGAAAGACACCCCTGTGTCAATGAAGGAGGGCTAGCAACTTTACATCTACCCACAGGCCGCCAAATGCGCAGGTCAGCAGCTACGCACTTCTAGCTCGTCAGACCTGTAGGTATCGTAGGATCGCCATCGAACTTTGGTTCGAAAAAAAAAACAAAAAAAAAAACAAACTACATGCTAGCAAGTAGTCAGTAATGCCCGTACGGGTTTTAAGGTTGAATGCAGCTTGCACAACACTATATCGACCCCTCACAACATTCTCCAAAGACAAGCAGTTGTCAAGATATCTAGTATGGGCATGAGGTGGCTTTTCTATCAGAGTTTCCTTCTCCTGGAAACTGCCAAAAGGCTTGGAAGGTTCCACCCTCATTGCGCTAACTGAACGTCTGGATAGAAGTCAAAATATTTCTATGACCTCACGCAGTGATTGCTAGATGGCCATTAACCTCTCAAAGAGGTTTAGCCGCCCGTTGAATGGTCTTCATTTTTGTCTTTCAGGGTTTCTAGCCACTTTCGTCAATAGATAGACCTGGTAGGGAAACCGTTCTAGTCGCCGATTACTCGACCATACAAGAGGTAGTACTGGCTTACATGATACCATTAGCATCCCATCAGGATGACCTGACTCCACCACTTCAAAGAACCCCCTACCACGAGAACTTCGTTCTACTATCAACGAGCTGACTAGGACTCGTTCCGTGATTTTCTCCGCGATGTTGGGATGTTGTCTTTACGTTCCCCGTCCAAGAATGTGCTTCTGAGGTCTCATCCTGGTTTAAAGTTGGAATCGACGCTTTCATCCCGTCAAGGAAATATAGGGTCAAGTCGCGCCCCTCCCCTTGTTTCTCCGCTGCTTGCTCAGCCGCCATTGCCCATAGGAACCACTTCTTTCACCTATTTCGTAGCGACATGTCGGACTGCAATAGACGTCTCTTTGCCTCCGCCCGTAACGCAAATTTGGCCCCAAAGATTATTGGCGTCTCTGCAAGAGCGTATTGAACAATTGCAAACCTCTATACCTCCTTTGTTCAACCAATTCGAAGTCCTGACCTCCTCTGCCGACAAGGGTGAATGCTTTGCTCGGAAATTTTCATTCAACGCTCGACTCTTCCGGTGTACCCACACCCGACTTCCCTTTTAGAACTGAGGCCCTACTGCGTGGGTTACACATAACCCCGTCTTTGGTATTGGGCATTATCTCCAATTTAGACCCCAACAAGGCTAGTGGTAGGGATGGGATACCAGCCATTGTCTTGAAGAAATGCGCGCCTGAACTGGCGCCCGCCATCTCTAAAACTACTGCCTCAAGGAATCTTGTTTTCCTGACTGCTGGACGTCCTCTTCGATTGTTCCTGTCTTCAAGAACTCTGGCGACCCCTCTGACCCTTCTAATTACCGCCCTTCAGTCTCCTACCCCTCTTCGGCAAAGTCTTCGAATCCCTAATCAATGCCGAAGTGGTTAACCACCTTACATCCCATGATCTGCTCTCAGAAAAGCAATATGGCTTCCGCTTTGCCCGATCTGCAGCTGATGTGCTTACGGCTCACTGAAACTGTCTACCAAGATCTTCAAAATAACGGGGAAGCTCGTGCCGTGGCCCTAGACATCTCCAAAACGTTTGATAGGGTTTGGCATGCTGGCCTTCTTCGCAAGCTCCATGGTTATGGGTCGATTGTTTGACCTAATACAATCATTCCTGTCAAACCGTTCTCAACGGATTCTCCTCCAGTTCCTATCCCACGAACGCAGGTGTTCCTCAAGGCTCCATCCTAGGCCACACTCTATTCCTTATCTACATACACGCACGACCTTCCTGACGCCATAAATTGCCAAGTTGGCATCTACGCAGATATAACAATTTACTCCTGCCTCAAAAACAAATCTAGTGTCGCTGACAAAACAAACCTGGCCGAAAAAGGACCTCCAATCGGTTGTGAACTGGGGCAGGAATTGGCTGGTCAACTTTAATGCATCAAAAACAAAACTGCTCTCTATTAATCACCACAGAGATCCTTCCCTGCCCTCCATTAGAATGTCTGACGCTCAACTTCTCGAGAGCACTTCTCTGCGGCTGCTCGGTCTCACGTTGACTGCTGACCTGAGATGGAACAAATACATTGAATCAACTGCTTCGTCCACCGCAAGGAAAATTGACTCCCTGTGCCGCGCCAGGAAATTTTTCACCCTGGAATCGATTCTTCAAATCTACAAATCAACCAATCGCCCTTGCATGGAGTATTGCTGCCATATATGGTCTGGAGCCCCTTCTGTTTGCCTTGGGGTTCTTGATAAGCTCCAGAGGCGGATATACAATATAATTGGCCCTGTTCTGGCATCTCGTCTACAGTAACTCTCTCACAGACGCGTCGTCGCCTCCCTCTGTCTTTTTTACAAATACTTTCATGGCAATTGCTCTGAGGAGCTGCATTCATGAATTCAAGCGCCCTACGAGGCTGGCATCCCACTCTCACCATTTCACTATCGAAACTACTAAATGTAGCCGTCTCTTCTACTCCAATAGCTTCATGTCTCGCACTTCTCGCCTGTGGAACTCCCTTCCCTATTCCAGTTTCCCTGTGAGCTATAATCTCCAACTATTCAAATATAATGTCAGTCGACATCTCCAGTTGCCTTGATCTATCCACTATCCTTCTCGTCATCCTTTCCTCTATCACTCCTATCTGATCTTGCTCCAAATCTTCTGTAACCCTTGCGTCCTAGTGGCTTCCCGCCTTGCTTGGGGTGAAACGCTTAAATTATATATATATATATATAAGGTTGGTGCAAAAATAATGTCGTTTTATCACAGTAACGTGTGAGAAAACGACATTAATTTTGCATCAACCTTATATATATATATATATATATATATATACACATGCATATAGACACATTTATATGCATACATACATATACATATATTTATATACACACACAAATATATATGTGTGTGTGTGTATACATATATACATACACGTGTGTATATATATATATATGGCAGCATGTTTACAGAAAAGGTATACTCTCGTTTTCTCTTTCTGCACACACATACACGTTTGTGTGTGTGTGTGTGTGTGTGTGTGTGTGTTTTAGTTTATCTGAACAGTGATACAAGTATATGACGCCTGAACCCATTTAATAAGTAAATTCAAGACAATCAAACATTTTTTAACGTCTAGACTTGATTACACACCCCATAATGCAGTATATAAGTAAAACTCTTTTCTCTCTTTAACTTTCACTCTTATGTTGTGCAAAACCTGAAAATATCAAGCGTATCCGCCCCGGGTGTTTACAGATTGATAAATTACAAAAAGGAACTCGCAATATAGAGAGGCCGCCATCTTTGAATTTTCTTTGCTCTTACAATCCATGTATCTATCTCGACATACCTGGCGCCACTTGATTCTTGAATGTCTTGTAAGTTTATGGACTTTATGAGAAAACAAAGTATATTTAGACGTTCATTTTAATCAACCTACCGACTTCCAGAAATGAACACGTAGAAAAATATATTATAGGAAACTCAAAAGGTTAAACGATACCAAATATAAATTAAAAGGTGGCATCTTTTATACAAATATGCAATTTAGAAAATGTAATTTATATCAAGTTTTATTCTTGTATCTAATACGCGACGTTATTGAATTCTTGATATTTACATTGGTCAGTGATCTGATAGTAGTAGCAGTGATCTGAGACTAGTAATAGTAGTAGAAAAATAATAAGAATCGATGCTGTCAAGTTCGCCGGGGAAGAACTTGGAGGACACACCTGTCCTGGAAAATATGGCAATGAATGCTGGACAATTTCCTCACAGAAGAGGAAACTTGTGCCAACGGGGATACGGTTCTATTGACAAATGCTAAGAATACCATGGATGGAACATGCGAGCAATAAGGAAGTTCTAAGGAAAATGGAAACGAAAAGGCCACTTTAGCTTAGGATCAGAAAGAAATAGAAGAAATTTATAGGATGCATAATGAGGAAAGGGGGCTTGGAGAATCAAACACTCACGGGATATACTGAAAGCAAGAGGAAGAGCAGGAAACAGTGAGTAGCCTACCTAATGAATTTGTGTAAATGGATGGCAGAACATGAACAGGTATAACCCCTATCCTCTGTACATACACACCACTTTCTCCTGTTTCTGTCTATTCTTCTTCTCTTTTCCCTCTCAGTTGCTAGCTTTGTTGAGTAATACCAATCTTATGAGTCATCTAGCTTTCTTTTCCTTCCTTAGTATTGATTCAAGTTTCCCAAAATCTTATGACATTGACAGCGAAGTCTAGTGTGGACCCATCTATATACGTTGTGTGCCACAGACAAGATAGCTTAATTGCTGTCTGTGGCCATGGTAACTTTTGTCTTTTTGCATTCAAAGACTACTTTGGAAATCAAGGCTGGAATAAGAACTCCTTCGATAAGGTGCACAACATTGTTGATAAAATTGTCTATTATCTACTGTAAAATCAAGTTCTTCTGTCGTGTGTGTTTGTGTTTTCACTTCAGCCACAAGAAGTGCAACTAGAGCAAATCTCTGGCAAATTTGTCTTTGAGCATAGAGATTCCCTGCTTATCTAGACCTCTACCTACCAAAAAAAAAAAAAAAAAAAAAAATTTGACATTGATATATATATATATATATATGTGTGTGAAAATATTGTAGAAAATGGGAAAGAAATTGATTTGGTAAATAATCCAAAGTTCCTTAGTATTTTTGTAATTATTTTTAAAAAATAGTGCTCGATACGAAAGTAGAGCATAAATATAATTATTTATTTAAAAATATGATTCCAACTCGCTACATAAGAGGTCTCATGTTTCAAAACAAGAGCCGAAAACTTCAAAATAATATTTGAATTAACTTGAGTTAAAGTAGGCTCTGTTCCATCTTCAAGCGAAATGGAACAGAGCCTACTTTAACTAAAGTTAATTCAAATATTATTTTGAAGTTTTCGGCTCTTGTTTTGAAACATGAGACCTCTTATGTAGCGAGTTGGAATCATATTTTTAAATAAATAATTATATATATATATATATATATATATATATATATATATATATATATATATATATATATATATTTCAATCAGACCTTAGGAGATCTTGTTAAAACCATATGGTACTCTCTTTGTTTAGAATCTTACTAGATATCTTTCTTTCTGTAGAGATAATGGTGTTTTAGGGCAGAATAGATCAACACAAACAAATCCCAAGCTTGGGTGTTAAACAAAATCTTTTTTTGTTTAAAAGAATTTGGATCATTTTTTTCTGTAAGATCACACACATTTTGGACACATAGTATAATGTAAACAAACGTTTGAATTTAATTTTTCATAACCAAAGAAGCTATGACATCATGTCATATTCTTATTGGCAGGAAGTGGATAGGGTGAGGAACTTTGGTTTGCTCAATTTTACTGAATGTTGGTTAAATTAATTCTGGGTTTGAATCTTTTTGGAATTGTCTTTAAATTCATTTTATTATTTAAAAAAAAAAAAATTTAATCTGTTCCTTTCTTCTTAACTAATCAACCAAAATCAATGTAATTTCATGCATTTAAAAATTTAAACAGAGTGAATGTCCTGTTACACAAGAAAGGATAGTAAGGAGTCAAGTATTCCTTAGTGTTACTAAGGACAATAACTTGAGGAGTCATGTTTGCCAACATCCTAAAGGGTCAGGTTACATAAAAGAAGAAGTAAAAGATTCCCCATTAAAATCTTTGTGTGTAACTTCTTAGTCACTGCCAACTTAAAGGCTGTTCCAAGACCCTCTAGTGACAAGCCATGATTTGAATTGGATTTGATTAACTATATCATCATATTTATGAGACAATGTTTTGATTCATGAATTTGGAGTAATTGTGAGTTCAATCACTGGGCCAAGTAGTGTGTACTTGCACTTGGTGGAAACAGGGTGAGCAATAATTGAGCAGTACTAAAAATAAGAACATGATAACTCTAGACATGGACAGTGGAATGAGAACAGTCTAACCCTGTAGATTAAATAAAGGATTCAGTTCAGAATTCCTGTGGATTACCCAGATCATCATGCCCCTGATGAAGGCTGGAGGGCACCACAGATGAAACATTGTGATATAACAACAAAGAGGAGGACAATAGTCTGCATGTAAATAGTGAAAATAATGATAACACTTAATCCTAGAAATTTAGACAGAAACTTATTTACAAAATTTAAATCTAATTTATAATAATTAAGGAGAGCAATGGAAATTCTGCAAATGTCGAGAACTAAGATATCACCATTACTCTTGTACATTTTCTGCAATTTACTGATAGAATGCAGATAAAATGTGCACAGTAAATAGGAATTTATACCTGCAATTAATGAACGTGAAATGTATAAATTGGGCTAGAAAGAAAGAAAGAAAGAAAGAAAGAGTCAGGAGATATTAAGGCCTGGGCTAGATCTTGGAAATGTTACAAAATTCTGTGTTCGATCATGGGAATTGTACAAACGATCTGAGGATTCAATCATGGATTTTGTTTAAATGACCTTGAGAATCAGGGGAACAGTACAAAGGACTCAAGTCAAATCATGAGATTTGTTCAAATGACTGTTCAGATAATGAGATCTGTTCAAATGACCTTTGTCTGATCAGGAGAATTGTTCAGATTACCTTTGTCTGATCTGGGTAATTAGAATTAACCATTTTAACTTTCAATTTTGAAGACAAAAATATGAATGGAAATTTAAAAAAATAAAAAAAAAAAAATAAAAAAAAAATAAAAACTAATAGAAGTATTGAAAATTAAGGAAAGAACTGGAAGCATCCAGGCAACAAGGTTATAGATAAGAGTGATGGCATAAAGAGGAGACTTGCTGTCACTTAATATCCAGTCTAGGATACCAGTTGCTGCTTAGTGTGTAATTAATAATAATGAGGAATGATTATGAAAATCAGAAAGAGAAATGAAATTCACAAAAGGACAATTTCTGGATCAGCTAACCTGAAAACATGTCAAAAATGAGAAAAAACAAAAATTAAAAAAAATTAAAAAAAACTGAAATCAAGATAACATGAGTATGTTTGCACAGTGGATACTTAAATAAAAAAAAACCCAATCAAATTGCTGATAATAACAGTTCAGAACTATTTCAAGGCCAAAACAGATATGACTGGTTAGGAAAGGTAATGAAGAGGAAATTGTGCAAATAATTGTGATTTAGCAGTGTAAACCAAAAATAACAAAAATCAGGTGCTGAAAAGAAAAGAGAAAATGTAAATCATAGAATACAAAATTATCGAATATTACTCATTTACTTTTTTGTTAGACTTTGAATTATGACACATTGTGTCCTACAAATATTTTGATTGACTTTTCAACCATCTGATGAACATTCATGGACATCATCCAATTTAAATGCCTTAATAAAACAATGATATTCTTGCTTCTGTGTATATAAACACATGCAACAAAATAAATTCTACATTTTGTTGATAAAGTTCCTCTGAGGACGAAATGTGTTGGCTAAGAATAGTTTTCCCTCTCGTCTCTTATTCATTTTGTTTCTTTACAGATACCCTCTATCTAAAAATAATTTACATATTATATAAGAAATTCTATTAGAGACAACAGACGTTTTGAGCCAATTAATTTTATTGATTAACTTTTCCAGATTAAGAATAATCCTTCTCAGATAAGGAGGAAATTACATCAGGAATTGTCCAAAGTTCATTTTGGAAGAAATATGGTCTAAGCTTTTGATTTTCATCAGTCATCATCAGGGTAGGTAGAGACAAACCATGAGTTTTATAGAACTAGTGAGTGTAGTGATGTGGGCAAAGAGTGATGTAAGTGTTACATAATGGACTCTGCCGTCGGTTTCGACGTATGAGAATCTGACAGCTTATTGATTCAGTTATGAAAGTTTATGCAATAATCTTAAGTGGCATTTAAGACCCGCTAGTGATTTACAAAGGAGGCCACATATGGAGCAAGTGTGAGGATTGTGAAATGAGATCACTGGTAGGTTGGGTGACCTTTTAGATCTTGCTCTCGCTTCTTGAAGATGATTCAGACAAGAAGATTGAAAATTGCTGAGTCCACTAAAACATGTTGATCTCCATTCTACCCACTCCAAAGCTAAGCGCTCAAGGGTGTTATGTGGTATATTGACTGCTGACAAGTTGCTTTTCAGCTTGTCTTTGTATCTTATCCATGGGCGTCCTACATTCCTGTAGCCCTGATCTAACTGGCTGTACATTAGGATCTTGGGTATCCTGTCATCAGACATTCTCAAGACATGACCAGTCCACTGTAACTGAGACTGTATGATAAAAGTCTCGATTCCTCCAATATTACACCTGTTAAACAGGTCTACGTTAGATGTCCTATCTTGAAGCTTAACTCCACAGATTGCATGCAGACAGCTTTTATGGAAAACATCTAGCTGGCGTATATGGTACCTGTATGGAGTCCACGACTCTGAGCCATACAAAAGGATGGCAAGTACAACAGCTCTGTAAACCCAAATTTTTGATACCCCACACATTCCACAAGCGATGGCACAGTTTGACAAAAGCACTGGTATCCTTAGCAATCCAATGCATGATTTCATCATCTAAAGTTCCATAAAGTGTTTATTATATATATATATATATATATATATATATATATAGTTCTACAGGGATAGGTTAGCCTATTTGCAATTTTACAAAATACCTAGAAAACTACTGACAATGGCATCAAAACACTTATAGATGAATAAGGTACCATCCAAAAGTTCAGAGAATTTGGACAGAATAATCAATGAGTTCATTTGTAATATTATTCAGTTTCCCATGTCTTGCTGGAAAGCAAGGGGCGGGGGAATGTTAAGTACAGCTCACTTTATGAAGCATCTTATTTATGTAAAATGAACATAATCTTGAGTTTGTTTTTTTTACAAAAAAGATCAGTATAAAATGTCATGATGACATTTCTGACCTTAGGCCTCTGGTTGAGACCTGGAAGGAAATGTGTATACAACAAAAATCAAAGGAAGAAGAAGAAATATTATTATTTATTTCCTTTGATTTCTGTTCTATATACATTTCCTTCCAGGTCCCAACCAGAGATCTAAGGACAGAAATGGCTTCATGACATTCCCACTGATCATTTTTGTAAAAAAAAAAAAAAAAAAATAATAATAATAATAATAATGAACATCAGAAGGAAAAAGAAAGGTGTCATGCAATCAATAGTAAGCTGGTCTTGCATATTGCTATTACTGAAGAGTGATTTATATCCATACTTGTCCGATTCTTGTGGCTTTGTGTCAAAACTTGAGATAGGGTTAGAAAATAAACATGTCCACATCCAGGAACATTATGAGAAATAAATCATCATTCCTTCCTAAAATTAATTTCAATTGTTTTAATTCTATATTTTTCTTTTCATAGCAAAAGTTGACTCAATAGGGAATAATCTGTTCCTGCCTAGGCAGGTGAGGTAGTTATAAAAGAGTGATGGCTCATATTTTCATCACTGTCACTGTTTTTCATTGGTAGCAAGCAAGAAAGTGGCAAGGCATTTTATCATGATTATCTGGTGAAATAGAGAAAGAGGCTTTCCAAAAAACTAAACAAAAGTATTAAGAAACAAAGATTTTGTAAAAAAAAAAAAAAAAAAAAAAAAATCAGAAAAGAGTGCTAAACTGTTACTTAATGTCATACCCACTTGTATGTCAGTAAATGTTGGACAATTTCCTCACAGATGAAGAGGAGACAAGATTCAAGAGAAATGTGGTTCTACAATGCTGGGAATACCATAGATGGAAAATGTGAGCAACAAGGAAGTTTAAAAAAAAAAAAAAAAAAAAAAAAAAAAAAATATGGAAAACAAAAAGGAGACTTATTTGGAACCAGAATCAGACAGCTGAAATTTCGAGAACACATAATGAAGAAAGGTTATAGAGAATTTGACACTCACTGGGCGTATTGAAGGCAAGAAGTGCAGAAGTAAACATAAATCGTCTAACAAGCTTGTGTAAATAAACAACGGAACAGGGACTTAGAGGTAGAGTAAAAGGATAAACCTTGCGTAGAGCTATGAAAGATGGGAAGTTGTGGAGAGCCATGATCGCCCAAGTCCCGAAGAGAAACAGCACATAAAAAGACGATAACAAAGAGAAATAGACAAAGGGAAATAATTGTTACGATTATAGATTTGCTTTTAAAATGGCTGACTGAAATGAAATACCGATAGTGGATTCGTTTTTTCGAAAATTAAAGCAAGAAATCGCTACCCACTGTTATTTAAAAATTTACAGAATATCAGGGAATTATGCGATTTAAAGAAATTTTCATTGGTTATTCAATAACGAATGAATTGTATATTGAATTGGTCATTTTATTAGAAAACTTTGTGGAAATATTTTCTAGGATCAGTTTTAAGTTAACTCCCCACCCCTTTCAATTCGTATGTACTTTTTAATGATTGGGGTGAGGAGCGATTTTTTTTTAACAGTTAAATAAAAATCGCTCTCCTTTCAATAAAAGTAAAAAAAAAAAATATTTTGAAAGTTGGTGTTTGAAAAATTTAATAAAACAGATTGGACAGGAAAAAAAAGAAAGAAAAAAAAAAAGAAAGAAAGAAAAAAAGCGCTGAATATTTATTTTTCAATGCTAGTTTGAAATGCATCCCGCTGTTGTTTGTACAGTGTAACCCGGATATAAGAGAGTTGTCGGGACCGGATAAGTCTCTTATATCCGGGTTTGGTCTATTTTGTTTAGGTAAGTATAAATTATTTTTTATAAGTTCTAAAAAAAAAAAAAAAAAAGAAAGAAAGAAAGAGAGAGGAAAGGAAATAATTATGAATTACCTCCTTTTGACGACAATTTCCTATCGGGAGAGGAATAATAATTCAGTAACTATTAAATATTTTATGACTTCAAACAGTTAAGAAAAATATAATAAAAAAATAAAAGCAATGAATTAAAGTTAAAAAGTGTCATTTCACTAGTTTTTAATTAATTTCTTTAAAAAAAAAAAAAAAAAAAAAAAAAAAAATATAATTATTCATCATTCTAAGTTTAATAGAGTGTAGAATACATAATTATATTCTTAAGATTAAAAATAATTTATTTTAAAATATAAATTCAAACTTCTTGATTATAGTGTTTAGTATTTTATTTTTTTAATTTAATTTTTTTCACGTGCTTTGAAGTCACGGTTTGCATTAGGAAACTATTAATGTTGACCTTTGACATCATGGGCTACCGGGCGTAAGTAACGCAATTTTCATTAAGCAAAAAGCAAGTATTACTTTTTTGAGTTTTTTTTCACAAAATTCAGTTAATAATGAAATTTTCTGATTTACTTTGAAACATTTAAATATTGAACTCTTATGCGATATTTTAAATTTATTGTTTACATTTTTCGTCTATAATGTCGGTTCGAGGAGTCAATGAGTGAGCCGTGAGCGTGTTAATGTTTTTAAAATGTCTAAAAAAAAAAAAAAAAAAAAAAAAAAAAAAAAAAAGAAAGAAAGAAAGAAAGAAAGAAAAAGCGTTGACAATTGACATGGAATTTTTCTTGGTTAATTTGCTTTTTAAGATCCGCGCTAAGTATGTAATACAAAAAAAATTTCCAAATAGTTATAATTAGTTGTAAATGTACATGCTTAATTCAAAAATAAAGAAATTTTGATAAAATAAAATCTATCGTTTTGGAGCTATCGACAATAAAAGTTCAGACTGAATTGACATTATCTTTTACGCACGCAATGAGTCCTCAGTTGCGCAGTAATTGAAACAAGTAAGATCAGTAAAAAGGCCGTTAACAAGGTAATCTTCCGTGCATGTCTATTCAGCAGCGAATGTATGCAAACGACGACAGTAATTGCTATCGTACCGTAGCAGCTAACGACGCGAATGAGTCCGAAATTTTATTGCCCATAGCTTCAAAACGGTAGATTTTAGAAAAATTTCTTTGTTAGTTTTGAATTAAGCATGTAAATTCACACCTAAACTATTCGGGAAATTTGATACTTAGCGCGGGGATTAAAAAGCAAATTACCCTTTTTCTTTTCATACGGATTACCTTTTTAAAGCTTTTATCTCTCAAAGAAAACTAAAATTTAACTTAAAAGAAGACATTTAAATGGCTTAAAATTCACTTTTAACGTAATTCGTGGCGGTATCTAATGAATGACTAATGAATAAGTAACCTTTTCTTTTAACATTATCTAAAAAGCCTTAATGATCCAAGGGAAATAACTTAAAAAAAAAAAATAATAATTCGCAACTTGGCTTTTTAATAGGAATGAATAGACATTTTAATGAAAAAAAAAAAAAAGAAAAAGACAAAAAAACAAAACGAAAAGTTCTATTTGCATTTATCATTTAGAAAAAGTGTTTTTGTTGTCGATTATTTTTCAAATATATAATGAATGAATTTTTACCTGTGAAATACTTTTGTTACATTTCCATTAAGAAATAAATCTAAGGGAAGTAAATCTGATGGATTTAACTTTCGGTTCCACACTATAGAAACGTTAATGTCGGCAACCACTAAGTTACGCAAACATAAATAGCACCATTCTTTTTTATTTGTGTGACGATAAATATTCGCACTTACCTGATCCAAAGCGCCTGAGGTGTCTGGCCTGCTGAACCGCCATTTACGAGAGGTCCACGGCGCATGCGTGATACTGAGTCTTTTTATGAACGTCCGTCCTTTGCATACGAAGACGACCACCCGCTTTAAAAGGCGGTAGACAACGATGGTAAAGGACAGAAAAATTGGAAGTGGAACGTAGCATTTAAATTTTTTTGTATGTTTCTATATTTGCAATCATTTTTTATTTTTAATATTTGTAATCATGATGATTAAAAAAAAAAAAAAAAAAAAAAAAAAAAAACTGTTTGAAATTGAAATACTCGGAACTTTTAAAAGACAAAGCATTTTAGGATTTTCTTTCTCTTCCTGATTATAAATTTTTACCTAAGGGTTACCGTCTTGGAAAATTTGCTTTACTGGCTCTGAATATTGAGAGTTTCTTAATTATTCCAAACTTATTTTGTTTCTATATTCTGTACACATCAGCTTTCCTTAGGCCCTACGTTGAACTAAATTCACTAGACACCAATTACGCCCCTACCTGTATTTTGAGAGATATATCTTTTATGTTCCTTAGGAAATTCCTATACACAATGTGAAAGTGACCTGCCTGACCCGAGGATTTAACAAAATAATCAACTTTTACCCATCTTCTTGGGTCCAATGACCATTCATGTTAACATTATGGATAATTGCTCTTCAATAGTGTAATAATCTGTAGTTGTTGAAACCTTGTTTTTGTTTAAAGACAAAATCTGCACTCCATGTTTAACCATCTTTGTACAGGTTCAGGTGTCTGAATTTTGTATCCAGAGAGCAGAGGAAAACTAGTAGGAAAATAAATAAATAAATAGATAAATACTATAATCAAAACCTGACCCAAGGAATTTGTTAACTATTTAATAGTTAAATTATGTAATAATTACATCTAATACTACTAGTTTTATCAACTAAGATTTGAAAACCATTGATAGTAGATTCTGTTTTAATCCATCATGTCAATTTAAACTGACAGCTTTTATTTTCCATATATTGTGGCCATTTTGCTTAATGTTCATATTTTCTTGATTTCACATGAAAATTTGGAAATTTTTCAATATAGTGCGACCCAGATACAAGAGATTTTCTCTGGTCCCAAATTAGAGCCTGTACTTACCTAAACAAATGTAGACCAAACCCGGATATAAGAGAAACCCAGATATAAGAGACTTCTTCTCCGGTCATGGCAACTCTCTTATATCCGGGTTACACTGTATTTCACTGAAATGCTTGCTTTCCCAAATTATAGTTTAATATTGTTTAATTATAGGCAAAAAAAAGTTATTAGTTTAAATCATATCCAAGAAGATATGGTTTAAACTAACATTTTCTTTTTTTAAAATATTGTGAGCATTTGACTTGTTAAATTGACAGTTAACTTTTTTTGATTACAAATGAAAATTTGGAATTTGTCCATTATATTTCAATTAAATTTTTGCTTTTCAAAATAAGAATTTATAATTATAGCTTACATATATGTGGTCAGATGGTGAAAGCAGTGTTAGTTTAAACTGAAACCAAGTGAATATGGGTTAAAAAGCCGTTTAAATAATAATGTGGAGGATATGTACTGGGTGCGATTGATAAATTGTCATCTAAATTATGCAAAAATGAAAATAACACCAACATTTCATATTAACAGATATATTTACCAAAATTACACAAAAATATCTTGAAATACTAAAGAGTAAATTTAATCAATAAAAATCACTATTGGTTTCAATAACAGCCTCCAGATGATTTCAGAATCTCCTGCAACTCTTCTGGACGGTCTCCTTGTTTAAGTTAGTGAACATTGTCATAATCCTTACCTTCAGTTCATCTTTGGCATTACAAGGAGTTTTGTTGGTCTCTCACTCAACTGCACCCCAATTATAAGGGGGTAGTCTGGGGATTTAGGTGGCCAGATTTAGGGGGAGATGTGGTTGCAGAAATTGTCAGACAGCCATGACTGGGTGTTCCTGCCTGTGTGGCATGGTGCAGAGTCCTGTTGCCAGGCATAGGGTCATCCATCAGCCACCCTCTTGACCCAGGACAGCACTACCTCCTCAAGGCACTTGATGTAGGCCTCCATGTTGTGTCTGAGGCCTTATGGGAAGATGAATGAAGGCATAACATTGCCATCTCTAGTGATCACTCCAAACACCTTCATAATCACCATTAGACTCATCCAACTCTTTCTGAATCCTTTGCACTGTCCTCAGATTGACACCTGAACACTGAAATTTTTCCAAATTCCTGGCAGAGTGAATTGTGTCATGGTGCTGTTTTTCTCAGACAGTGCCCAACTGATCCTACTATACTGTGTAGTCAACAAAATCAAAAACTAACAACATGCATGTGCAAAATTAAAAATATAAAATGGCAACAATTTATCCTGTAGAGATATTAGTAAGTCCAGAGTCTCATGATGAAAGAAAATTGTTTTGCAGAGAAAATATTTTTACATAAAAAAAAAATTATCTTACAGAGAAAATTATATTTTCTAAGTTTCAGATGGAAACTTAGAATTTTTACTTTCTAAAATTATAATTTATAATTATAGTTTACATATATAAAGAGAAAAAAGAAGGCGACATCATTTAAAACTGACACCAGCAGGATTTTGCCTAATGGGCACTGTAGTGTTAAATGAATTGTTTAACAGGCAACATGGTCATTTTAAAATAACACCAGCAGCAAGTTGCTTATCAGGTACCATACTGCAGATTATCAAAATAATTTAATCTTGATAATGGTAATATTAACAGTTTCCTTATAAGGAAACTTATGGCATTCAGTGAATGAGCAGTCAGAAGTACTGTTGGTTAAAATTCATAAGAACTCCTCTTTTGAAACAATTTTTCAAGAAAATAGGTTTCTATGTTATGGCATTTTGAATAATCTCAAATTTCCTGGTTGACACTAAAATGAAATATGGTTATTTTAGATGATAGCATGCAATGAAGAGAAATAATGTTTATCGTTTTTTTTAAATCTTAATGACACATTTCAAACAAACATATCTATTTCCTTATGATTTGTGCCTACTTTGTACAGATCTGTTCACCCTCTACCCAATTGCAGGGTAAACATCCAATAAAATACAAAAGTCAATGGAAAATTAGCTGCAATAATAAAGGCTGTGGAATGGATTGGCTGAAACATTGTGATAACAGCAAAAACAAACAATGAGTCCAATGCTTCAAACAACTCTTGCTTCAAATGATAACAGCAGAAAAATAAATCAAATTAGAAAAAAAAATTTTTTTAATAGATATAATTTAAAAAAAGTTCTTTTTAGAATTATCTTTTATTGATAAAAAGATAACTTACAAATAAAAAAAATCATTCATACAAAAAAAAAAAAAAATCATTCTTGTAAGATGTGAGAGAGAAGTGTCATTGTCAAGCATTCACACAGTCAGTCTGCCAATACCCTTTACCCTCCCCTAAAGCCACTGCTTGCATTTTGTCCATCATGAGGTCAATCATAGTGTTTGAGTAACACTGTCTAACAATTATGTATCAGTGCACAGGTCCTGTTCAAATGTTTGATTGTATAAAATTGCTGGATGGTGATCTGGAAGGATGACTAATTGGATAATTGTTAAAATTCTGAGAATAGATTGAATGGTTGGGAGAAAGATAGATAAAGAAAAGAATTAATAATTATGTTTTAAACAATAAAATGACTTTAAGAACAGTTCTAAAGAGAATCAAACTCAAAAATAACTTGTCAAGATTCAGTAAAATTGAACAAAACTAAATCACCCCTCCCAACCTATCCACTTCCCTCCAATAAGAAGACATGATTAATGTGTTATCAGAATTTCTTGGTCCTGAGATCCCAAATTTGGGGTTTGTTTACATTAATGCTATTCACACAAATACTTATATTCTTACAGAAAAAGAGTGACCTTATATTTTTTTTTTTTAAAAAACAAAGGAATCCATGAGTTTTATGAAAAAATTTCCAAAGACAGGGCGATCAGAAGTAGAAAAATTAGATACATCAATGTCAAATTTTAGGAAGTGGGGTATCTATATAAACAAAGACCCACAGGGCCTAGAGAGAGTCATCTCAGATTTTTTCTGGACTTGCCTTGTAGACGCCTGTTGCCATCACAAGAACACACCTGCCTTCCCGTGGCTGAAGCAAACACAGACAGGACAGAAGAATTAAGTAGAGGCGACAGGCTAGTCTTACTTCAGCAATTACCGCTAAATTTCTCAGGCCACCATCCAGCAGGATAGACCTTAATCTTTCAGTAGATAATAAACAATGTATTCACCAGTTTTAATATTTAATAAACCTTTGTTAGTGTAATCAACAGTGTTGTACACTTTATTGATGGAGTTCACATTCTAGCTTGATTCCCAAAATTGCCCCAGATGCAAAGACTCAACTTACTACAGACAGTTAAAAATTGCTCATTTTTTTTTTTTTTTTTCATCTGCAGTAGACAACATATATTTTACTCCATCAGATATCGGCATCAACTCCAGTATTATAAGATTTTGGGAAAAATGACTCAACCCTACTGAGACAGCTGGATGACTTGTAAGGTCGGTGTTACTCAACACGGTTAGCAGAGATAGTGACAGGGCAGGGTTGTGGGTTACAATTACAAAAAAAAAAAAAAAAAATCTTCAGAAATGAGAGAAAATTGTCTCAAACATTTTGATTGAGATGCTTATAGTCCTGGAAGATAAGGATATGAATATAATTGATTTTCTGGCACATTAACACCTCAGCGGGTCATATAGCACCATATATTATTAGGTTGGTGCAAAAATAATATCGTTTTCTCACATAGTAACATATGTGAGAAAACGATATTTTTGCACCAACCTAGTATTTCCATTATTTGCTGGTTCTAATGAATTTGCAGACAAGATAGGATTAATTGCTATTAATACACTTAACGACTTTGATATTTCTTTGGGGAATATATGGCAGTAGTTAATATCAAATCAATATGACTAGTGTGTGTGTGTGTGTGTGTGTGTGTGTGTGTGTGTGTGAGAGAGAGAATGTGAGTAGTGGAACAGATTCTAAAATGGTGCAAACATTTCAGATCTTCACAATAAGAAGGATTTGCTAAGGATCCAAATACCTGATAAAACTAAGGGCTCCAATAAAGAAAAAAAAATATCAGTGGCTTTAACATGTCAAACAGGTGAAAATGTATCAAGAAATGCCAAGCACAACGTAGCTCGTGGTTGGCAGTGAATTTGTTAACTAGGCTGAAATCGTGAAGGAATTTTTAATTTTTTTTTTTTTTTTTAGATAAGAAATTTAAGGTTTTTAGAAATAAAGAAATATTTCCTAAAATAATAAACATTTTTTTTTACCTGCTCTGAATACAAAACAAGCAACATTTCAATAGATGAAGTATAAACAAAATTTTTATTATTAAAAGGAGTTTTGATGGTTTCATTTCATATTACCCTGTCATAATTGTGTTTCATAAGCATTGATGTAGAAGGGGGAGTCACATAAAAAAATACCAGGTCTGAATTTAATTTAACATTAATATGGAACTTCTGTTTTAAGAAGAGTTAATCTGTTGTGACCATGGTGTGTATTGGGCTTACTCTCAAAGATACCAAGGTAGGTTTTGCATTCAATGCCACATTAGAACATTATGGGCCAGTTGTGTCAGTGTTGACCTTGAAGCTAACCTTATGGAGCCAGTAAGTTCAGAATCAGACCTCAGAGGATGTCAGTGACTCTCCCAACATATAAACCAGGAGTCAACACAGCTAAACTTAGGGTGCACACACACATACAAATGGATGACTGCAAGTTATATAAATGCCCCACCTGAGAGGAAAAGAAAGAATTACTCATTGTCAGAAGATGATCAATGTTCAAAAACAGTCCTCAAAACGACACATCTTCACATTGACATTAATTGGACCAGAATTGGATAAACAATAATTTTACATATAGAATATTTAACCTCGTAGATGTTACTAAGAATGATAAACTAAAATTTTGGTATTTAGCTTACAGCATTAGTTAGGAAGTGAATATAGCAGATTATTATCAAAATGAAATAAGTTTGATCCTCATGGAAACTTTACTATTGTGATCTTGTGCCAGGAAAAGCTAATCTCAGTCCTTGCACATGGATATTTATTGATTTTAAAGGCTAAATACATCCCAAAGCCTCGAGTAACATCTGAACAATATCTTACACAAGAACGATGTCTAGCATTGAGAAAATGAATAAAAGAACTTTAAAAAGATTGAATAGAATTTAGTTTGGCACCAAATGGTTACCAATGCACAAATATTATTTGGTAGTGAGAAAGGATTTAATAGTAAAATCTATCAAATCATACCATTTATATTTTCTGAGGGGTGGGTAGGACAAATGAATGAAAATATGTATCCTAAGTAAAACTGTAACAGTATTTACTTAGAAAACATTTTTATTTGTCAGAATGCTAAGCAAACAATGTTGAATGTGGCTTAGTTAGTATAACATGTTCATGTTATGTGCTACATAACATTTTTCATGGCATATCAAATGGGCCTCCCTCTCACTCCAAATAATCTGACCATAATAATAATAAAAAAAAAAACATCACTCTTATAGGCCATAATGAAGATCAGGTCATTGATCAACAACCCCCTACTTGGGTGTTCAAGTAAGTCTTGTGAAAACTTTTCAATTTTATTTTTTCTAGGATATTTCAAGTGTCCTATATGCTAGTGTGTCACACATAGGCCACCAAATATGATATCAATATTATTAAAAAAAAAATATATAAATTATAATAAAATAAGCAAAAATTTTCAAATTGGGGAAAAAAGAAAATAGGGGGGGCTATCAGCTTTCATCAGTTATCTGGATTAGCCATGTTGCAAATGTTTTCAAGCTAATGTTACATTCACAAAATTAAATGTGTTTATCAATTATTTTCTTTTTTCTATTATCTTTGTTAACTTTCACAATTTACCAATCAGATAGTCTTGAGCTCCCACCGACAAATAACTGAGAAAGTCAGCCAACAGTTTGTATCTTTTATATTGGGTTGAAGGTTGAGGAAAAAAAAAAAATCTTACCTATTCATCTATAGTTAAGATAATGCAAAAGTTGATAACTTAAAATGTGAAAATAGTAAGGAGGTTAATTTTAATTTTTAAAAAAAAAAAAAATTTTTTTTTTTTTTTTTTTTCACCGCTAGGAATATGAACATTTTAGTTCAAATAATTCTCCTCCTCCTGACAAAAAAACAGAAAGAGGACAGAGAGAGAGAGAGAGAGAAAGATGGACAGAAACTAGAACTTTCTATCAAATTTGAAAAATCAAATGTTGTTGCATACATAGCAGAAAAAAAAAAAAAAAATAAAGACGAAATAAAAACAAAAATAAAAACAAAAATTTTGTATTTATCACACTGAACAAAAATTTGGATCTATGCAGAGAAGAAAAAGAGGAAAAAATTAGCAATATTTCAAAAGGAATTTAAAAAAAAATTGTTTTATATATATATATATATATATATATATATATATATATATATAATTACTAGCAAGACATTCTCTCTTCTGTTAGGTCAATTTGATTTTCAATAAAAATAAACGAGAGGTTTTGAAAGGGAATGAAAAAGTATTAAAGACATTTACCAAATATACAGAAATAAACATTAAGAAAACAATATTGGATAATATGGAGATCTGTAAGCACAAACATATACAAATTTGTTAGTCCTAATACAGAAGCCATCAAAAATACAATAGAGAAGTTAGGGAGTGAATCTTTTTCATAGGATTTTGAAATTTGTGTATAGAAAATATTAATTATAATGAATAAACATTTTGCTGTGTGAAATATTTGAGGATCAATTGAGACATATATGATAAAATATAGTTTTAAAATGTGTAAATATAAGAGTAAGATCATATATATATATATATATATATATATATATATATATATATATATATATATATATGAGAGAGATTTTTTTTTTTTTTTAATCTAACATTATTACATTACTTTTAGTGCGACATCAGTGTTTATTTTTTTATTTTTTTTTTTTTTCTTAAAAAGTGTAATTAAGGCTGGCTGATATTAATTTTCCTGCTTAAGTAAAAAATAAATGTCAAGTTAAACAAGTCTGCCCACTAAAAATGTTTAGTCATAAGAAATTTTATTATATATATATATATATATATATATATATATATATATATATAAAAATAATGGTTAATTTGCAGTATAACACACACAGAGTTTGCATTAAAAATTTCCAAAATACTTACATTTGTGTAATTGTACATGCTCCATTTGAATCTGGCTTGATAAATTTTATAAAATCCAGTTTTTGAGTTATCGACAGTGAAATTTCATATTCATTCATGTCGTGTGTAGCGATTACAGTCATTTGCATACATTCGCTGTGGAAAACTACATGCAGAAGACTACGGAAAGCTAAGCGTGGAACTGATCTTTCTTGTCTTAATTACTGAACACAAGAACTATTTATGTAGACACGCTCAGTTTGTGCATTGATACCTACACTGATAGCTATTTTGCAGCAAATGCTGGTAATTGCTTCCCGCAACGTGAATAAATCCAAAGTTTCACTGTCAATAACACCAAATTGGTGGATTTTATAAAATTTATCAAGCCAGATTCAAATGGAGCATGTATAATTACACATAAATGTAAGTATTCTGGAAAGTTTTAATGTGAATTTAGCACAGATGCTAAACTGCAAATATATATATATATATATATATATATATATATATATATATATATATATATATACACACAAAGAACAAATAGGAAACATTTAATAAATCTTTATCTTATTGTTGGATCCCAATCTATAATTGATCCCAACTCGTATGTTTTAATTCTTTGCCCCTGAATGAAGAATATATTTGTAATTATAAAATGGTGCTTATTTGCATTGAATTGATATATTTGTCTAATACTCAACAAGAGACAACCAAATAGGTCATGTTAATAAATTCATAGAAAACAAATCTATTCAAAAACAGAGTTGTCTCCCTTAGTTGAATAATGTTAATTCCTGGTGACGAAAGTGTAGGCTAATATATTCACGGAAAAAAACATAAGCGTTGCCAAATTGGGCCAAAAGTAGCGAATTGGGCTCAATTTGGAATCCCAGAGCTACTAAATGTTGAATCGAATTTCATATGAATTGCCCTGTTTATTTTTTTTTAATAAAAAAAAAAAAAAAAAAAAAAAAAAAAAAGGGGAGGGGGCGGCGAAAAAGAAGCAGTTAGACTAGAGATATTAAAAATTAGCACTGGGTTTTTGGCAACTCTAAAAAGGAACATTTTCACTTAAATCTTTTCCATTGTTACATATAACAAAATGACGCATGCTGGGATTTGATCTTCTTTGCAAACAGAGCTATAGACGCAGATGGTGACATCACTATTGATGAAAGAAAGTCAAAATTTGCAGCTTTGTAACTGATAGTTTGGGATCAGCTGTAATCAATCATCATAAATGAACATTAGAGAAATTATATAGTCAAAATACATTCAATTTTTTTTTTTCTTTTTAATTGAAGCTTCATCAGGTGAATGTTTAAATCTCAATAGAAACATGTCCACAAAAGCAACCCGTACCCATATTTAGCAGCAAATAAGGGGATATCTGATGATCCTAATTCCCAAAACCAATGAAAATTTGTAACCTATTTTGCTTGTTATTTTTTTCTATCTCTGTCCTACAAACTTGTGACATTTGCATACACAAAACAAAACTATTATGGGACAGAGAGAGTAATAAATAACAATACAGCAGAAAGTTGTGACAAGATTTCCAGCGATGGTTGACACAAGATCGTCAAGAAATTAATGATTTTAGCAAAGGAAGTTTCCACCTACAGTTTTCATTACCATCACTTGCCCTTGTCCTGAGTCTCTCTTTGACCAGTGGTCAATTGAAATTTGTTTTAAGTTCAGCAGTTTCATAATGAATCTGTCTCCCACATCAGTCAGTAGTCAACCAGTCAGTCAAGTGATCACATATACAAATTAATGGTCTCAGATGCACACAATGAAGACGTCACAACTTTCACACATTTTTTATCTTAAAGCTTCAACATTTTGACATTAATAGAATTTCTTGGCTTGTGCTTCCTTGTTTTGCCTGAAAAAGAAATTAAATAGGTCTAAGTTTAAATAATGGTGTTATCATGTATATTAAATTATATATAAAATGTGACTGGATATTTAACCCTCTGTTAGTACCATGGAGTGTTTAAACAACCATCAACATGTTTTTTCTTTAATATTTCACAAAGGACAAGTTAAAATTTCACAATCTACCAAGCTGAAAGTAGTTCTTAAGTTGTCTGAATGAAATTCCCTTTTTATTAATGGAATATGAAGGGAATGGGGATAATTTGTCCCTGTTTGCATGGCATACAGAGACTTAGCTAAATGATATATCTAGATTTTAAATGGAGTCTTTGAAAACCCTGTGGCACTAAAGACAGGGTTAAACTTTGACTAATTAAAAAAACAACATTAAATAATCATGAAGTTATTGTGTGTTGGGGTGTTTGTGTCTGTGTGTGTGTGTGTGTGTTTTGTGCATTGGTTATTGCCACAGAAAATAGAATGAATGTTATAAAACTTCTTGTCTTCATTACATCAATGATTGAATTAATTTATTATATGGTTTCTGTGCATAAGAAATATTTTTATTAAAAAGTAATACAGCTCTTATAAAATGCTGCTTGATTATGAATAAGTTTTAGATGTTTTGAAATTTCTTTGAAAAATCAAAACCAGTTAATTTTTTTTTTGGTTGGGTGGGTGGTAATAAATAAATCAACTAAAAATAAATAAAGCACCCCCACTCCATAATAAATAAATAAAAATTAATTTAAAATTAGAAAACAACAAACACACACATACCACACACACAAAAACAAACAAAGACAAACACAACTTATTCATGTTTTTATAAAGATTTTTAACATTTACTTGAATAAATAAAAAAGTTAAAGTTTTTATTCTTTCTTTGATCATGATTAAATAAAAGTATCTTAATAGAAAAAGAAAAGAAATTCAATCAATCATCAAGTTTTTAAATTTTAAACTTTTTCCATAATAAGAGGCTTTATTACATAGTAACTAAATTTCATCTTGGAAATTCACATTTTAGTGTATCAATAAGCTGGTTCAGTGGCAACATATCGCAACCATTTTAATTTTCTAAAACCAATTTCCAATAGGCTACATTTGAGGGTTAAGTTAAATCAAACCACATGCAAAATAGCGGAAGATATTTTAGGACACTTTTTTTTTAATGGAGCTTTTTACATTATGCAGAATGTATATACTTACTTGTATAAGGCATATACAAAGAGAGCCATTATTTGCACCGAGAGGCCTATAAAGAATATTGTTGGAGATATACAGCTGACATGAGGACAGCTGGAACCAAATGGTTGCTAGAAAAGGAAAAATATAAAGATTATAAAAAAAGAAGAAGAAACAAACAAAATATATTATATCGACTGTCCCAAAAGTTAACTAAGTACTTAAAAATGTCATTTTTTTTCTACTCAGAACTTGGATTAACATAAAAATTACCAATGGAAAAATTCACAAGTGAGCAAAAAGAAAAAGAAATATTTTGGATTTAACCAAACTTCTAGTCACATGATAATTTCATGAAATTACAAAATTCTAAGGCCACCACATGCTCTTGATTATTTTATTTTGGAATACCTTTAAGAGCATGTGTGCATTAAAAATTTTTAGACAATTCAGCAACTATGCAGAACATCCATGTGAAATAAAAAAAAAAAAAAAGGTAAATAAATAAACAAACAATATTTATGTTGTAGAATTTTTCATAATTTCATTCCGTATATTTCTAAATTTTGAAATCCCTAGGAGACTCATGGAACACCCTGTACTTATATCCAATTTTACCTGTAGAGAAAAAAAAAAAAGAAAGAGAGAAAAAAAAAAAGAAAGAGAGAAAAAAAAAAGAAAGAGAGAAAAAAAAAAAGAAAGAGAGAAAAAAAAAAGAAAGAGAAAAAAAAAAAGAAAGAGAGAAAAAAAAAAAGAAAGAGAGAAAAAAAAAAGAAAGAGAAAAAAAAAAAGAAAGAGAAAAAAAAAAAGAAAGAGAGAAAAAAAAAAGAAAGAGAGAAAAAAAAAAGAAAGAGAGAAAAAAAAAAGAAAGAGAAAAAAAAAGAAAGAGAGAAAAAAAAAAAGAAAGAGAGAAAAAAAAAAGAAAGAGAGAAAAAAAAAAGAAAGAGAGAAAAAAAAAAGAAAGAGAGAAAAAAAGAAAGAGAGAGAAAAAAAGAAAGAGAGAAAAAAAAAAAGAAAGAGAGAAAAAAAAGAAAGAGAAAAAAAAAAGAAAGAGAGAAAAAAAAAGAGAAAAAAAAAAGAAAGAGAGAAAAAAAAAAGAAAGAGAGAAAAAAGAAAGAGAAAAAAAAAAGAAAGAGAGAAAAAAAAAGAAAGAGAGAAAAAAAGAGAAAGAGAGAAAAAAAGAGAGAAAAAAAAAGAGAAAAACAAAGAAAGGAAGAGAAAAACAAAGAAAGGAAGAGAAAAACAAAGAAAGGAAGAGAAAAACAAAGAAAGGAAGAGAAAAACAAAGAAAGGAAGAGAAAAACAAAGAAAGGAAGAGAAAAACAAAGAAAGGAAGAGAAAAACAAAGAAAGGAAGAGAAAAACAAAGAAAGGAAGAGAAAAAGAAAGAAAGGAAGAGAAAAAGAAAGAAAGGAAGAGAAAAAAAAAGAAAGGAAGAGAAAAAAAAAGAAAGGAAGAGAAAAAGAAAGAAAGGAAGAGAAAAAAAAAGAAAGGAAGAGAAAAAAAAAGAAAGGAAGAGAAAAAAAAAGAAAGGAAGAGAAAAAAAAAGAAGAGAAGAGACTTCAGAAGCACATTCTTGTACGGAGAGCTTAAAGACTCCATCCCAGGGGACATCGTGGAGGAAATCACAGAACGCGTCCCAGTCAGCTCGTTGATAGTAGAACGAAATTCTAGTGGTAGGAGGTTACAAAACAACATAATATACCAAGCCACGATAAAATCACCAGATAATGAAGAAAAAGTATACATAGGAGTAACTGAAGGACCCTGGAAACAAAGAAGTTATACACACAAAAGATCTTTCACAAATAGTAAATATGCGAACAGTACAATGCTTTCTAAGTATATCTGTGGAATTAAAAACAAAACGCACATCACACCAAAAATATCTTGGAAAATAAGGAAAAGATCATCTGCCTACAACAATCAATCAAAAACTTGCAAACTTTGCTTGGAGGAAAAAATAGCTATCATTACTTTCCCAGACCAAAATAAATTATTAAATAAAAGATCCGAGCTAATCTCAAAATGCAGACATGAAAACAAATTTTTACTGTTACTTAAAAATTGAAAACAGAAAAAACAAATAAATAAACAAAATAACAATAAAATAAGTAAAATTAATTAATCCAAACAAATTACCAAATCACATCTGTTAGACAAAATAGAATAATAATTAAAAAAAAAAAAAAAAAAAAAAAAAAAAAACGAACCCAAATAAATAAAGTAAATAATAAACAAATTAGCAAACCATTATGACCAAAATATTAGACTAAAAAATTGAACCAAAAAATTGGACGAAAAGATTACCTATAATTATTATATAACGATAAAAAAAAAAAAAAAAAAAAATAATAATAAAAATAAAAAAATAAATACGTTACTTAAAAAACGAAAAGAGAAAATATACAAGTAAAATAAATTGACCTAAATTCATCCAAGTAAATAAACAAACCAATCCCAATAAAGTTACCGTTAGAAAAAACAAATAAAGATAATCAACCCAAATAAACACAAATTAAAAACTGTCCCTGCCAAAATAATAGAACAAACTACAACAATCAACCCCAAAATCGAATAAATAGCTTTAATGAAATTCTCAAACCAAAACAAAACTATTAAATAAGTGATATAAACAAAAAAAAAAAAAAAAAAAAAAATAAATAAATAAATAAAATAAGAAACAAAAAATAAAAACAAATAAAAGCAAGCAAAATAATTTAACCCAAATAAATAAATAAATGACTTCCGGTAAAATAACCGCCACAATAGACTACCCACAATACACCACTGACCTATATATATATATATATATATATATATATATATATATATATATATATATATATATGTGTGTGTGTGTGTATGTATATATATATATAAAAATAGCTGAGAAAAATAACAAGATTGCATATAGCATGAAACAGACTGTCGCCTCTAAGTGTTGACTTCTATGTTCACTTTTATATTTACACACGCTCTATCTCTGATATTGACCACTTTATCCCATAAATATAGCACACCTTAAGACTATATTTCTTATATATATGTGTGTGTGCGTGAACATAGAAGTCAACACTTAGAGGCGATAGTCTGTTTCATGCTAGATGCAATCGTCAGGCCACGAGTGCTGTGGCCTGATGATTGCATCTAGCATGAAACAGACTATTGCCTCTAAGTGTTGACTTCTATGTTCACTTTTATATTTACACACACTATCTCTGATATTGAGCACTTTATCCCATAAATATACACTTTCACTGATGTTTTGTTTTTTGTTTTTTTTTAAACCCGGAGATATATTTTCTGCTTTCTTTTTGAATTTGTAGGTCTGCTGAACTGGATTGTGATTACAATTCCAATGTAATAAATTATAACTATTAAATATTAGTGTTTGAACCTTTTATATTATATTCTTGCACAAGATAGAGTAATTTTTAACAAACATTTTAGTATTGACAAGCTCCAGGGAATTTATCCCAGGGAGCAAAATGGCCATCAAAATGGGGTACAATTGAGTTTCATTTTT